>MU182120.1:11650-45901 GCA_016904865.1 Pissodes strobi | reverse complement strand
CCAAGTGGTTGGGTTCGAAGTGGTAGATAAATTCATCTATCTCGGAATCAGCATCACTAACACCGGCGGAAGCGAGGCGGAGGCGAGAACTGCCACAACTAAATTAAGCAGAGTGTGGAGAGACACGGCAATATCAAAAGCGACAAAACTTAAGCTGGTCAACGCATTGATCTTTCCAATCGCAACATACGTGGCCGAAACATGGACCATGAAGCAAGTAGACAGAAGAAGAATTGAAGCCTTTGAGAGGTGGCTATATACGAGTAGGAATGCTTCGAATATCATGGACATGACTATAACATTTCGATACTGAACGAATTAAAGATTCGGGCCCGACTGTCAAAAAGCATAAGCGAAAAGTACCTACAAATACTTCGCACATAACACGATGAACAGATGGAGTACAAAAGCTCATGATCCAGGGAAAGGTCAACGAGAGAAGTCCAAGAGGCAGATCGCCAACACGCTGGATTGATCAAATGCAGGCGCTGGTGGGCAACAGCACAGGATAAGGAACATGGAGATAAGCCGTCCAATCAGCGACAACTTAATGTCGCGTCACCAAACCCTTACGAGGCTCAAAGGACTGAGAAGAAGAAGAAGCTCAGAGTATGTGCTATTTGAGAACTGCTGCCATTATTTTTAAGGAAAGGCATCCTGAAAAAAATGTCAGCCACGTCTACATAAAAGATTTGGTTGCAAAATTTCAAGAAACTGGATCCGCTGGTAATAAAAAAAGACAACAACCTAATGTTTTGGATGCAGATATGCACTTTGAGGTCATTGGTGAAGTTTCTATAAATGCAAAAGTGTCAACGCGTCATTTATAGTAGCAGTTACCGGCGTATCCAGAAAATACGTTAGGAAAGTTACAAAGTGGAAATTTTACAAGAATTTGGCGACGGTGATTCGAACAGAAGAAATCAGTTTTATGAACCATGACTGACCAGAATTACGGCGACATCCGAATTTATAAAAAAACATTTGTTTCAGTGATGAGTCTTCTTTTTCCTAAATGGTCATGTGAACAAACATAACTGCCGCTACTGGAAAGGGGGCACATTCAAGTCAATCTTTGGGTGGGATACTGAGAGATAATATCATACATTATTTTTTTTAAAAGCAAATTTAACCGGCCAAGATTATGCTGAAATGCTTAACCAAAATACAGATCTCTCGATTTTTCATGAGCTTGAAAACCAAAGAGACTTACAAGGGCATCTAAATTTGGGCGAAAATCTTGTACATGTCCAGCAAGATGGTGCACCCCCCACACTACGCTACTGTGGCGAGAGAGTAGTTCAACCAAAATTATCCAAACCAATAGATTACCAGAAGAGGTACATTTGAGTGGCCGCCACGATTACCTCTATGGACTTCTTTTTATGAGGTTACATTAAATCCCCAATTCAGGAAATCCAGCTAACTTCTCTGAAAGAATTGCATCAGAGGATAATTTGAGTTTAGTTGGTTGATCTATGCACTGCTGCGAGGCA
This sequence comes from Pissodes strobi, assembly GCA_016904865.1. NCBI lineage: Eukaryota > Metazoa > Arthropoda > Insecta > Coleoptera > Curculionidae > Pissodes > Pissodes strobi. The sequence goes on along the minus strand of MU182120.1, from coordinate 44,405 downwards.
ATTGCCAGCACGATTTGGAGGCGACTTCGAGGTAGACTGGTTCTGGACCATATCGGGGCTACTGATTTGATTCCGCTTGTCGCTTTACTAAATTTTAAAGCTCTGTCTAAGAGTGCAGTGAATGATATCATTATGTTGACTGTAACAACTATTAAAGCCTTGTTAATATAGACAAACACAACAAATGTACATCGGGCAAAGACAATCCAACATTAATTATGCTGAGCATCACAGTTCACAGTTGACTTTTATTTACATTAAGAAATTACATGATCAGTTTAATTGACTGTTCACTTGACTTGGATAAAACTGTATATATTAATATAGGAGGGATAAGATCAAGATCAGGAATAAAATTAATTGGATACTCCAAAAAGAGTTGGATCAAGTCTTCCACAGAACCACACTCACAATATGGATCACCCTTAATTTTTATTTTGATTAAATGTTCTTTAGTCAAAGACCCGTGGTAATCTAATTACTCTAGTCTTTGGTTCTTAAATGGAAAGGTTGAAATTAATTTATCATTGGAAAAGTGGTTTGAGTTTTATAATATACTGGTAATTTTTATTGTGTTTTTTTTATGACAACTAAAGGGTGTGTGTACGAAGATGTTGATTGACACGGTTCTTGAATAGTTGTAGATTGTGTTTCCAGTTGTACAACGAACGGATGCTCTCTTGCTATCTGTCGTGAATGTCTGACAGGCGTTGCTGGGGGCGGGATAAAGCGGGCCAAATCCTGGGAACATCTGCCGTGAAAAATTTTGTAAAACAGGGATATCTCGGCCACATGTCTGCTGTGTTCCAGTCTATCCAGATCCCGGGTCAACTCAAGGTCGCCAATGAGACGCACATCTCTCTTCTTAATGGAATCCAGCAGCTTTAGGGTTTGCTTCGATGCGGCACCCCAAATGTGTGAGTAATATTCTAAGCACGGTCTTATCTGCGCCTTGTAGAGCAAGAGTAGTTGCTGCGGTGTATATAGTTTGGGTTAGTTGCGAAATAGCACACGCAGCTTCTGCGATGCTGATTTTGCGATGTTAGCAACGTGGTCATGCCAAGACATACTGCTCTTGGCCGAGATACCCAGTAGTCCAATTGACGAGGATAATGTTGTCAGTGCACGCCGCGCCGCGCGCCGTATTGGCTTTCTTGGTAAACGTGGCTGCTTGGATTTTTGCAGCATTAAATTGGGCCAAATTTCTGTCTACCCAAGTTTGAACTTTCTCCAGATCTTGATTAATTGTTGTAATCGGCTCCTGTCCTGCAGTGATAGGTCTCAGTCGCTGGTAAAGGTTTTTCTGATCAAAATTGTCATCTACAGAAAAATTGGAGACCTATGGAATTAGGGGTATCTGCGTAAGCTGGTTTAAGTCCTATTTGAGCAATAGGATTCAATCTGTTATATATAAAGAATCAAAGTCTGATCAGAGGGTTATCAATTGTGGAGTTCCCCAGGGCTCAGTGTTGGGTCCTGCTCTGTTCTTACTGTACATTAATGATATTGCGAGTTTGAATATTTCTGGTAAATTTACATTGTTTGCTGATAATGCCACCATTTTATGGAGCTGTGCAAATGCAGGGTACTTAAGCAGAATTGTGAATCAGGACCTAGCTTTGATAAAGGAATGATGTGATTCAAATAAATTAACCTTAAATGTTTCAAAGACGAATATAATGACCTTTAAATACAGCCAATGTTCAGTTTCCTTAAGCGATAATGTGTTAATTAATGCAACAGAAAATAAGTTCTTAGGATTATATATTGATAATAAGCTGAAATTTGAAACACACAATTTACAGTTAAACAAGAAATTAGCCTCTAATTATTTTGCTTTAAAAGTTATAGCTAATGAATTATATAAAAACATGTTTTTTGCATTAATAGAATCCCATTTTCGGTATGGCATACGTTTTTGGGGTTCTTGTGCTAAAAAGCTGATGCACACAGTATTTATTTTGCAAAGGAGAGCATTAAGATACATGAATAAGGCTAAATTGAGAGATACATGTAAACCTCTCTTTCTTGCAAACAATATATTGCCCTCTATTTTTATCTTGGAAACAGTTTCACTGATTCACAAAAAATATAGGCACACCCTAGTTAGAAATATCTCTCATAACACAAGACAAACATCTGAACTGTTGTTGCCTATTCCTAGGTCTTCACAGGTGCATGGCTCCATTATTTTTAAAGGGCGTAGGCTTTTCAACCATTTACCAGTTAGCTTAAGAAGGATTTATGATGAAAAGAGGTTTAGGGGAGAAGTGAAAAGGTTGCTACTAACTAGGGCTTATTATGATGTTATTTTATGAATTTTACTATTGATCCCTTATATACATGTATATCACTACTTAATTTTACTGTTAATATTTTACTTTTTACCTTTATACATTTTAAAATGTTTGCTTGTCTCTAAGTGTTAGTTGTATATTTTCTTTCTCTTTTTGTATTGACATTTATTTGTTTAATTATTATATGCTTTGTCAATAAGATGTTATATCTTCAGATAATAAAGCAATTTTGAATTGAATTGAATTGAACTGTAAATAGAATTATTGGTTTCGGTTAGCAGATCATTACTATAGATGAGGAACAGAGTTGGTGAAGGCATTGCGCCCTGAGGCACTCCAGCATTTATGGTGAATATGTCTGAGATGTATCCATCAATTGCAACGTACAAAGATCGGTTCTTAAGGAAACTGGCAAGCCAGCTGCAGAGAGACGCTGGCGCTGACAGTCCGAAGGACGACAGTTTGTTGAGCAATCCGTCATGCCAAACTCTGTCGAATGCCTTCGAAATATCTAACACAATCGCTGGACATTCTCCGTAGTTCTCAATTGCCCTACGCCATATATGAGTGACATAGGTCAATATATCTCCTGTCGATCTCTGTTTGCTGAAGCCGTAGTGTTTATCGCTTATTATTCTGTTGGTCTCAAGGTACCTGCGTAGTTGCTGATTGACTAGACGTTCCATGGCTTTGGAGATTATTGGAAGCAAGGTAATTGGACGATAGTTTGATGGCGTAGTTTTCTTGCCCTTTTTTGGGACAAGTTGCACTCGAGCGACTTTCCAAGAAGGTAGGTAAATTCCTTTTCGGTAAGACAGAGAAAAAAGCTCGGAAAGAAGTCTGGAAAAAATGGGTGTTACTTCGTTGGCGCAGTTCTTTAATACGATGGCAGATATTCCATCTGGTCCTGATGCCTTTTGCGTGCCTAGCTCTTTGAGGATTTGACGAATATCACGGTGGTGAAACTTAACTTCTGCCATGGTAGTGTTAATGTTGGATATGGCGAGGAGAGCCTTGCCTTGGGGGACGTTTAAAGTAGAGTGTGATGAAAACATTTCGGCAAGCAAGTTTGCTTTTTCCTTCTCTGTAGTCGCTGAGATGCCAGGTTCCTCGGTCAAAGGTGGGGGAGACGTTTTTGTAAAGTTATTACTTACTGCCTTTGCTACCGACCCGAAACTCCTAAAGCCTGCGGCATTGCAAAAGTGTATTTCTGATCCTTTGATTGGGTTTGTCCTTAAGTTATCATTAAAAACAAAATGTTTATCACAGGAGATATTTGGTTAAACTAGTGCCGCATCAATGTTTTAGTTTTCAGCTCTGCAATAACAGAGGCCCCTTACGTGGACATGAAATATCTACTGCTAACGTAACAAACCATATTGATTATTGATGCTAGGATCAATTTTTTGCATTCCTTCTATCTTCTATTATTTTTTAAATGTTAGCGCCCTTAAGTCTAAAAATATTTGCCTATAATCAAACCGATATGACACCACTGAAAACTGAAATGAAGATTAAGGGTATTTTTTAAATAAAGGAAATAAACATATTTCACGAAGCTCTCTTTTCGGTGAAGAAATTATTTCTTCCAAATTTCGCGACACTGTTTGTGATCAAGTTAAGCTACTCACAAATCGCTTTCTTGAAAAATAAGTTGATTATTTATTGCTAAAATTCATTTTTTGTATATCAAAATGCATAATAGGTTAGAATGTCCTTAAATTAATCATTATCATATCCAACCCCCAATGTAACGGTGTAACTGCACCAAAATGTATTACTCTTTCCTATCTGTTTTTAATCAAATACCAAAACTAGGAAAAGTCAAAAAGAGAAATACTTCCGGTTTGGGTTAGTTTGGGTTAGGCAAAATTCAATAAAGTATTAAAAACTTAGGAAAGTAGGATCAATGTTTCTTCTACATTAGCATAGCTTCTGTGCTCAATGATGAATGTGTGAAGGAAGCTAGTAATAAATTAACTTCACTTGAAAGAAAGGAGCGCAATGAATCTAAATTTAATTTATATCACCTCATCGTAAATATGACAAAGTGACGTATCTGACAATTGAGATAAGTCGATTTTAATACATAAAAAGGATTGCTCTACAAAACCACGAAGTGGCCTAACTCAATTTCTAATAGTGTTCAAGTCATAGAAAAAGTAGCAGCAGACATTTTCATTAAACTCATTAATTGTAAAAATGGACATATTGATGGGTTAGTTTAGGGTAGTTAGCCAAAAAACAATAATGTCGATATGTTTTAAAAAACAAGAATTATACCTATCGTTTTTTTTTTAATTTATCTTATTAAGATTTACAATATCTTTCCAGAATTTGATCAGTTTTGGTCAATATATTTAGTTAAGATTTACCAATTTGATACAGTACAATGGAAATAACACATAATGAATAATACATCCATAATTACTCTATGCTTTTACCTTACCAAACTAGTCACAACTGTTGAGATTCTCCAAATTATATCCGGGATTACTAATATAAACTGTTTGACTACCATTTGTTTCTTTTCAGACATAATCTAATCTACTTTTCCAATCGACAACCACATCGAAATAAAATGAACAAATTAAAACGCCCAAGAACCACGCCATAGCTGAAAATGACGAATTTTTTCAAAAAAGGACTAGTCTTCTGCACCTTTTTCATTTCTTGCGCCGCCGCAGGCCTTCTGCTGGCAGGCTTGGGCACGAAACACTGGACAGAAGCGAGTGCCAAACGATCGAAAAACCCATTAGAAAGTGACGGAAGGATCCATTTTGGTTTGTTTGATGGTAGGAAAGAGCTTAATGTAGCTTATGGATGGAGGACCTATGATGTTGATGGTAAGAAATATTTATGTAGGGAAACTGAAAAAACTAGCTACGTAGATGCTCAGTGATGGAAAGGAAACGTTGTGCTAAGTCATCATTTACCTCAAACCGGTTTAGGGAAATATAAACATAATTTACAAAATAGGTCCATAATCATTCTTCTTGCAAACTTTCAATCTAAATTACCAATAATACCACCAAATTACGATATTTACCCGATTATATGAATTTCAAAAAAATATATCATAGTATAAGATATAGAGAAATTGAAAAGCCGCATTTCAAAATTCAGGATGCTATGAAGATACGTTTTTAAATACAACAGTCTCTGTATAGACTTCAATTAAACTTTTTTGAAGTGAAAACAAAAACATCTTTTGGCGCGTTCAGCACCAAAATCCTGAACCGTCACGCGTCAGGCTCTTCTCGCTCGGCTATGTAACACTCACCCGAGTAAAGTCGGCTAGGGTAGACTATTCAAACTTCATTTAGCGCGTTCAGCACCCTTTTTCCTGAGTAGTGAATGGACAGAGCTCATCACACCCGTCACGGTCGGCTATTTTAGATATTTAGCATTTTAATCGAGAAGGCAACGAATGGAAGTTTGAAATTTGGCAGGCTTTTAAGCAACATTTGGGGACCATAGAGAGTCGTGATTCGATTTTCCGCTTCTGAGTTATTAGGTCACATGTGAAAAAGGGTTACTTTAGGAGGTTCTGCATAAGGCTTCTATTTTTCTCGAAAAATATTTTTTTCTTAAAAAATTATTTTTTTATATCGAAAGGCTGACGAGAATTTACTCAAAAACTATAAAAAAGGCATTTGAGAAATTATAATCGATCTTATACAGGGCCTGGAATAATAAACAAGAGATTTATTGTTATTGATGCAGGGTGAGCTCGTTGGATTTAAACTTCGCTACTTTCAGTTTTGACACGACACGTCACCACATAATATTGTATTACTGGCAACCCGAAAGTTCTGAACCAACGAAACTTTCATGCATTAAAGAGGCAGGTCAGGAATACAATATATCAGAAAACTGCATCTATCCGATTGAAAATAAAGACTTGGTGAAAACTGTGCCGCTGCGCCTGTTAAAAGGATATAAGTAGAATCTCCAAAAAGATTACAAAATGCTTAAAAACGTCAACTAAAAATATAATCCGGTATTAAAAAACACAAAAAATCGCTCTCTTTCTCTCTCTCCCTCTCCCTTTTCCGCTCCCTCTCCATCTCCCTCTCCCTTAAAGCTTTCTATCAACACCATCAAAGAGAAAAGAAAACTTTAAAGAATTGAACAAACTTGTCAAGAAAGAAATAGAAAAAGATCTAAGAAATCACAATACAATAAGATCATGAAGAAAACCGTCAGCCAAAATTGCAGAATGAAAGCTTTACGTTCAAAACTGTCAGCTGGAAAACAAAAAAACCAAAAACAGGCAATCAGGAAAATTTAGTAGTACAAAATAAAGAAGACATTAGCTAAGCCATCGAAGTACTTTACATAAATCTGTACTCCACGGCCATAAAAGAAACTTATAATAGGGGAAACATTGAAAATGTGGGACCAGAAGAACTAATAGATATAACTAAAGATGAAATCAAAACAGCTCTAAGTCAGACGAACAACAACAAATGTCCGGGAGAAGATCAAATCACCACAAAAACGCGAAATGTAGGAGGAACGTATCTAGAAGACTCAATCATTATTTATTGAATAAATGTATTCGTAAAGGAAAAATGCCCTAGAAATGGTACAACTTTGAAGTCATTTTTCTTTTTAAAAATGGTGACAATACCAATTCAGGGAATTATAGACCTATATCAGACAACAGATTGCAAACACAACTGGATTTCTACCATCCTGTTGAATAGAAAGAAAAGTGCACAAAATACGTTCCAATACATTTGGTGTTCGTCGACTTCCAAAAAGCCTTCGACTCCGTAGAGACAAAGGATGCATTAAGTTCCATGGAAAATGGAAGGATTGATTCTAGATGTGTTCAAATTACAGAAGATCACGGAATCGAAAACTACAAATAAAATTCCATTGCAACGTGATCACCATTCTAACGCTCACACTAGAAGATACTTTAAAAAATCTAGAATGGGATAAGAAAGGCATTAACATCGAAGGCCGCTGCCTTAATAACTGAAGATTTGTAGATTGCATCGCTTTAACTGCAGACAACACCAGGTAGTACTTGTACGAAACGAGTCCTGCTAACTATCCCATCGAAAATTATGTATTTATGGGATACATAATTAAACTGGGCAGAGGAAATCAGAGTAAATATCAACAGGCGAATCCGGCCTTTGCGGCCAACTTTTGTCAAACTGACTTATATATTTAAAAATCACACAAACCTATAAATTTAAAAACCAAAGTTGGCAACACATGTATAGTGCCGATTAATATATATAGAATATCCTCATCCACTTCTTATTCTTTCACGTGATATGCCCAGCCCAGCGCCCCTTACTCTTTGCAGTATGTTCAACAATGCCACTAATGCTCTGATGCGCTCCCTTCTTTGCCTATCCCTCAAGCTGACTCCCAGCATTGCACGTTCCATTGCACGTTGACAGATTCTTAATTGTTGTGCTCTTTTCTTTGTTAGGGTGACTGTTTCGAGTCCGTACAATATGACTGGTAGAACCATCATATACTTTTCGTTTTAAATGTATTGGTATTTTCGAGTCTTTGAAGATATGTGCGAGTTTTTGGAATATAAACAACATCAATAACAAGGACAAATGCTAATAAACTTAGAACGATGCAACAATCGATAGAACGAACTATGTTCAGTATCTTACTGAGAGATAGCATATGGAATGGTGTGACCAGGAGAAGAACAAAGGAGAGCTACTTCACAGAATGGATAACAAGGTTGAAGTGGCATTGGGCAGGGCATGTGCCAAGACAAAACTGAAGACAACAATGGCAGTCGATGAGAACAGCAAAAACAGCGAAGAGCTAAAAGAGATGGAAGAGACCTACGTCCAGAAGTGAACACATACAGGATGAGAATGAAGAAGAGAATATAAGTGCTGAATCTGTTTCTTGGTATGCTGAACATTTTTACATACATCGTAAAAATGGGTGGCAGTGAATTAGAAGAGCAAAAAACCGGGGAGACTGGAAAGAGATGAAAGAGACCTAGGTCCAGGAGTGAACAAATACAGGTTGAGAAAGAAGACGAGACGATAAGTGTTAAATCTGTTTCTTGCTATTATGGTACAACACGAACATCGTTCTTATTACATCCATCAGCATGCTGAAGATCTTTACATACATCGAAAAAATGGGTGGCAGTGGATGAGAACAGCAAAAAAACTAGGGAGACTGGAAAGAGATGAAAGAGACCTACGTCCAGGAGTGGACAAATACAGATTGAGAAAGAAGAAGAGAAGATATGTGCTAAATCTGTTTCTTGGTATTATGTTGCAACACGAACATCGTTCTTATTATTTCCATCAACATGCATCTTTGCATACATCGAAAAAATAAGGGCAGTTGATGAGAACAGCAAAAATAGGGAAGAGCTGAAAGAGACCTACGTCCAGGAGTGTACACACATAGGTTGAGAATGAAGAAGAGAAGATAAGTGTTGAATCTGTTTCTTGGTATTATAGTACAACATGAACATCGTCCTTATTATTTCTATCAGCATGCTGAAGATCTTTACAAACATCGAAAAAATGGGCGGCAGTGAAGATGAGAACAGCAAAAAACCGGGAAGACTGAAAAGAGATGAAAGAGACCTACGTCCAGGAGTGGACAAATACAAGTTGAAAAAGAAGAAGAGAAGATAAGGGCTAAATCTGTTTCATCATCCTTATTATTTCCATCAGCATGTTGAAGATCTTTACATATTTTAACTTTCAAAAGAATAATAGTTAAACTCTGGAAGTGCCTGAGTATGTTTTGAAATATTTTTAACTTGTGGAGAATTCATAAATAAATATATATTAGCAACCGTTGTTGCATGACAATTAAATACAAAGGAATTTCAAGAACGGCAAGATATAATTACCATAAATCCCAGATATTTCGCCAGCACCACTGCTGCATAGAAAATTGACCGTGATTATGTCATTATAAGGTTAATATTCTAAGGACGTATACTTGTTACACCTCACGTCATTTCAACAAGATATAAAACGGTATATACATAAATTTACATTGTCTGTCGTATTTTGCAAACAGGTTGGAGTTCCTTGTTCACTTTAAGAATACAGTTAGTTTCAAAAGTATTTAAACAAAGAAAATATTTTTTTCTTCGAAATTTTAACTCGGAATTCCCATAAGATTAGAATTTTGGAAAATTGGACGCCAAGTCTAATCCGAATGGTGAATAGTGGCAACACAATTACATTTACAGCGATAAAGGTTCAAAGTGCACTCTCAAGTGTAAATCGGATTGAGGCTATATAGTACTAAATAATAATAATAATAATAATAATAATAATAATAATAATAATAATAATAATAAATAAACAATAACTAATATAGAAAATTTAAGAAAGTTCATACGAAATGTAATATTTAATAAAGTATAATTTAAACAACAGCAACTTTTAAGACTAATATCTAATATCTACTCTGCTAGAATATACCTAATATACAGTGTAGCTCTATGACATTGGCTAAGTTGGGTCAAAAGTTAGAGCCGGAAAGGCAAATCGCTGGATACTCCTTTGGGGCTCTGTATTTCCGTTAAGAGGCATTTTAGATTCTTTTATGACAAATTAGGGTTAATTGGACCTCTCCTATACGCTCCCAAGAGTATGTCATATACTTACCGGACACCCTGCATATAAGGCAAGAAATATACTAAGAACTATATATAATAAAAAGCTAAAGTTTACTTATTGGTATACGTATACATAAGTAAGATAAGTTCATATGAATTACTGCTATATAGCAACATGATGCCTCTGGTGATATCGACTAAAAGAGAAAGTCGTTTCGCTTATGATTGTACCAAAAATCCCAAAAGCCGCAAATCATGTGGGTTGCTAATAATACTGCCCCAAGGTTATTGATGGATTATAATATATCTCATTAAAAATATTATTCTGTTTTTCTGCAACTGAGTTGTACGGAACACAAAATATAAAGCATTTTTGCTAATTAGACTCCAGTTAAAATATAAAACTGCTAAAACCGAACCGTGAAGGAATCGTTTAATGTTAATGACTATACAAATAAGATTATTATACTAATATTAACAACATTTACACGTGACTCCAAAATGTAGGCATTAAAGAACGGTACAAAATAGAACACCTTCAATAAAAAATTAACACGATCATTATAAAAGTTGGTATGTTCTTGGACGGGCGCGCTAAAACGCAAAAACTAGTTTTATAGATTATTGTAACTGTATACAATATTTCAAATTACCATGTGGAAGTTAAAATAGTTAAAACTGTTTGGGATATAATAACACTCTTTCAATATTAGCCACTCATTTCTGTCTTGTGCCACCTGTATCCAATTCGATGATACTCTTCTTATGTCACCTGACCATCTAGTAGGGGCGGGGGTCTTCCTCCTTATAGGCAGCGGTTCTAGCATCCTTTTGATGAACTAAATACTCTCAGTAAAATCACCCAAAATCTCAATTCACCAACAGATCCCCTTAGTTACATGTAAAACAGAACTATCCAAAGTTTCTCCTTTTTCTGCCCACCGACTTGAGAAATCAAAATTCTTCTGGAGAGGACAGATTTTCCTTAATTTGCCTAGACATAGCTTTAATAACGCTCGCTGGCGCCAGCATGTTGGTGGGTAATGGGTACATTTTCAAGCTGTGTGGAATCAGCTAAGGTTATACCAGTCCCTAATGGTAGGTAGCAATCTTGATGAACCTTCAAACTCAGACCCAATTCTCTTCTGATAAAACTAATTGAGAATTAAATTAAATTTCGTGTGATGTCTTATCTGAGATTAAACAATATCCTCAGTAATTTTAAATTTCGCTTTCAGGGTGTAAAATTTTCTTTACAATTTGCATCACCATTAAGATGGAGTTTCCGCGGCGGTTTTCTGTGACTTATCAGAGGCGTTTGACTGTATTGATCATCAGATTTTGCTTCGGAAGCTTCACTTCTATGATCTGGTTCTCTTGCTATCTGACGGTCAATCGTCAGTATGTCTTCATGAGCCTCGAAACCTCTGAGTACGGGTCACAAACTCGGGAGCTGCCGCACGGCTCTCTTTTGGGTTCCATACTTTTTCTCCAACCTTCACATTCAGGGGAAATGCACTTTACTTTCCCGGGTTATTTGTTGGCGAATTTGCGGAAGACAAAGGATTAGTTTGACTATAATCGCTTGCCACTAAATTCTGGTAAAATCAAAATGTTATATTTTAGCAGTGACCTCGGCACAAAAGTAGATTTCTTTTATTATAAGGCAACTTTTAAGATTTACAATCTCCAAAAAGTTTGCAAGGCTACAATGAATTATTTAGTGTAAAATACATCTATGAGACTGTTTTTCAAAAGAAATTGAGTTCTGTATGATGTTCTGAAGAGTTTTCTATATGAAATTCCCTATTTTGGACGTATTATACGGGGCAGGGGATTTTACCATAAATTATGATGATAGGAACTCTGCTTCTACCCTGTGTTTCTGCAATTTGTTTGAGTCTTTTGATTTGCGCATGCGTGCAAGCTCACCGACTCGTATTACTAAGTTCTCGTCCAGTACAATTGACTATATATGCTCAAACCTTCCCAGCGCTATGATAAACTGCACTACAAAAAATGCAGCTTTATCTGACCATGAAGTTATTATTTGTAAGATCTCAGATGCTAGAAATTTGAGCGCCTCTGTTGATTGGAACAATGTATGTATATAACCTGCCTGATCTTGTCTCTAATTTTCATACCAGTGGTACACCTGTTTATGTACCCCTTCCCATTATCAGAGTTAGATCATGTCGAGGGGACAGGGGATCTTGGCTTATTAAGGCTCTTAAAGTACCATCTGATTGACCGGCCTTCAATGTCTATCGCTACTTATATCCTCGATTTGTCAGGTTGACCAAGGAGTCTAATTATTCGAATCGAATAAATAACAGAGGTTCGAATAAGCCAAGAGAATGCTGAACTAAGAACAACTATCAACGACGCAGACCTTGAGGTTGCTCTTGACGAACTAAATATTTTCTTTTGTAAAATCGGCCGAAATCTCCCTATTCATCAACAGATCCCGTTAGTTACATGTAAAACAGAACTATCCAAAGTTCCTTCTTTTCTGCCCACCGACTTGAGGAACTAAAATTATTCTGGAGAGGACAGACTTTCCATCAAGGTTTTGCTTAACTTGCCTGACATAGCTTTGCTACCGCTCCCGCTGACGCGATCCATGTTTCGTAGCCGATCGGTACATGTTCAAACTGATTAAAATCAACCAATTCATAACCCATTTATCTTCTGTCCAAACTAATTGAGAAACTGGTTAGATAATTAACAATATCCTCAGTAATTTTTAGTTAAGCTTTCGGAAGGGTCATAATACAGCTGACGTTGTGTACAATTTTCTGTACAAGTTGCATCCCCAGTTTAATGGTGGTGGGGTTTTCACGGCGGTTTTCTGTGACTTATTAGGGGCATTTGACTGTATTGGTCACGAGATTTTTCTTCGAATGATCTGGTTCTCTTGTTACCTGACGGGTTGTTGTTTGCGTGTCTCAGTCCTCTAAGTATGGATCAATAATTTGGGAGGTGGCGGAGGGCTTTGCTTTGGTTTCCATAATGTTTTCTCCTATATGGCAATGATCTTACAAGTTGTCACATTCAGGGAAAATTCACTTTACTTGCCCAGGCCATGATCTGCACTAAACTTTGCTGGCGAACCTTTGGAGTACAAGGGATTGGTTTGACTATACTCGCTTGGTAAAATATTTAAAAAAAAAACTTTCATTTTTTGACCTAGAAATCGTTGCATTTAGAGAGTGGAAGACCGACAAAAGGTACGTGCTCATAAAATTTCGATTTTTTTTTTCGATAGTTATCGGGTATCAAAGCAAAATCTTGAGACATCCTACATTTGACTAAAACTGAGCTTTATCCACAATACCGAAACAGAATTTTTGCACTCGACGCGCGTTTCGCTAACCATGTTAGCATCATCAGGAGATGATTAAGACTATACATTTGACGTAAAACTCGGAAACGGAAAATCGAATTGCCAGAAACACTTAACCATCGCCGGCCCCCAAGTGTTGCTCAAAAACGTGTCAAAATCAAAACTCCACGCGCAGCCGTTTTGGAGAAAAATAAAGTTGACACCAACATTACCCGAATGAGCGATTGCCGAGTGTTACCTGCCACACGTGATGGCTTAGTTTCATTCACTATTCAAGAACGCGCCTAATGAAGTATTCCCTTCCTAACTGTTTCTTTCTCGCTTGACTGAAATCGACAACGACTTTACCCGAATGAACGTCACATATCCGAACGTGACGGCTCGGTATTAGTCACTACCCAAAAAGACGTGCTACACACACGCGCCTAAAGAAGTTTTGTCTTAACATTATCGCCTAGTAATGCTGCGTGGCAATAAAAATATTTCAATAGACATTTTCTATGATAATTATCTAATCAGATTTAGATAGGATTACCATGTGTAGCAAATAAACCAAAGAAATTAAATTAATTGAGAAAGTAAATGAAAAATGCATATAGGACATACGCAAAATTTTGGAGGTGTACGAAACAACATGATTGCAAGAAAGGCAAAATAGATAAAAAATTACAAAAATTTTCCAGCTAAGAATGAAGAAGGAACGATAACAGTGAAAAGGCAAACTTAAAACAATGTTGGAAGGGTTTCTTATAAAATCTATTTTTTATGTGCTAATATGGCCAATTTTTACTTGAAGGCAAGGAAAATTAAGATCCTAGATAAGAGCCAATTGCTATAAATTATATGTCATTTTTTTTTCAGTTTCTGTGTCATTATATCACATCAATTCATCAAAGCATCTATGTCACTGTGAAGCAAAATGCATGCAATCATGATCTGTCTTCATACCGCGAATTATCTTGAGATCATCTGCAAAAATCAGATAATTAGGTTCAAAATGTTGGCATATTTCACTAACCAATGTGACAAACAGCTTTGGACCCAAATGGAACCCTTGAGGACACAACCTCAAACCGTGACAAGAGATACCCGCTTTATACTTAGTCTTGTGATTTATTTCCTACTCTGCTGATAATTTGCCTGTTTTTCATTCAGATAAGTAGGAGAATGTTGTAGGGAAGTGATATCTAATTACAGTTAGTGCCTAATTGAAAAACAATGTACAACTATATACTTCTAACCTATCAAACTTCTCATTTGTACAATATCAAAAAGTTCAATTTAGTAAAATTATATCCATGCATTTCCCTTACTAAGTAAAAATTTAATGTAATTATGTAGCTTGACTTCTTGCTCCTGTCCATGTTCTCCCGATAAGAATTGCATTGAGTATAAAAAAATCATTGTTTCAATAATCATTTTTATTTTTATTTTTCAGTTATAGAGACTATGAAATATGAACCAGAATTTCTAAATTATTGGCTATGGTTGGGCACAGTGGCCACCTTATGTCTGGGACTGTTATTGTCAATCGTTAGTGCCATTTTAGCAGTCATAAACACAGCCACCACTTCATATAGATGCCTTGTAGGACTATCTGGTTTAATAGTTTGGAATTTATTAACATGTAAGTCGTAGAAACCAAGAAATTTATGCATAGTGAAGAAATCTGATATCTATATAAATAACCAACTAATGAGGAATTTGAAGAAATATGCATATTTTTAGAACAAGAACAATTCGACATTTAAGTAATTAATGTTGTAGGGTGACGCCATATTATAAGAATAGAAATTTTAGAATCAAACATATTAATTTTTCTTTAGTTATATCATTGTTTATACAGTAAAGACAATGGTTATATGCAACATTATAGTTTGATGGTACTAGCCAGTATATCTAAATTATAGAGGGTGTGAGCTATCCCTAGTATTCATATAGATGAAGTGAAAATAAAATCTAAGTTCTACGGCGATCCCTAAATGACATCACTGGAAATCGATTTTTCATTCAGTAGTAGGGCCCGGCTGCTTAAAACGGTGCTTCTTAAACACACTGGTTTTTTTTTTAGTTCACCAGGGACGGATTAGCTACTATCTTTAGATAGTTTGAACCTTAAACTACAAGAAAGGTGCTCTTATTCGATATCGCTAAAATGAACCGTTTTCGAGAAATTCAATTTAAACTTTAAGCCTGCTGTATGCATCCTAAAACCCAGAAGCAAACCTGTCATGTCATATGATTTAAATGTTAGTAGTCAGTTATAAATAGTGTTCTTGTAATATAAGGATGGAATACTCGTTTAATGAGTATGCGGATATGCATTTGATTTGCGGCCGGGTTTGCTCCTCGGAGTGCTTTAGAAGCTAACAATGCTGCTCACAGATGAAGCATAATTCACCAGAGATATCAAAACTAATGGGCATAATCGGCTTACCTGGAGAGATGAAAATCCCCATTGCACAATCGTGGCCAGAGATCAGCGGCAATTTCCATTAATCAATATCTGGGCAGGAATATTAAGGAACCACTTGATATACCTACCCATTTGTTTCACCAGATCGATTGATTAAACGGCTCTTCTCTATTTAGAATTTCTTCCAATAGAGACCCTACATGACATGGTGGTACTCCGCGTCATTCTAGGGGGGCTATGCAAAAGCACTTAACTAATATGTGTCGAGCGCAATGGATAGGTCCAAGAGGACTCGTTGCATGACCCACGATCCCCTGATTTGAACCCCAAAGGCTAGAAAACGATATGCCACAACATTAACTGCTATAATTAGTACTTTGAAAATATTATTATACATATTGAACCCGTCTTCCTTGTTTTTCAGGTCTCTCTTCGCTTTGTAGTATTGGATTTTGGATAGGACAATATTACGCCAAAATTCAATATAATGTTTTGTCACGAGAAGACCGAAGTAACGAATGGACTTCAGAAAACATGGCTGAATTAGGATACTCGTTTTGGTACGTAAATAGTATATTATACAATGAGCGTTTAATGATAGCTAATAAGACAGGAGTATGAGAATTACGACCCGAGGCGTAGACGAGTGTCGTAATGAATTAGAGTGTCTTAATGACCATTAAAAGTGGGTTTTATGCATTATTATATAATGGAAAATAAGAACTAACTTTCAAAATTTACCAAGTAAAATTGATAAACTATAAATGTCATGGTCATAGTAATCTTTAATATTGACCAAATATTGTTGTGGTGCTGCATTTTGATTCGTTTAGGTTAAACTCGTATCCTAACAATTAATTAATCTCATTAACGTACGAGTAGTAAATGTCTAATAAATCAGTTAAAGTATAGGAGTAGAAAAATTACTTATAATCCCCGAAGTGACGCTGAATCTAACCCTAAGCTAACACGAATCCATTTTAATCACATGATGTATGCCAATGATAATCGTTCTGGAAAAGCCACCAAAACTACTATTAAAATCGGCTGCAAAGAGTTGACAAACGCACAGTTTCTTAAACACCGTAGCGGCTTGCGATCTTGACATAGTGGCGGTCACTGAATCATGGCTTCAATCAGATGCTTCAAGTTCAGAGGTTTGTCCAGGCTCCTACAGGGTGTATCGCTCAGACAGAGAATGTTTGAGGCAAGAGTTATACTGGGCGTCAAGCAGCAGAATTGGTTCAGCAAATCATTGGTATATTAGGTTGTAAGCTCACTATTAATCAGTTTGTCTTTTATGTACCTCACGAGGTGAATGACCATCGCACGGAAATTTTCCTGGACCATCTTTCAGACATGCATATTATGTTCAGGAGTGATATTATTACGTCTTTGAAAACGTATGAAGTCATGAACAAAAATGTCATGTTTTGTGAGGTCATTTGTCGAGATTCTGGATCTTAGGCAATTTAACAATGTGCTCAACTGTCTTCACAAATACGTTGACTTGGTGTTGACTAATTTATCATTTGAAGCATCCAGGAACAATGTTTCACTTGTTTTGGAGGATAGTCATCATCCATCTCTCCTAATCGATACTGAGTATACATCTGCTCACTTCGGCAGAGATAACAGATTGAAACTCAATGTCTCCAAGTATCAGTACCATAGAAACAGGAACCAAATCCTCTCTGGCTACATAGCAGATGGGGAGGATTTAGTGAGAAGTCAGGGATCTGGCTGTTGAATTCGACTATAAATTAACGTTCATACCCCATTACAAGCGTATTATTTCAACTGCAAGAATGACATTGGTCTTTATTACTTGACCAGCATCGAAGTTCTGAGAACACTTTACTTCCTTCTGCTTAGATCAGGTATCGATCATTATTCCGTTGTGTGGTCTCCAATATATCAATGTCACATCACTTTGTGCAAAGATTTTATAAATACTTCACCTTTTAGATAGACGGCGCCGGCGTCTACCCTGAAAGAGGTTTCAGACAAAGTCCCATTCTTTGCCAGGTTTGGCAATAGTACCCTTGTAAAACGAAGACAAATTCAGTCAGTCAAATACCTATACCGTTTAGTACACTAGAGTGTTTACTGACCTTGTCTTGGTAAGATTTCTTTCACACCCAAAACCTGAAGCAAGGTGTGACCCCCACATATCATTTTTAATATTAAAGCCCAAGCCAATACTGACTATTACTAGCAATGCTGAGCTTAACATTCGCTCCGAACCATCTGCATTTTGGTCGTTTGTTAATGGCAAAAAAAACCCAAACAAGAATCCCTGGCAACTTGAAGGATGATCGTGGTGAATACGGCGGACCACAGGCCATTGTCAACGCTTTTGCTGACTATTTTCGCAGTGTGTATATCGATTCGGCACAAATCAATGATCTGAGAACTGCTGTGTTCAGTTGCAGCAACGTTGATATTCCGCTTATAACAACTGATGTATTGACAGCCAGCAAATAATTCAAAAATAAATTAACCTCAGGCTTTGACAACATTCCTAGCTTCCTTGTAAAAGACAGTGCCGGCGTCCTGGTTACTCTATTATCCCACATCTTTAATCTTGTAATTAATAAAGGTCAGTTTCCGGAAATTTGGAAGACAGTATTAAAAAGGGCGAATGTACTTTTCTACTACTATTTCAATTCTTTGCAATTTTTCAAAAATTCTGGAGATAATCATACACAACAGCATATACCCTAAAATTAGAGGTCTCCTCCTTTCTTGACTCTCGCTCATGCATGACAAATGTGCCTACGCTATCACACATTGCCTAGAAGACATTAGATGCCCAGGGTCAGCTTCACGTTATATATACGGATTTTCAGGCGGCATTTGACCAAATTGGGTTGTGCCTGTTGGAAATAAAAGCTTATTTATTGATGCTGCGAGATCAAACGTCCTGGTTTGTAGCCCTATCTACACAATGTACAAGGCATTTCATCAAGTTAGTAATATATATACGGTCTTACACTATTTCACTCTGTCTAAAATTGTGGAATATGGAATATTTCTCCAATATCTGTTAATTATCCGTTTACTGTCATGTCACCCCATTTTATTAGCTTTTCTGTTATACAGCTCTAATTTTTTCTTTAAGTTGTATGTTTAGGTGTTGTAATCATTTTAAGTTGCAATCAGCAAAATTACCAGTTTTTTATTAGCTTCTGTTATTATTTTGTTAATTTTTTTCTTTTTTAAAGATATAATTTAGTTAATGTTAGATCTATTGATCTTATATTAACGGTTCAAATATTATTGTCTTTTGTAATTTGAATTTCCTGTAACTGGATATTGTACCTGTTGGAAATAAAAGGCTCATTATTATTATTATGATTAGAGACACATTAAAAATAATATATTTTAAGATCCTTGATATATGCATATAGGTATATTCACTATGTGAATAAATGATTGGAAGAAAATAAACACACTAAACCAAAATGTTTGCATTTTGTGATATTCTTTAGATTAGATTAAAATTGTATATTAATCTACATATACTTTATATTTGGAATTTTTCTTTTTTTAGGTTTGTGGTAGGAGCAGCCTGTGCAGCCTTTATAAATATTATCCTAATTACGATAGCAACCAGTGAAAAAGAAGCAGAAACTGTTATTCCCGTTCTAGAAGAAAAAACTAATGGGGCCATCATGCTATATTGAATAGTGGTTTATTAAAGATGTTGCTGATATCACATTGTACAAGTCGATTAAATGAAGACATCAGTCAGATTAATAATGACTCTACTATCATTATTAATCACCATGGTACTGAGAAAATGTTTATTACGAATATAAATTTAGCGAATGGATTTAACAAACGTAAAACCTAAAATAAGAAGTAAGAATAGCTTAAGCTTAGAGTAAGAACAAAAATACTCGAAAAATAGGATGACTGTATTTATATATTTTGCCAAATGTTAATGTCTAAGCAACCACTGTAAATATTAACACCAACTATTTATATTTAATTAACATAAAACTAGGCTAATATACTTGTAAAATCATCTCGAGTAGTTTTAATTGCTTAATATCTAATTTTTGTTATTATTGCGCTAGCTAATTAAATAGTTTTCAGAATAATATATTTGTCTTTTTACGTACGTATGTATAATAACGAAATTTGCCATGCTAAATTAGCAAGTAAAATATGGAGAACTTATACCTTAATGTAGCAAAACGGCAGTGCTGGCGGAAGTGGCAACCCAGACCTCTAGGGATGATATAAGGTCAACCGGGCACCCTTTTTGCACAGGAAATGCAAATTCCAAAGGCGGATGAGTCTCAGGACCAACGGCATAGGATCATTATCCCAAGAGCACATCATGCAGCGAGGAAGAATCGAAAGTTGTATGCCGAGCGATCCGAGTAGCGATCGGCACCAGTATGGGTCCGGGCCAGCTGGTGTGAAATGGGCGACCGGGCGTGCAGTGGTGAGCGACCATGCAGGCCCTGCAAGGAAAATGGGCTACTGATCGATCTAGCACGGACCAACTTCGCAATGGCAGAGCTATCGGAACATGGAATGTGAGGGGACTACTTCAGCCCGGGAAACTGCACGTAATAGAAAGAGAACTGATGCGCCTCAATATAGATATCTGCGGTCTGTCAGAGACACACTGGAAGAGCTGCAGACACTTTGCCACTGAAAATCATATGGTATTCATTGCAGGCGCGAAGAACACGGGCCGAAATGGTGTTGCCTTTCTGGTCAACAGGAAACTTTCCCAATACGTTGAAGCCTACATATCAATCAACGAAAGATTAATGGCCCGCACTGTAAATACCAAACCATACCAGTTACACCTGATCCAGGTATACATGCCTACCACTGACGGAAACGACCAAGAGATAGAAGATTTATATAACATCGTAGAAAATACTATGGCCACTCTCAAGCCTAAAGGTATCGTGATAGTACTGGGAGATTTTAACTCAAAGGTAGGAAGAACAATATCGGACGACCATCTACAATTTGCTACTGACAATAATCTATCTATAATGAACACCATGTTCAAACACCACCAACGACCCGACGTTTGTACACGTGGACATCTCCCAACGGACAACATAAAAACCAAACCGACTATATCCTTGCCGACAAAATATGGAGAACCTCCTTCCGCAACGTCAAAACAAAGCCAAGCACTGAGTGCGGATCCGACCATAATTTACTCTGGGCAATTGAGCAAACCAATATGTAAAACAAAGACCAAAAGAATTAATGCTCCTGAACCAATAATCTTTCAAGAAGCCCTCAGAAACAGTGGACCTCCTCAACTGGAAGGAGGCTAGGATCAAATGTGGAGGAGTGCTGAGAAATGGATTAAAGAAGCAGCGGACAGCATATCAAAAATATCAAATAAAGCAAAACATGAACATTGAATATTAGATGAAACACTGGCACTAATAGAAAAACGACGGGCTATTCGAACATCAGGGACAGACCCAGAAAAAGAACAGCTAATAAGAAACAGGAATAATAAAATAAAATCTTTCTGCAGAAGAGACAAAAACAATCACATAGGCAGAATATGCATAGAACTAGAGAGACATGCAACAGAAAACAGCTCAACTGAGCTCTATGGTAAAGTAAAATACCTGGCACGCGAGTTCAAACCCAGGACACAAATCATCAGGGAAAACGAGGACAATGTAATCACGGATGCAAAAGGCATCGCTAGTGTGTGGCGAACGTATTGCACAGAGCTATTCCAAGATGACCTGCAGTCCGACCCCGGAGACCTAAGCGAAGAACTCGAACCAACAATACTTAGGAAGGAAGTGGAACAAGCTGTGAAAAACTACGAGAAAACAAAAAGCACCAGGATGTGATGGAATTACCGCTGAAGTACTGAAAAACATGGGCGAATTGCGGATAACCATCATATGTCAGAAGATCTGGATGACTGGGAGCTGGCCAGAACAATGGTGCCATTCCATTTTCTTGCCTCTATAGAAGAAAGGTTCCCCTCTCGAATGTTGGAACTATCGCACGATTGCCCTAATTCCGCATGCTAGCAAAATCATGCTCGGGGGAATGTTGGAACTATCGTACGATTGCTCTAATTCCGCATGCTAGCAAATCATGCTCAAGATACTGAACGAGAGACTGAAGAATTTCCTCCTCAGACAAATACCAGACGAACAGACTGGATTTGTTCCAGGGAAAGGAGCTCGCGAACAGATCTTGAACGTTCGACAGATCATCGAAAAAACCAGGGAGTTTAAAGTTAAAATACTCATGGGTTTCGTAGATTACAGGAAGGCTTTTGACAAGGTAAAATGGTCGAAGCTCTGAAATATTCTTGCCGAGATGGGAACACCGAAGCATCTGGTACACCTAATAGAAGGACTATATAGGTCAAACACGGCCGACGGTACGAGTCAATGATACTCTCTGACGCCTTCTCGACTGCTGCTGGGTTGAGACAAGACTGCATTTTATCTCCCCTTCTCTTCAATATATATAGTGAATACATTATTAGGGAGATTCTTGAAGAGTAAAAGGGTGGCATTAGCAACCTACGGTACGCGAATGATACCCTGATAATAGCAAAAGACAAGCAAGAACTCATTAATATAATGCAGAGGCTGCATGAACATAACAGACAGTACGGACTGGAAATCAATAATTGAAAGACTAAAGTAATGATTGTTAACCGGATTAACAACAACAGTCCTGGCACTACAAATATCGCTGGTTATCAATCACTTTGAATAACTTGGATCTGTTGTCACCAATACCGGAGTTTGCGAAACGTATCGCCATGGCACGAAACTCAACAGCGAAACTCACTCGTATCTGGAAGGACACTTCGATCACAATTACCACCAAACTCAGGCTTATACGAACTATCATTTTCCCCATAGCGATTTATGCAACAGGGACGTGGACAATGAAAATGGCAGATCGTCGCAGAGTTGACGCTCTAGAAATGTGGTGCTACAGAAGAATGCTCCGAATTCCACGGACAGCACACCGCACCAACGAATCAATTCTGAGACAACTGCGAATCAAAACTAGACTATCCACTTATGTCAACCAGCAGTATTTAAAATACTTTGGACACATTGCCAGGAGATCAGAGGCAATGGAGAAGCTGATCATAGAAGGAAAAGTAACTTGGACGAAGACCAAGAGGACCTTCACCGTCGCGATGGGTGGACCAAATGAAAAATCTGATAGGAGAGAGCCTACAAGAAGCAATACACCATACCCAAGATAGAGAATCCTGGAGACAAATGATTGATGGACTTACTACATGATGCCACCACACCCCTCCGAGGGGTTTACGGACGACGAACGATAGCAAAACAAAATTATTTAAAATAGCTTTTCCCGTTCAAAACAACGAATGCAGCAGTTAGAATATACATTAATATTGTTGATTTATCAGTTTGTAGAATTCGCATATGTAGGTGATGTTAAGGGAGCAGATTTACAACTTTAAGAATGATATGCAGTTAAAGTTTCTAAACTTTATACATTTTGAAAGCACTGCTATGTTTGATTAATGTAAATATAGCTTAATTTTAACACTTTGTTAGAACTTTGCAAGACGTACATTATTGAAAAAAACGCCCGTTTCAATTAACTACTATATATTTTAAGGGGACTGATCGTGCACTAGTAGCGTCAAAACTTTCATTATTATGAATGATAATTTTTTGTTAAGTACGAATTGGGAATTTTTGTTGAGATACTGATATTTAGTGTGAAATATACAGTGCCCTAGTTAGGGGGTTATTCAACGAAGCCCTTGAGCAGGATTGTGGTCGTCGATGGTTTCTCGTCTGATGGATGATTGTAGATGAAGGAAGACTTGTAAATTCGACCACCTGCACCCACGTTTGGGGAATTGATTTTCGAGGGTTGCCACACGCTTGAACCCCGTTTAACATCTAAAGGGGTTTTTCCGGATTTTTGCATTTTTATTTTTGGATCATTGGATATGGGCCTTCCATTGTCCTCTTACGCTCCGGTTTCCTACCTGGGTTTCGAGACTGCATACTGAGACCCTTCCGACAACACGTGGTTTCGGAGTAACCATCAAGTTGACTGCGTGCCTCGCTGTCTGATCCAAGCCTCAACGCATACGGAGTGTGTCTTCTCGACCTTGACGCTCCAGTGACTCGACGAACACCTGGATCCTGGATGAACTCACTGTTGGCTTGATAACGTAGCAGATAAGTCTCAATTCAGGATATTATCTAGTGTATTTTGGGACTTTTATTTTATATCATTTTATTATTGTGTTTTATTTGATTGGTGATTTAGGGCTACTTAAATTAAAGTTTCGGGTAAATTTGCTTAATGAAAGTATTAATGATTTGACTTGATTTAAAATATAGCTACCTTCAAATTATTTGGGAGTAACGAATTATTCTCAATAGTTAGCATAGGTATACTGGATTATCCAGCTAATCCGGATAGTTTTGGCGTGTTATTAATTCATTTCAGCGTAGTCTTGATCGCGTATTTTACTTCTTTTCAGCGTCGTATAATATAAATATTTTTGAAACTGTTCGCATATAAGCATAGCGTATCGACGCGTAATCATATAGGTTTACCTCTGGTACGGATACTATTTAATAGGTGAATATTATACTTACATAAATCTAGTGCATTTGAACTAGCACGTTAACTTTTCGCTTATTGATTAGAGTTATTTAGAGTGTAGAAGTAGAAGTTATCATATTTTTGTACCGTATAGGTTGATAGCACCAATCAAGGGTATGTAAACGACACGTGATCCCGTCTTCGTATTTATAGGGCGCCGTAGATATAACATAAAGTACTATTTAACATTAAACCGTTACTTTTAATATTCCATCTTTAGCATACATTTATATATTAACTGTCATAGCTACATATACAGGTAATTCTTGTAGCAATTATTTTTCCTTATTTAATTCAAAAGTATAGTCACCAATAAGGAATATACACTTGTTATTTTTGTTTAATTGCGGTGGTATTTTTTTTTGTTTCCCGTTCCGAGTTTTCTCAATAGGTTACAGCGGGGAGGAGAGCAATTCGTGGTTATTGGTCAGCTCATTCTAATGACACTACACGGAGACAGACACGACGGCATTTTTACAAGAGGTCAAAAAGTTCGAGGTCGACAACTTGACAGGGTCAGGGGTACCAATCGCAGGAAACAGGAACTAAAACGAAGCACCATGACCTGGTCCGACCAGCAGAACTATTCAGCGAATACTCTCTCAAGTAGAGATGGGACAAATCCGGCAGATCGACACACATCAAAGCTACACGATGCAGACACACGAACAAACAAACAGACGATGGTTACTTTCGTTGTAGTTTTCAAAGGGCGCCATCTACCCACCAAGAAGTGAGGGACACGCCAGAGGAAAGAAAATATTTCAGCGTAAAGTATAAGATACTTTTTATTTATTAATGCTACATATTAGAACAATTGACTGAACGATATTTCATGGAACTAAACTCGGTAAATTGTGTACAGATAAACATTTTTAAACATAAAAAAGCTTAAATAAGTCGATTGAGAAACTATAAAAAGTCAAGCCGATTTTTTTACGTCAACAAGTATAACTGAGTGAAATAAACTGCTATAATTTTATAATAATAAACATGACCGTCTTTAAGTAATAAAATATTAGATGTACAAAATAATTAAATGGGATATAATTAATCAACTTTTTATATATATAATAGAATTAACTGCAATATTGGTAATATAATAAAATATTAGAAAACAGGACCGTATTTATACAAGTTGATAAAAGTCTATATTTAATAGGGGACTATGACTAAATAGTATAAAGACAGTATAAGACTAGTATTATGTAATGTGGTTTTTTTTTAATTAAGACTAGTATGATTCTAGAAGAGACGTCATGTAAGCTATTTTGTAGAATTGTAAATATTACTGAGACAATTTATAAAATGATATTATGATTATGATAAAGGTGGTAATCCAAAGTAAACTTTCATGGGGTGGACGCATCCCATGCAGGCTGAATTAATCAATGCAAGCAATATATCATTATAATACAAGTATCAGTATTTTATAGAGTTGATAAATTGTGTCTAAACGTGGATTGACCAATAGGCGTCTATTGGCCAGTCAACGGTAAAGAACAGACATTTCAAATATGCAAAATACTTAGTGGGGAACTCTACTAGTTCTCTGTTAATTTAGAATTAGAGTTATAAGATTTCTAAGACAATTTATAAAAATATGTTTCTTTTCTCTTTCATGTACCAAGCACCAGTGGATGTCGATACTAGTCTCTCCAGCAGGCTCTCACTTATGATACCCTCAAACAGCTTCAATGCTAAGACATATAGACCGCAGTGGAGGCTAGACGGTGTTACTAAGGATCAGCCTGGATCCAGAAAGTAACAAGACCACTGATGGAATTTTATATTGTATAAACTGTAATATTACATAGTATTATGCCACAAGTTTTTTCGAATTGAGCGATAGAGGCCGTGTTAATGTTGGGGACCAACATTTTAGAGGGCGGGGAAACGTGTAATCTACTAAATTGCATAAGCTACTAAAGAAATATCACCCTGTCCTAAGTTTGAACTTGAACTTTGAGATTGTTATATAAACATTAAAGACAAACTATAAACAACGCGAGCAATCAACGGGAGCGACTTTCAACCTTAAGCAAGCAATGGTCAGCAGTTTTTATTATATAAATACGCTACCGAACCTTCAGTTCTTCAGACTTTGTTCTCACCACAACCAGCTCCCAGGTTAGCTGTACAGCTGCATCCGGGTTCTATCCGCTCCTAAAGTTAGCTATACAGCTGCTTTAGGTTCTACTCCTTTATTCCTTACCAAACCTGATACCGGTTAGTCATTTGACGACTGCTAGGATAGGGGTTTCACAACCACCGTAGTAAAGTCAAATCAAGGAGTTTGTCAGAGTTCTGAGAAAAACAAGTGTCTAAATAGTAAGTTAAAAAGTTTAGCGAAATATTTTAGTGCTCTTAAATAAAACCCAACTCTTAAGAAAAACTATAATTATAAGGCAGTAAACAAAGACCTATAAACAATACCTCAACGCGAAAAAACATGCGCACCTTAGCAATCGAGTATAATAGAATCTCACTTTTGTGGCCAATAATCGTTGTTAAAATTTTATCGTTAATACATTGTTATTGTTATAAACCAAACGTGATTACTTTATCATCTCTTCTTACTCAACGTAACTCGGCCCCGGCTTACCTCAGTTATCCCCGGCACGCTAAGCAAGGCGTGTCTTCACGAATAGAACATACAGTGGTAGATTAAGGGAAGTGTTGAGACCCCGTCGTCATTGTACTAATCGCGACGCGGCTCTTCTCTGAGAAGTTATTCTTTTAAAAACGCGACAACCACCAAAACTATTTGTGACAATATATTTCTTTCATTCTAAAAATGTATTCATTTTAATTTTCATGTTCGGCAACAGGACGTGTGCCTGCAATTCGAATAAATACACTCTACTACAGCTTAGCATCTAAGAAATACCCATCAAACAAGCCTTATTTTTAAAATAAGAAAGTAAACTAAGTTATAAATGCTTAAAAATAATTTAATAACTTAAGTTAAAACTGATAAACAAATTTATTCATATTTTAACCTATATATAGTCGATATATGCATTTATTCGCTCTGATTGTGGGAAAGTTCTCCAGGTAATTCTAGCTGTTTATCCAACTAATTAAGCCATAACTTCATTTTTATGTTTAACAAATCTTAATAGCCTAAAAACTGATGATGGAGTAACGCCCGGTATTCTACTTGCTGCAGCAATCTATCAAAAAATAAACAACACATCAGCCGGATTGAACAGAAACATTCTTATATATATTACACAAGATAGCCAAAATCCAGGAAAACATTTGTAAATGTTCTAAAGATATTACTTTTTCCACCCAAATTTAAAATTTAATTCGCAAAAGAACGCGAAAAGATGTGGTTTTCAAAGTTTTCCTACAAATGTAAAGACAGATTTAAAATATTGCAAGAATAGACCCAACAAATTTATTAACTGTAATTCTCCATCTGACAAAAATATCTGAAAGATGCTTTTGAAGTGGACACAAACTGGGTGATCCTATAAGAGCACCCGTTTCCAATTAACAGGAGAAAAAATTGAGAATACCACTAAGACTATTGCATACGTCTTACGTGTATAGTTGCCACGTACCGTTTGCGGTTGAACTGCTGATAGTTTTTCTCGTTCTTCCATACTTAAGCTTAGAGATTCTGCATTATAATTTAAATCCCTCGGTATCGCTAGAGCTTCATTTTCTCTCATCTGAAAAAGATTTTTATTTATTTAACAACATAATTTAATGCAAAGAGGATTACTTGGTAAAATACGGCTACTCCTATAAAATCTTGTTTTGTCCTAAAAACAAGTAGAAAAAAAGTCTCATCAAATATCATGTGTATTTCTGTAACTTAAAAAATCATTGATCAACTAAATTGAAAATGGTGCAGATACCTACCTCTCTGACTTCCTCAAATTGATTAGCAGCGGCACTCTCATATGTAGCTTCAATGTGAAGTCGATTTATTAACGCCTGATCGTATGTCAACGGTAACAAAGCAGTCTCAGCAGAAGCCAACTTATTAATGGTGATCTCTTCGTTATTTACGTCTATCATATCCCAGGCGCTAAAATTGATACATTCAGCCTATCATATTCTTTTATTATAAAACCAACTTCACTACTCTGAATTATTTCATAAGGTATCAACTCAAAAATAAACTATGCAAGTAAAATAGAACCTTATATTCTCTACTGACTTTTTCGCGCATTTGCTATAAAAAACACACAACTAAAAATTGGCAGAACAATAGAATAAATGTGGCTCAGCGCTTTACAGTCGGCTATAAAATATTTTGGGCGGTAAGAGTTGTTGCATCAAAGCTATGACATGACGATGGAAATCCATGACGCAAATTCATATTGTGAATGGATTTATGGTACATTGAATTCTATTCATCCCTCAGTTCATGTAACCTTCACTTTGCTTGTGAAGGGCGGAGCAGTACTGCTGCATGCAGCATACAAACTTTGGAACAATCTTAATTTTAAAATACAAGTATCATACCTTAGACCTTGGATAATAGAAAAAATCACCCTTATACGCAAATAGAGAGAAATGTAGCTAGAATATAGTTATAATTTTCAACACAAAGTGATAGAGATAGGTACCGTATTGAGAAACTCATAGCAACAGCACTTGGGCGTTGAAATAAGTGAAAAATTGAGGAGTAAAATGGAGAAATAGAGTTACCGTTGTAAACGCAAGTGTTAATGATAAGTATTCTATTGGGAAAATAGCATAGGTAAAATACAAAGGCGTTGAAATAAAGCATACTTGAGGTAATATAAAACTTTTATCTAAGGTACATACAGGAACTAGAAGAAATCAGCTTAAATATAAAAAGAAACCAGCAACTATAAAGAAAAAATACACTAGGGGAGTACGACGAGATGGACCAGGGATAGAGGGAACTAAGAAAAAAATTAAAAACAACTAAAAAACCATAACTAAGTAATTAAGAAGCAACCAGAAACTAAGTAAACATAAAGAAACCAAAAATTAAGCAAAAAGTAACCAAAACGAAATAAATACAAAGAGACCAGACACTAAGAAGAAATCAGAAACAAAGCAACTAAGTATAGGAAATTAGGGAATAGAAATATAAAAAAATAGGTCAAATATGTTAGAAATATGAAAATAGAATTTGGAACGCGAATGTTGATGATAAGTATATCTGAGATAATGGAGAAAATCATATATAACTAGGAAAAGTTATAATTTTAAATGCAAGTGTTATGCCAGGTACCACATTGGGGAAATAATTGTAAAAACACGTAGGCATTAGAGAAGCAAAAGGAGAAATTAAGATATGAGCAATGAGAGAAAAGAGAAACTAAAGAGTTATAATATTGAGAGTAAGAAAATTATAATATTAAACTGCAATAAAAGAGAAGCTAGAAAGCAAATACAGGCCATATAGGGATTGTTGTAGCCAACTGTCGCAGAGAAGTACCATTTAGGGAAGATCATAACAGACACTTGTGCAACATGACGACCTAGGAAATGAAACTGGAATCCACATAGGGATACATATGTATAGATGTATATATAAAGTTATAAGGAAAAGTAGACAGCATATGAGCAGATAGTAAACGAGAATATAGTAATAAAAATAAAGGAAAATAAGTTAAAAATGGCATGGCACATGAAGTCAGGTAGCAGTGATAAGTATCATATGGAGAAAATCACGAATTAGGAGGAACAATTAGAGAAAATTACATAACACAATTTCCTGGCCGGAAAAAATAGGTTTATATAGGAAAAAATAGGTTTAGATCGGAAAAAATAGGTATAGATCGGAAAAATATGTATAGATCGATAACATATCTAGAAAAATAGACCAACACAACTAAGATAAGATAAGGATACAAAATAAGGAACCTTACAGTATAGAAAGATAGAAATAACGAAATAAAATAGCATATATGAGTAGAAGAAACTTAGATTAAGTAAATATATATACATAAGAATAAGCCGACATAAAGATATAGTACAGTCAATTCTAAATCCACACAACCCTACAGTCAGCTGCATCAATTTCGCAAAGGGCACCTATTATTAATGATAAGTAAAACATAAGTATCCATCATGCTATAAATACCAAGCGAAAAAATTGTAACCTGTGTGAGGTAATTTACACCGAAAAACAAGCATAAGCCTTCTTAGAGAATGCGCATACTCTGAGAGGGAAAATACTAATTAAAAATACTAATATCCATACTGATATCCAAATAAATTCATCAGTTAAAGCAACATAATGAACGTCACTGTAAATTACCCACACATGTATTAAATATCCACTGTTTTAATATTGTTCAATCTCCGCCATGTTAACTTTCTTGTGTGTTTACTTTTTTCGATGTTATATAATCACAGTCGACAATTAGTTTTAAACCAGACCATACTAATTAATGTAATGTTATTAAATTTCAATAAGCAGCAAGTCCAGGAACAAGGTCAAAGCCACCAAAACAGCTGGGAAATTCAAACAACTATCTATCACAAGGACAAAGACATGGAGTCACATATTACAAAAGTAAATATTAAGGAGAATCCAAGACCGAACGAAATGCTGACGACAGTAAGCGGGTTAAAGTATCAACTGCAATTGTTTATATATTTTTATATTTTAGCATAAGTTGAAGTGAAATTCAAATATTATGACTACGATAACTATTACGGATAATATAAATTATGGTTTATCTGAGGGGAATAAATAAATACGGAACGTTATTATTATTATTATTAGAATTCATTATTCAATAAACACCAATATATTTTTATTCATATTTATAACAATGCAATGTTCCATTTCGGTTTTACGTACACAGTGGACCAACTAAAATATAACATAATGCCTGCATATGTTTAACGAACCATATAATTATTTAGTATACGAATGTTTTTTATTTCAAATACGAATTATTACCGGGTGATAAAAAACTAAAATGACAAATATTCAAAGAGAACTTATTTAAGGAAACATACCTATACACATACTTATATTAATAAAACATTAGGATATGAAGAAAATGTCAAGATTAAGCACTCATATCTTGTTTATATTTGTTACATGTACAGGGTGTCCCATTTTCGATGATATTACGGGGTATCTCACTTACGAGTAAAGATAGAGAGTTGCGGTTTTCGCAATACAGTGTTACTTTTTTGTGAAAAGAACGATGGTATAAACAAAATTTTCATAGCCCGCTTCGTTTCTGAGATACAGGGCGAAATTGAAAATAATGCATTTTGGGACCCCTCTCGTATCTCCGTTATCCTTTAACATAGGGCAAGGCTAAAAACTTGCTCTTATATACTTTTTTACGTAGAACCCAGTGGCGTAGTCAGATTTTTGCTGCGAGCTGTCAATTTTTAACTATAAATCAAACTTATGTTTTTTTAAATATATTTTTCTTTCGTTTGAATGGAAATTTTATAAGCTTTTCAAAAGTATATAATACATGATGTGTATTTTAAATAATAAGCCTAAAATTCATAATTTCACAAAATGTATCTCTATACGACACTCTTAATGAGTATAGTATAAGCATTATCTTTTAAACAACGTTATAAGTATAAGTAGGCAGAGATTATTAGAGCAATCATTTTTTTAATCGCAAGACCTGTCAGTGGCAAAATTTATATTTTCTCTGTAATATTGTATTTTTTACGACGGTTGAAAACGAAAATTATGAATATTTTGAAAAATATGACATGTTTGTCTGCTTTATACAGAGCAATGAAAACTCCCGTGAAGCTTCTCAAGTATTATTCAATATGTTTGTTTGAATATTTATTTACCTTTTGACTTATTTGGGTTTATTTTTTATTTAAGTATCATTTTAATTTATGGATATTCTGAAAGAAGACAACCTGGTCATTTAATGTTTTCCGGAATAAAGAGAACATGGAGCGTTGATCCGGCCCCTACCAAAAACGTATAATAAGGAAAATCGCGGTAAGGGCGGAGGCAACGTTCCTTGTTCTACCAATTTTTTTCTTTATTCCGGAAAACATTAAAAGATCAAGATGCCTTCTTTCGGAATATCTATAAATTAAAATGATACTTAAAAAAAATAAACCCAAATAAGTCAAAAGGTAAATAAATATTCAAACAAACAACTTATTGGAATATAGCTGAGAAGCTTCACGGAAGTTTTCATTGCTCTGTATAAAGCAAACTAACATGTCATATTTTTCAAAATATTGATAATTTTCATTTTGAGCCTTCGTAAAAAATACAATATTACACAGACAATATAAATTTTGCCACTGAAAGGTCTTGCCAATAAAAAACTACCATTCCATTGTTCTTAATAGTCTATGCCTCCTAATAATTATACCGTTGTTTAAAAGACAATGCTTACACTATACTCATCAAGAGTGTCGTATAGAGACACATTTTGTGAAATTATGGATTTTAGGCTTATTATTTAAAATACATATCATGTATTATATATTTTTATAAA
>MU182120.1:0-11640 GCA_016904865.1 Pissodes strobi | reverse complement strand
CATTTTGTGAAATTATGAATTTAAGGCTTATTATTTAAAATACATATAATGTATTATATATTTTTATAAAGCTTATAACATTTCCAATCAAACGAAAGAAAAACATACAGGGTGTTCCATTTAAAAAAACATAAGTTTCATTTATAGCTAAAAATTGACAGCTCACAGCAAAAATCTGATCACGCCACTGGATTCTACGTCAAAAACTGTATAAGAGCAATTCTTTAGCTTTGCGATATGTTAAAGGATAACGGAGATACGAGGGGGGTCCCAAAATGCATTATTTCCAATTTCGCCCTGTATCTCAGAAACGAAGCGGGCTATGAACATTTTGTTTATACCATCGTTCTTTTCACAAAAAAGTAGCACAGTATTGCGAAAACCGCAACTCTCTATCTTTACTCGTAAGTGAGATACCCCGTAATATCATCGAAAATGGGACACCCTGTACATGGAGCACTCACTCACACAATGTCCGTGGAGTCCTGAGACACACAGCAGCAAATATTAAAATAAATATTTTTTTTTTTTTTTTTTTATTCAAGTTAACAAATTACAATAAATCTTTACTCACGTCAAAAATAAAATATATACATACATCATGTCATGTCACTTACTTACATACTAATAAGATAATGATTACTATAGTCAAAGGAACTGCTGATATTGACATTGAACATATAAATATACAATACAAAAAAAAAGAAACATATCAATTATTAAGTACCAACAAACAATTATCCTAATTAAAAAAGAAGACAATTAAAATTTATACATTAATAACATTAAACCAATCACCAGGATAAAACAAATATTTTGTTAGAAATTCCATTGTGAAAACTCCTCTATGCTGTAAAATGCCCTTTCAGTCAAAAAACTCTTCACTTTAACCTTAAATATGTTTTCAGCAAGCAATTTATACTCTCTAGGCAACTTGTTATATAATAATGGTGCGGAATAATTCACTGAGATTCGTGATTTTTCAAGCCGCAAGAAGGAAGGCCTTATAGAATAACATTGTCTTGTAGGGTAAGAATGATAAAAGCCATTACAGACATAACGTTCTTGATTTCTGTGACAATACAATAGACATTCATAGATATATCTGCATGGAAGAGTTAAAATACGCAGGTCAATAAAACTTTGCCTTACATCATCACGGTAACCAAGCCCAGCAATAATGCGCACTGCCCTCCTCTGCAAGGAAAATATTCTCTTCGCATGACACGAGTGACCCCATGCCAAAATAGCGTATACCGAGATGGACTGAAACACCCCATGAAAAGTCTGCAGCAGTGAAGCCTCCGAAAGTATGCGTGAAAGGCTTCTCAATAGATATATACTTTTAAGAAGACGTTTTGCAATGTAATCTGTGCGCAATTCAAATTTCAGTGTCGGATCTAAGAATGCTCCCAAAAACTTCACCCCTGCCGCATTCACACACTCCAGCCCTCTCAACGCAAAATACATGCTGATTGTTTTATCGCTATTCAGAGTCAGTTTATTACTTTTAAACCACTCACTCAGATCATCCATACTTGCAGCAACTTTAGCATCCAGAGCATTGATGTCATCGCTCGTCTCTATCAATGAAGTGTCATCAGCAAAAAGGAAGATCCTCGAGCCAGGTGCAGCATTGTTTATATCGTTGACATAAATAAGAAATAGCAGCGGCCCCAAGACTGAGCCCTGTGGCACACCATGCTTCATTTCTGCCCACCCCCAGAATCCACCATTACATTCTGTCCTTTGTCTCCTATTTATTAAATAACTACTAAGTAAATTGATACTAATTTGCTCCAGCCCATAAAACCTCAGCTTACGAATCAGTATATCATGAGATACACAATCGAACGCCTTTGAGAGGTCACAGAATGTAGCATTAACATACTGCCCCCCCTCAAAAGCATCCAATATACACTCTAAAAGTTCCAATACAGCATGGGTAGTAGAGCGGCCACTTCTAAATCCAAATTGGCTCAAAGTAAACAATTTATTGTTCTCAAAATATGCGTAAAGTTGTTCCTTCAATAGAAACTCAAAGATTTTTGCTACAGTAGGAATCAATGATATAGGACGATAGTTGTTCACATCATCTTTAGGACCCTTTTTATATATGGGAATGACTTTCGCTAATTTGAGGCTGTCTGGAAAAGTTCCTGCTTGGATACATAAATTAAATAACTTTGTCAGTGGAATAATTAAAATGTCTTTAAAGGATTTCATCAAGGGAACGTTCAGGTCATATATGTCCCTGCTTGGTTTATTTTTAAGTGCATCAATAGCATCTCGACACTGAATAAAAGTGATCTCCCTGAATTGAAATTTACATGTTGGCCCCCTTCCAGCATTGAGCAAGTATGCTTGAGGCTGAGTTGCCACAGCAGGGATAGCCTCTATAGTTATTTGAGCAATATTAGAAAAAAATGTATTAAACTCCTCAGCATTTAAGTTATCATCAATACCTGATTGTTTATGCACTCCCCTAACAGAGTTTACTATATCCCAAGATGTCTTTATAACATTATGAGAACCCATAATATAGTTATTGTAAGCATTGCGTTTGCTAGTTTGAATAGAATGTCTGTAAGTTCTCCTAAAATTACTTATTTGATGTTTTAAGCCTTCGGAGGGCCTGTTCAGATAAAGTTCGTTTAAAAATCTAAGAGTTTCCCTCATATTCCTTAGTTCTTCATTGAACCAACTTATGTTGAGACCATTACGAGGAGGCCTTTTTTTAATGATTGGCATAGAGGAATTAAGGGCAGACACAATCACATTCAAAAACCTGTCAAACATAGAATCAACATTTTGATCACTCGAGGACACGAAACTCCAGTCAAAATCATCCAGACATTTATACATTCTAAAAATACCCTCCCTAGTTATAGGTCGATATGAGGAAGATACGTGGGATGCCACTGCAACTCCTACCTTAATATGAATGTCGATCACATGATGATCTGACAGAAAAGGATTGTACACACTAGTGCTGTACTCTAAAACATTTTGAAAATTAACAAATATATTATCTATAACATTTGTAGCGTTTGTATTGACAAATATCTGTTGCTTAAGGTTATACCCCAGTAATAGATCCAAAAAATCTATTTTTCTTTTATTATTTTTATTAAATATTATATTAAAATCCCCATTTATAGTTAAATATTTATATTTGTTATAAGAGAATTCTAGAATGCTTACCATGCTATCCATAAAAATATCAAAATCTCCATTTGGAGCTCTATAAATTGTAATGATTGCCATATTACAGCTCTTTATTTCCACAGCAGATACTTCACAATGAAATTCCTTGGAAAAACTTTCAATTTTTATTATCTTATTGCATTCTAATTGTGTTTTTGCACAAATCATGGTTCCCCCATTACTCATATTCTCCCTGGCAAAAAAAGATACTACATTAAAATTTTCGAGCTTAAAACAAATAGCTTCATCTTTGGTTAAATAATGTTCGCTTAAACACACTATGTTATAGTCCTTATCTTTCATGTCCACTATTAAGGTCTCCAATTCATCTGATTTATTTCTGATAGATCTTATGTTGAGGTGAAAGATCTTTATGTTAAAATTCACTTCATTTTCCTGCTGTTTGATGGTCTGTGCTGGTACCTGATTGTTCGTCGGTTCTGGATATTCATAAAAAAAATTTACAATGATTCCGACTGGCCACCTCGATCCGTCGTTAACCAATTCGACATTTTCCTTGGGAACACCTAGTCGAAACGAACCTTTTTCTGTATCCTTTTTGGTTTTTATTTTTTCGCAAATGCATTTCTTTATTCCTTGTTTATTTAAATATTCTATAATTTGTTGGCTTTTGACTTCTGGATCGAATCCTGACACAAACAACCATTCTATTTTCGCGGCCACCGAAAGATCGATTAGTTCCAAAAGGAAACCGACAAAGAATCTGAATCGAGTAAGGACGTAGATCGAGACCTTTCGCTTGAATCCAGGACCGAACTAGGCCATAGACAAGAAAGTTTAAAGTGCTCAAAGATAACTTATATTTAAGTAGGTACGGAACGATATGACTATTCGAAAATTTAGAACAACTCGTTATTATTTAAGGGCGTTCCGCTCCTTTAAACATACTCATTAAAAAGGAGTTTTTGATCGTCTCTACAATAACAGAGTTTCGTAATTTGGCAATCACTAACAAATCCTTGGTTATTAAGATTATTTTCTTTTTGACCTTTTTATCCGTAAAAGGTGTTTTACATTGGGGACCAATGCTAGACGAAGAGGGGCATGTGTAAACTAGAAATCGTATTCACTAAAAAAGAACACCCAGTCTAAAGTTTGAACTTGATACTTGACATTGAATAATAAAATATTGTAATTACTATCTAAACATGTTTTAAAAACAATCAGTAAACTTTCAACAAAGTCTAGTATAAAAGGACATGCAAATCGAGTAAACAACAACTTATCTGGTTAAGTAGTACCTTTTAATTAAGGCAAACTCTTCTCTGATATCAAGTTAAAACGAACGAATATGCACCTGATGATTTTAACATAACATGCAATAATATAACTTTTTCCTACATATCTAATGAAATCGGAAAGCGGTTGCCGAGGCTACCCTGAAATACTAATGAATATAAAACTTAGAAAATGTAGCTTTTTTAATAAAACACGGGTTTCTGTAAGACGGTCTGATCTCTGAAACAGATATTCATCTATTTTTAGGCGAACATAATACTACAGATGAAGTTAAAATAGAATATATTGTTTCAATACTACCAACCTAAGATTGAGAAAAAAGAACCCTCTTGTCAAAAAAGCACTACCCACCTTT
Organism: Pissodes strobi; assembly: GCA_016904865.1. NCBI lineage: Eukaryota > Metazoa > Arthropoda > Insecta > Coleoptera > Curculionidae > Pissodes > Pissodes strobi. The sequence continues at coordinate 6,818 of MU182120.1, read as the reverse complement.
TCTTCACGTTGCTTTTGCTAGGAATAGCTCCAATTAATCTCCTCCACTGAGTAACTGTGTTGCTGACACTTTTTAACAAAGCTATACCGTCTTGCAAATTTTTTTGTACAACTTTCATTTTCTGATACCTTTCCTTCGAAACGCATCCGATTGCATATCCTTTAGCAGTTAATCTTTGATCTGCATTATCAGGCCTTAATGTTAATCTAGAAATTAGAAAATTGCTAGTTATAAGAACTAAGTCTCCTTAGATTACAAAAAACTGTTTATTTTCGCGGCCGATGAATATAATGTAAAAAGATTAATTTCATTGCTAAGATGGATGCGAATATACTTTGTTTTATAGATTTATTTCCATAGTTAATAAGTTTTACGGCACTGAAGAATGGCATATATAATCAGATATAACGGGTTGTATCTGAATACTGTAACCCAACTTACTCTAAGTAGCGATTATTGAAACACCGGATCAAACATAGCCTTAATCAAGTGGACATAATTCAGCAACCAACAAAAGACTATTTTGAAGAAAATTAGAGAAAGAAAAGGATTAAAACTGTCGGAATGTGAACTTAGGTACAAACCAAATGAGAAGAACAAGAAAATCTACCTAAATGAAAACCTCTCAGTGAATAAGGAAATCTCTATATAAAAGTAAAAGATATTAAAAAAGAAAAAAAATTTAAAGCTGTCTTCTGTATAAATGGAATAATCTACCTAAAAAAGAGTTATGTTAGCGAAAGTGACCTTAAGTAGAGGTCTGTTAAACAATGTAACCTATATTTCAATGATAGCACATTGAACAAATGTGTTGGATGTGTTGTATATGAAAGGGAAGATATTTTGATGTGCAGTAAACATTATATTGAAGGAAACCTGAAGCTGGCCTAGGTCACCATTCGACAGAATGACCAACTAGTGGAAATATTGGCAACTTACAGAGGCTTTGCAACAACTAAAGAAGCATTTATTGCCAACTTGAATAAGATCATGAGAAGGCGAAAAAAATTACATCGATCTCTTGGACACAGAGTCAAGAACCACCATTGACTATATCACAATGATGGGAAGCAGTGGATTTGTGAGTGTAGTAAATGATGCAACCAGAAAAGTTGGTAAGTCAAAATCTTGTCTGGATTATTTTTTTAAAAAATGTAATAATAATTTCTTTCAAAACCTGAATACTGTGATTTTGGACCATGAGTTTACAGATCATGATCCCATCTGGCTTAACATACAGCTTTAATTCAATACTGTAATAAAACAAAAGAAATATACCTATCAGTATATAGATCATGATGAAATTCATTCTCTTTTAGAACAAGAAAGATGGGATAGTGTTTTGGGTACTGGCGATGCTAGTGTAAGTGCAAATAATTTTATTGATAGATTAAAATGCATAATTTCCACTTCAACAACAACAAAACATATTACTTGTAAAAAAAGACGTCTGAAATCATGGGTTTCTGCTGGTTTACTGGTGTCGATTAGAACAAGAGACAAATTAAAGAGGGAGTGTGTAACAATAATAACTAAATATATGGAATACCGAAAAATGCTATCTAACTAATAAAAAAAGCAAAGTACTCCTACTATGGATTACTTGCCAAAAAAAATGTTAATGATCCAAAAAAATTGTGGAACATCATAAAAGAAGCTACAAACAAGCAGAGATCCATGCCAGAAATAAGTAGCTTATATGACTCGGAAAATAGAGACAAGAAATAGCTGAGGAATTTGAATAAATATTTTTCCACTATATGTCAACAATTGGCAGATCAAATTAACACTCATTGCCATCATGATGGAGAGAGAGTGACGGAAGTAGGGACAACAGATTCTTTTTTTCTGAATCCCATATCGGGAAATGAATTAAAAAACAAATTAATGGTTTGAAAAAGGGGTAAAGGGTGTGGATGACAGAATTTGCTCTGACATAATTAAGAAGTATCAGTTACACTTGATGGCCCCGTTGGTGCACATTGTGAATGTAGTCTTCTGTACAGGAGTTTTCCCTGACATTTTAAAAAAAGGAACAATTATTCCACTACACAAACAGGGAGATAAAAAATTAACAAATAATCACAGGCCTATTGCCCTTATAGAAAAGTGTTATAAAGGACAATTAATGCCCTATTTAAATAAAAAAGTAGATGTAGATGATGAGTTCTGCGGTCACAGCCGCGGTGGAGGTGCGCTGTAGAAAAAATGGTCCACGTGGGCTGCGTAGACAGGTTAGAACAGGTCAGATAGGATAAACAGGTTAAACAGAACAGGTCAGACAGGATAGACAGCTTTAAAATGGCGTAGCCCACGTGAGCGATTTTTGTTACTGCGCACCTCCACAGCGGCGGTGGGTGCAGAACCCGTCATCTACATCTACTAAGCTAAAAAGTATTTCAAGAATTCAGGTTTACCTAAACTCAGCGCGGCTAGTGAACATTCTATATGGTTCTGTGGTACCCAGTGTAGTAAGATCATCCACCATAACACCAATATATCCTTCAGTTCTGCTGATTATCAATGGCGGAGTATGAAAAACCTTAAACATCACATGTATGAAACCGAGTTTTATCCACAATACCAAAACAGAATTTTTGCACTCGACGCGCGTTTCGCTAACCATGAAACGCGCGTCTAGTGCAAAAATTCTGTTTCGGTATTGTGGATAAAGCTCTGTTTTAGTGCATGCTGCCGAAGGTTCCAAACCCCAACACAGATCACATGTATGCTAAGTAAATAAAAAATAATTATTTAATTTTCAAATACTAAGGCACCTATAACACACAGAACCGCTAAAATGTGGCAAAATGTAGCAACTAGTATATTTGTTTGCCTTTTATCTATAATGAATGACTTCGATCGATAATCCATAGTGTAAATACTACATTTTGAAGACAAATGTGCCTCTGTATACAAAACGTAAAATGTAAAAATGAAAATGCTGAGCATTAAAATCTAACGCATTTTTACCGAACGAAGGGGTCCTATTCGTTACAGATTCGAATGACGTAATAGACAAATATTTACCACCAAAGGATGAATCAACCAACATAGTTATTTTGCCAATAAAATTTCTTGTCTGAGAGTGGTTAGCCAAATATTTGTTGTTTCATGTGGTTTTTCACATTTAAGAACTTTTCTTCATCTTATCAATGCTACATCTCAATACTTAGTTAATTTGAACTAGTTGGCTTTTTAAGAAAAGTGGAAAGGAAATTCCCTTTCCGTATCAAACTCTAGTAGCAAAAGGGGAGATTTCTCTTTGACAAACCTTCTCTCAGAATACCAGTGACTGGAAAATTCTCCTTCCAAAACTCCCCACAGTCCTCACACTTGACTATGTCACTGATACTCGATATAGTCTTAACAAAAATCAAAACACCATTGCCGAAGCGATGAATATTTCAATGAAAATAATTTGTAAATTTAACCTTAGCGGCTGCATTTATTCCAGCGATAATCCCCTGGGCGGCGGCCTCTTCGTATCCAGTAGTGCCATTGATTTGACCAGCTAAGAATAATCCATTAACTTTTTTTACTTCCAAAGATGGATCTAATTCTCTGGGATCGATATAATCATATTCTACCCCGTAACCTGGTCTGAGTATTACAGCCTTTTCTAAGGCTGGAATCGAGTGGATCAGTTCCTCTTGAAGTTCTTCCGGTAACGTGCAAGATAAACCTAAAATATTACTATTGTTTTTGGACAGAACACAGTAGCTGGGTACTAAAATCAATGGATCAATGACTTTGAATTGAAAATGTTTAGAGTTTCTTATCTATATTAACTAAATCAATAATCTTGAACGATACATGCTTCAGTTAAGCTAAAATATACTCAATATTTTGGAACTGATTATTTTAGAGTAGCATTCGCGATCATTAAATGGTTATGTCTTTTAAATCTTTAAATACATACCATTTGGATATATCACATTACTATTAAACCCTTCAGGCTCTAACCATAATTGATGCTCTCTGCCACTAAACTTTAAAACTTTAGACTCAATACTAGGACAGTATCGTGGGCCCGTTATCTCTTCAAATACATGCCGATTTAAATGTATATTATTCCTTACTATATCTTCGATTTTTAAATTAGTTTTTGTCAAATAGCAAAGCATCTGATCTTTTGGCTAAAATAAACATGAAATACCTTCAATAGAAATTGCAAGAATTGATTCTAAATTATGTACAAATTATCGATGATATATGAAAACGCAACTACACAATACATATTAAGATTTAGGAATCGAATATTACAAATTCCATTACAACGTGGTGCAAAAGAAGCCAATGTCATATCAGCCAAACTCTTTACTCTGACATTCGAAGATGTTTTCAAAAATCTAGAATGGGATAAGAAAGGCATTGGTATCGAACTCACCTACCCTAATAACTTAAGATTCACAGATGGCATTACTTTAATTGCACATAACACCAGAAACTTGAACGAAATATTGCAACAACTAAGTGAAGTCTCATTGCAACAACTAAGTGAAGTCTTAGATTAATTTACTCTCTTGAGCAAACCGAGTTATATATTTGAAAATCGCACAATAAACCTAAAAATCGAAGTCTACAACATATACATCCTGCTGATTAATACTTATGGAATAGAAATCACATCACTAACAAGGGCACAAATGCTAACAAACTTTAAAAAATCCAAAAGTCAAAGCAATGATCTATACTCGGTATCTCATTGAGATATAGACTAAGAAATGATGAGATCAAAGGAGAAAAACAAAGGTTAGAGTAAACATAGAAGAGATAAAACCACACAAGGTGAAGACAGATGGACTAGAAAACTAACAGAGAACAGTGTGAGCACAAGAGTAACAGTAACGACACAAGGGGTACGACCACCGAAAACATCGGTCGATGACAGACGAACCATAGCCAGGCAATAGATGATGACCGCAAAAAAAACAACAAGGCGTGGATAGAGATGGAAGATACCTACTTCCAAGAGTGGACAAGTACAGGTTGAGAAAGAAGAAAAAAAGCAAAACTAATTTAACAGCTTTGACTTCAAGTAGTTACTTATAAGCGATAGAATAAATCATTATTAAGAATGCTGACAATATTTTGTTGTTGAATAAAACTGACATTTCGGAATTTCATCAACTTTGTTTTGGATTACTTGTATTTCAGGGGCGCATTCAAGGGAGATGGGATAGAGGGCGTAACTATTCCTTTAACTAGAAAGGGTAGTACTTCCACATTATTATCCTTTTATATCCAATCGCAAAAAAAGTAATACACGTAAATATCAACTGTAGTTTTATTAACTTTATGTGAATTTAGCAATAAAGTAATTTTATTATTATTATCAATAGAATATTAAAGTATCCCAATTTTTCTAGAACTTAATAGGATCAATTATTTACATGCGTATGTGCCTTGGGCATCATTTGATTGACTTGCAATTGGCAATATTGAATTTGGTTTTATTTTTCGTAATTTTTCTAGCGTTAATGTTATTACCAATAACAGAAGCCACTTCCAAATAAAAAATATTACATACATACATCAATCCAAACAGAATCGTTCATAAAAGAAAATGGTAGCGGCGAACTGTCTCCTTTTTGCTGTCCACACCGGCTGTAATCAATACTGTCAGCTTTCAGTCTCGGTGGGGTGCCCGTTTTCATTCGCCCCATTTTCAGGTTTAAAGATTGCAATGTATTGGCAAGACCTAAAATAGATACATATGCAATATGTACTAAAAATTTTGCCTTCATTCACGATCCCAACAGCTGGCTTAAATAATTACAGTGGCAGTTTTTATTAAATCCTAGGTTAAAAACAGGTTTTGGTATAGAAGTGACAAAAATTTAATAATAAACTATATAGAACAATCTTTTACCTATTGCTGGTTCATCACCTATACGCCCCGCTGGAATAATTTTAAGGCCCATATTGATTCTACCGTTCAAAAACGTTCCTGTTGTTATTACAACACAATCCGATCGTATATGTGTACCATCTTCTAAAAAGTTATATAAGACTCAATTCAACTCAAACATTATTGTCATAAGTTGCCTCATTGATTGCTAAAACTAACTTAACCTCAACTTGTAGCTTTTCCATAATAGTGATCATTACAATTTAAAAAGTAACAAAAAATATGTAAAAATGCATATAAAAGAGCTGCAATAAAAACACACAGTTGAACAGCACTAAAAATTTAAACTACATAAGGGCTAAGTCAGTCCCTAAAAATATAAAGGAGGAAAAAATAGATATAAATGTAAGAGCCTCAGTATCAAGATCCAGTTCAGATATCATATTCCTTAATTGCCTTCCCAACAAAAGTAATTTGAACTGTAACTCACAAGAAATCTGTCATGTCTTATATTGCTAAGCATTACACATATGTGATGGAGTAGAATATTTAAGCAGATAATTGTTATGGCAATAGTGGTCAATAACCAGGCATATTTTACTTCCTTAAGAAATAATAGAAGTTATTCAATGTAAACATATGTATCATAACGATATCTTACTTAATACAATTCCTTTACAGTCCACAACAGTTCTATTATTTCCATCCGTATAATTATTTTCTATAATTAGATCTTCAACTGGAGCAAAAAGTACATCTAAATTCGGTATTTTTTCAAAAAGTTCTTCTTGAATGTGTTTCTTGTATAACTCTCTATCTATTTGTGCCCTGTATCCCCAAACTGCTGGGCCCTTTCTTCTATTTAAAATCTAAAAATGGGATTGCTAATACTCAAAACAGAGCTAAAAAATATTCAACTGGTAAACTTATAAACAAGAAAAAAATATATTACGATGCTGTATAT
>MU182119.1:509055-547088 GCA_016904865.1 Pissodes strobi | reverse complement strand
TTGAACTGGTTATCTATCGGGCAGGGCATTAAAAAGGCGAACCTGGTCTTAATATATAAAATAGGGCATGGCCAATTACCAAGATATTTTGACGATTCTCTGAAAAAAAGATCAAGTTTTCATGATTATAATATTCGTTCAAGGCAAAACTATAACATACAGTCGGTTAAAACGATAACTTTGCAAAAATCTTTATTTTATGAGGGTGTTTGCTTGTTTAATGCCCTTCCGGAGACAATAAAGAATGCACCTAATCTGAAATTTTTTAATGAAAGAGTTTGTACATTTTTAAAGGACACATAATAGGATGGTATTTATTTTGTAACTAACAATATGCTTTGTAAATATTTGTATTTTCTTTTCAACTAGCCAAGAGCTAAATAAAGATTATTTATTTATTTATTTATTTATTTAAAGTGCCTATTTTGTCTTGGTGGACTGTCTGCGATATGATGTTTTCTTCTGGAGAAGCTGTGCAGAGTACTTCTTTAATACACTCTTTGTTCTGCAGGCCTTGGGTACAGGGAATCATGCAGACATAAACGGATTTTTCGCGAACTGGGTTTAGATTATGCTAATTTATGATGAATTAACCTTTATACGTCATACCTATCCCCACCAACATAAATGTATGATACACTGGAGATACTTCGGTTTTGTTGGCGAAACGCTAGTTTCTGTCTAATGCAAATGACATAACCCAAGCAAAACCTGCTCCAGACCGGATTATGCTTGGCTAACCTAACGATGACGGCATCAACATTTCCCCTACTTCAGGTTATGTCGCGTAAACGTTAGATTATGCTCAAAACCTAAACCGTTTATGCTGGATTAACCTCGCGAAAAATTGCTTCTTATTTTGTAAAACAATTTTAGCATCGCCCTCTATTTTTATTCTGGCAGCTGTGTGTTTGATGTATAGTACTGTTCTGTGATTAGATCGTTTAACACTAACAATACACGTTCTTCATTTAAAATTAGCCTACCCATACCAATTTTCTCCTTTACTCAAAATTTTATTTTTTACAATAGTAAAAATATGTTTGAAAATCTCCCAGTTTCAATTCGAAAATTTTCAACCTTTATTCAAAACCCAGGTGAAGAAAATGTTGCTTACCAATGCATACTATAGCGTAGAGGAGTACTTTTCTGATAGTTTCTAGACCTTGATTTAGACATTGATTAATTTAAGTCTACATTCTATAATTAAAATTTGTTGTATATATTCAATTGAGTGTTATCTGTTATTCTTTATCTTTGTCACTAAGAAACTGCTTCTTTTAACGTTAAAGCACATTCTGATTCTGATTCTCAGAAATACCACAGAGTTCCCATCGGGGACCTATCTTATTTTTGCTTTCATCAATGACTTCGATAAATATATAGTTTATTCATGCCAAAATAGAACATTTACATTCGTCATACAAGTAAAGGTAATAAGCTCAGCCTAATTACAAATTCTAATGCTAAAAAAAACAAAACAAAATTTACTCACACTAAAACTTACCTACACTGAGTAGCCATTATTAAAATCAATGACGGTACAGGTTTACACATTAAAATCATAGTTATTAAAGTTAAAATTTAAAAAATCTTGATCATTGTAGAAGACGTTTATAGTTAAAAACTTCTTTAAAACTCTCTGAAATTTATGCTTAGAACTATCATATTTTCGATGATAGTTCTAAGCATTGTTGATACTTTTTTTTGGCTAAAAATATATCGCATTATATCATGCACAAGTGACTGCCACTCATTGCAGATTGGAATTAAGTGCTTGACCTCATGGTGTAAAGCCAATAGAATGGAGATGAATACTTCAAAGTATAGAGTCATATCATTTCGTAGGGAAAAGCATCCCATCTTCAATTCCTATTTCATTGGGGGGCTTCAAGCTTGAGCATGTGCTAACAGTTAATGATCTTGGTGTTTTGTTATACAATGATCCCAGCTGTGGGTCACATCGATTGGATCATTTCTGGAGCAATTAAGATGATGTAGAGAACTACAAATGTTTAGTTTAAATTATAGCCGAACGGACATTGCCAAAAACAAATTGTTAATTTTTTATGTGTTTAATATATTTTATTGTATATCTGTTAACGTTCCATATTAATCGCGCGGGAATTTGGGAAAAACTGAATAAAAACCGAGCAGTGTGTGTAGGGTATGCGTTCTTCATGATTACCCTCTTGATTACCCAACCATTAGGCTCGTCGGGTATTCCTGCCAAAAAAATGACGTCTGTGGGAGCCGCCTCTACAACTAAAATGGTGATCTTATTGATATGGCCAGGTATTTGTTCTGAATTGGCTTTTCTTATCTTGCATTTATTCTTATCAACACAAGCCATTTTACTTTTTCATCAATATCAACACAGATCATTATATTTATTACATCCATTGAGACTAATTCAGTGCAGTAATGTCTATTTATAGCTCTTAGATTTATTTCGGCTAATAATATCTTGATGTTTTATAATTATTTTTGATGTTGTTAGGCTTATTTTAAAAGTTAAAATAAACCACAATTATACAAATTATGCAAGGGCATCAAAAACATTGTTTTAGTTTATATTAATGTGGCAATACTATGGCTATCCAAGGCAACAACTGACACATTTGAATTTATTTCACTAGATCAGTAGATCTCGCAACCACTGAGATGAACTAACCTAAACTTATTTTGAAATCTTCTCCATACTGCAGCATATTCACATGCTCAGAGCAACTGACAGCATCACTTGTAAATGTATTAAATTATATTGGTGCAAGTTGCGCCCCATGGGACGTTATACACATAAAAAGTATTTGCGCAAGTCGCATGATTGATCTGTTAAAGATTACGACATATTTTAATTTACCTAAGATAAAATCCAGAAACTAAGGATATTTTGATTTATTATCGTCTAAAATGAATATATAGTTACATCAACTTAATCAAATGCATTTTGCTATTAAAATCTGATCTATATTGTGATCTTCTAGAGGACTCTAATTTGATAAGTCGTTTTTCGAATGTATATTATATTTATTGGTGGGCATCTCTATGGATTAGTTTCAGTTATCTTGATTCGTTCGGATATAAACAGATGTTAAAGTGGAAAGGCTTCTTTCTTTACAATCTTTACAATTCATCCAAGCCCCACTGTAGTAGGGCTGGACGGATGCCATCAGTACCTGACGATTTGAAGGGTGAGAAGCTTAGTTAGTATTGCCCAAATTCAAATTCAAAATATCTTTTATTCAAAAAATTGTAAACAAACACCTAGAGTTTAAAATTACAATTGAATAATAAGCGTCGAGAAAAAATATCTCAGCTACCAAGCTATTAATCTAAACAAAATGTATCAAAACACCACCAACAGTATCAAAATGTACACAAAAAAAACTTATGTTACTTAACACCATGAACAATCATTTTCAACACAATTTCACATAGAATAAAAAAGAAAACATACACTGTTAAAACACTACTCTACTCTATGCTCTAAAAATTCTTTAACTGTATATGGCTCCAAGTCAATTAAAATTGTCCTAATTTTTCTTTTATATGTGTTCAAATTTTGCTCCGCTTTTATAATATCAGGCATCCTATTGAAAAATTTTACACAAGAGTAAGTGGGTCCTCTTTCTGTTGCATAGAGTCAATGCATTGGCACATTTAGGCCCACATACCTTGTTGGAATATTATGCTGTGGCTGGAATTGCTGAAATTTTTCTATGTTCTTAAAGAGAAATCATAAGCACTCATATATATATATATATAGACCTGCCAGAGTAAGAAGCCCATCGTATTTTGTCTTCACTGTCTATTTGGTTGGCACTTTGCCAGTCCAAATCAGTAGGTTGGAAGTTTGTCTCGTCTGGCCAGTTCCTGTGATCTGTAGCCGCCGAATCAGGGAAATGGGTCTGCGTACGCAGTTCAAGACTCTCTTGTAGGTTAGCGGTCGTGGTGCCGTCCTCCCTTGTCAGTAAACCTAGGTCGCTATCTTTGTCTTTTGCAAGAACTTTATAGATCCTCGATCTCCTCACAGTGTTCCAGGCCCCTCTGTTTTTTTTCTTACAAGTTTTTTCAACTCCCGCAGATTGGTGCTGTATTGCTCCCAGTCGGCTTGAGATCTGGCTCTTTTTGCTCTGTTAAAAGATTTTCTCGCTGTCCTCTTGAGTTCTCCCAGCTCTTGATTCCACCATGTGTGAGTGGTTAGTTTTAAAATAAAATTATTGTAGTGCTAATGAAGTATGTAAAAATAAATTAAAAAATACAAATTATACAGAAATGTATTAAAACAGAGTTTTATCCACAACACTGAAACAGAATTTTTGCACTCGACGCCCGTTTCGCTAACCATAGCATCATCAGGCTATGATCAGTGCATTTTGCCAAATGTTCCAAACCCCAACATAGTAACAGAAATGTATGTATAGTTTTAACACATTAATTATTTGCCTCGAATTTGAATATAAAATAATCACTAGGATATTTTTCACAAATAATATATTGTGTTAATACATATACCCAATAAATCCATATAGTAGTTTCACCTACGCCGAAGTTACAAATTTTACGACAGCCGATTTTTTGATGAAACCGATACTTTTTTTTTATAAAGCCAATACACACTAGAAACCTCGTACCGCAGTCTCTCCAGCGCTTTACACGTTTCTTAGGTAGAGTCTTCTATGCCTCAAACAGCCAAATGTCTCGGTCACCATTAACCCTTTCGCTGCGCCTGTCTTATTGTAAACGTCTAGTTTTTAATAACACGTTTTATTTCGCCAATACACCTTCGCCACTACAGTTATCATAATTACATAACGCCATGAGTCGACTCTGCTATCGTACAGTAACTATATCTATGCCTTATTTCTAATCTATCTATATACTCCGTATTATATAACACCGATTCGATTCTACTGCTGCGCCATTCGTTTTCCAGGGTTGTCACGTCCTCGCCTATTTGAACGTCGCACGTCGCCTCTCCAAAATTTGCTTGTTACATTCGGCCATCCTGCAACAATTAATGCCCTCATTAATTTAATTCGCCAGTAAATCAACCAGATCTTATCGATCTGTGCATTCGCCATAACACCAAATCGCCTACCCTAAGGGTTTCGCCTGCGGTTGCAACCTTGCGCCTTTTATCGAATATCACCTTTATATTACGCCTTTGTCAGATTTTCACTCTCCTTTAAATCGCCATAGCTCTCGCCTTTCGCCAACAGAGCATTCGCCATTTGCACCTCGCCAGTCAAACTCACTCGCATGCACCTTTCAACCTGACCATTCGCACTTTGCACCTCGCCAGTCAGACTCGCATGCACCTTTCAACCTGACCATTCGCCCTTGTTGTTTTACACCTCGCCTCGCCAAAAAGTCAGCAAACGCCTTGCTCGTAAACGCCAGCCCGCGCCAGCAGTTGGAAATAGTACGCCTTGGGTACCCAAAATTCGCCAAACGCCTCTCTCAATTTGAGAATCGCCTCAGAAGACCGCAAAGTCTTCGTCGCCTTCGCCTGCGCATGATCCTGGACTTCCTTGCCCCTCCAATTCCACAATATCGGTTGATGGACGCCGATATCTGTCAAAAGAGGAAAGAAAGCCAGTATACAAGTTGCCAGGGGAAGAACAACCAAATTCCCTCGCATTCGCCTGTAGATCGAGAGGTAGACCGTCAATCAGACACGAAAGCGCCTTTGTGCCTGAAAGCCCACACCTTTCGATCAACGCCATTTTATCATGATAATAATGGGTCATGGTTTCGCCGTCCAATTTAACCCTCGCTATCATCTCCTTGAGCAGCTGAGCAAAGTCATGGACTCTAGAAAACGCCTTCCTAAGAGCCGCCTTCCAGTCTTCCCATGAGAGGTCATATTCATCGAGCCGATTAAACCAGCCCCTTGCTGCGCCTTGCAATTTCGCCTGCATAAAATACGCTCTCTCGTAGTTCGACCATTCATGAATGTCGCCCAACTGATCAGTTTTGCTCAACCACCTGACTACGTTACAGTCCCGGCTATCAGGATCGAAAGGGTCAATAATGTCGCCGCCTGCCCTTGCCCTTGACCCTATACAGCCCGAAATGCAAGCGGAGTCCGCCCTATCGCTACAAGCATGCTCTACTACCGCCTAAGGAACGCTCTCACCTGATTTTTCGCCCTTCTTGTTGCCCTTGGTACCGCCAGTACCAACGGCCGCCCTTTGTTTCGTCGCCTTTACCATTTCGGCCGCCTTTTGCTTCGCCGCCCTTGCCATTTCGGCCTTCACAATCTGTTGGATACTAGGTGCCAAACCGCCGTTCAACAGCTTATGTACCATGGAGCTCTAGCTCGTCACTTCCTCCATAGGAAATCACTTGAGAAACGCCTTTTAAACACCAATGCCAATAAACACAGTTAAAATACGCCACAATTTTTACAATAATCACTAATAAATTAGCACACACTTGTTTATTATTATCGTGAATATCTTAAAAATCGCCAAATGTCAATCCACTGTCAAGGATAGCAACAAACGCCCGCCTTTTGTTATGAGTTTTTGTGATATCGCCACTCACAAGAAAAAGAAGAAGTTGCCACTGCGATTTAACTCGCCGAAATCGCGTATTTCATCGTTCTCCACAACAAATAACACAATACGTAGGTTATCCCGACTTCTCATCTGTAAACGCCTAGTTTTTAGTAACACGTTTTATTTCGCCAATACACCTTCGCCAGTACAGTTATCATAATTACATAACGCCATGAGTCGACTCTGCTATCGTACAATAACTATATCTACGCCTTATTTCTAATCTATCTATATACTCCGTATTATATAACACCGATTCGATTCTACTGCTGCGCCATTCGTTTTCCAGGGTTGTCTCGTCCTCGCCTATTTGAACGTCGCACGTCGCCTCTCCAAAATTTGCTTGTTACATTGTTTTTCGGACTCCAACTGGTCGTGTCTCTGGTGCGGGCGTCCGATATTTAGTAAATTTATTATTGTTTGTCTGCGGGTGGTCATATTTTAGTATCTGTAGGTGGTAGGTGTTTAGGCGTGTTTTGAGATTATTGGAGGGGATTCGCGAGGCGACCAGTGTTGCCATTCAAAATTTAAATGGCGTTTCAAATTTGGGTAAATGCGACAGGCGGCAAAAGGTGGCGCTCTAAAATTTGAACTTGTGCTCACTCCCAAACTTTAAAAGAACGTGGCACATTGGCTTCATACAAAAAAAAAAGAATTGAGAGTGGCATGTAACATGTGTGCTGACTTTTGACTTTTAAAATCTGTGAATCTGTCATCAGTGATCAGTGTCATCACTGTCAAAATAATAATTATTTTATTATTATCTTATGCTATAAGTTCTTACTCATTTTTATATTGTTTGTATTTGTTTAAATAAAAAAAGATTGTATTTGCACATTCTGCTCTGTGGTTGTCCTATAAAGTATCCCGCACAGCAGGTTGCATCAGCTTCCCGACCGCCCTGCAGTGAAAGGGTTAATATCCCCATGGGTGAAATTATTTGGACACTATATATCTATTTCTTAACAGCAAGCTTTTAGGGTCTTATTCGACAATGTGATAAAGTTTTTGGTTTTTATTCCTCTGTTGCAAATTCTGCAATCTTGATCTGGGAAAATGGTATATCTTCTTCGGGTTAGACCACCCTGTTGGCGGATATACGAATTTCAATTTCTTAAGCTCAAGTCAAGAGTAGAAAGAATTGACAGTGTCTAGTTATAATCTTCGTTTACATCAAATTAGAAAATTCACCACTAGTTACTATTTTATTGAGTATTTTAATAGATATAAGGCTAATTAATTCACTAGCTGTTGAATCATATTATGTAGACTTGACATACTGATAATAGTCAGAAGGAGTTGTTAATTCTTAGAGATAAAACATTTATCCGACACGTTAACCCAATATTTAGAAAATAACGGAAACTATCATTAAAGGTGCTTGCAATATGTTCGTGACTTTAGATTTGTACCACAAGACAGCTAAAGTCGAACACTTGTATGTAATTTTAATTACTGGATTATAGATGCCATTCCTAAAGTAATGTAAAAAAGTCATATGAATACAGAACAACAAAAAGGCTGATGTAAGTTTAATATTACCATTAAAGAACCTTATTAAATATTCCAATTCTTAACCTAATTCTTAATGCATTTTTTAAATTCCGATCATTCAGTGGCAATTTGATATAAAACACTTATTTCTTTTGCAGATTTTATCAGATAAAGCTCAAGCCGAGGAAAATGTAAATGGTGTGACACGGAACATTTTCTATGTAAGTTCTATTTACATTAACAGTTTTAGTTGGTTGTCCCACATCTTTTTTGTGCAGTGTTTTGTCTAAAAAGTGAATCTTGATAAAGACTAGGCAAATAACCAATAGGAGAATTACCTTATTTTATGTCAAGGATACTATTCACATGCATTTTTTAAGTGGCGTGGTCAGTACAACGAATAAGGAATCTGCATTCATTGCTTCTGGCATTTTCCCATTGTTTTAAGCTTGCCATAAAAGTAAAGGTTTGCTCTTGAAAATCAAAAATAAAGGTACCTAAAATAGTATATAATAACAGTGTTAAAAATAATATTTTACCAATAATGAATTTTAAACTTTTTTTTTTAGTGCCATATTGTCATATAGAGGCAACACATCAAGTACAAAATCGACAGATTAGGCATCTCATTACACCAGAATTAATTTTGGTGTTTCATTTTTATTTTTTAGCGATATTTGTTTCCAAGATACCCGCAATTAGCTGACAAACTATTCAACCATTTTTTGGAAAATTCATCCTTAAAAGGTGATTTTATTCCTACTAGCAGTTTTCAGCAGCAGTGCGAAAAATACTTAGCGGTAAGCATTATGCACATAGTCTAGTGGAAAATAGTATAAGTACTTGATCATTAGAAAGTACTTACTGTTAGCTTAATGCATTAGCGAGGGTTTCATGTATATTCCTTCAACCTCCTTCAGGTTTTCCTTTGGGAGGTAAAAAAGACAAAGGTGCTAATTTACATCAAATGGACTGAGAATTGCCAACTTTGTTTTACAACCCTCCATGCACAACAAGATTAAAGTAAATATTGTCTTCTTGCTACGACATATATCTGTTATAGGAAATCATCTTCTGTACTTTTAAGCTGGTTTTACAACACAAATGATAGTATACTAAACAAGTTGATTAAGAAATTGCGCAAGTTAATGTTTACCTATTATCCAAATCTTCCATTTAAAAGTGACACGGTTTTCATGATTTTAAATTATTTGTAAGTCACTAGTGGGTTATAGCTATAACTCACTAGTAAATTAAAATATCCATATATACAAACATACCTACAGTAATGTTCAATAAAGTGTTGTATAGTGATTCAGAAGTCTTGTCTATCAGGCCTGTTGGAATATGTCACTAGAATTTTCACTGACATTCTGGTGCAAGGTGGTTGTCTGCTACATGTCATCAATTAAACTATATTTAAAAGAAAATGAACAATAGGTCATTTCCGTGATATTTTCCGTCTATTATTAAATATTCTACCTTGATTATTCGCAATTTCAAAAAGTTTCTTTGCATAATTTTTTGGATTTTCAATAACCAAGAATATCCGACAATAGACAGAAAATACCATGGGAATGACGATATCTAATAGACAATCAGTTTGCACACTGCAACACTTTTTTGAACTTTGGAGGTAGCAGTTTTACAAAGCACAGTCGCAGGAAAATAGCAATACCGAATTGTATTGTCATAGTAATGTAAAATATTATGTATGATCTTAATCACTAGTTTTTACCTTTATGAGTGGCGCGCATATAGCCAGCATAAGACATGTTTCTAAAAAATATACGTCTCTATTTGATAACTACTTTTGCGTTAGAAGTCAAAGGTACACAGATTAAATTGATTGTAAGAAATAGAGAGTTTTCTCGCAGTATAGGATGGCCCATTAATTGATATTAATTATTTATTATTTATTCAAACAACCAAGGCGGATTGTAAAACGTGAGCACAAATGAAAAATGCAATGTCTTAACGCACTTAATATCGCTAAAATCTGGGTTTTCGCGCATCAAAATCATACATTTTGACTGCTTTAGCGGCAACATCTGATACATGTTGATTAAAATTTAACTGACTATCAAATAATACACCAAAATCTCTAATTTCGTTTACTCTTGACAAAGCAGACCCATTGACACTACTCGACCATGATAGGATTAGACTATATTTCTCATTGTAAAAAAAGACAATTTTCGTCCAGCCAGTCATATAAACTATTTAGGTCATCCTGATCTAACAGGCCAATCTACTGCTTGACAGTGCTCTAGTAAATCTGGAAATAATCCTCAAAGAGTAAGCATGAAGAATGCTAAATGACATCGGTTTGTTATTGACAAAAATCAAAATTAGAAGAGGTCTAAAGTTGGATCCCTGAGGAATACTTGATGTTGCTATAAACGGCTGTCAGTTAATTAATTGACTTAGTGGTTCTTTGTGTTTACGTATACATACTGTTTCCGGTTATTTAAATACGACCCAAAAAATTTAACAACAAAATCACTAAAGTCAAATTCGTTACCAAGCTTTTTCGGCAATATTTAATGAGAAATTGTGTTGAACGCTTTCTCAAGGTCTACCTGACCTCGACAATCCAACACATCGGAAATGTCCTGAGTTACATTCATTAAGTTTTTAAGAAAAAGCCGTGAGCTGTACATTTGCCAATTTATGAAAGATTTAGTGGCCTTTGCTGCCGCTGATAATATTCTTATTGGTTTGTAATTATGAATATTCTTATTTTCTTTTTTGAAGTCTGGACGAACCCTAACCTCTTTCCATTTATCCGGGAAAACACAAGTGTCAATGCATAAATTAAAGAAAAGTATAGTAAAGCTGTCAAAAAAGCATATAAGAATCTCTTAAGAATATATAGAAGCACTCTAGCTAAGCCAATCGATTTTTCACTTTAAGTGTGCTAAATATTTCCAGTACGTCATCTGTAACGCTACTATCGAGACGAGATTAAAAATCCATTTCCATTCTAATAAACAAATCCATAAGTACCAACAAGTTTCCTATTTCGCATGACCCTAAAAATTGATGCAGTAGTATCATACATAAGAATGGTGATAGGCCAAGACAAGAGTAATTACATACAGATTTTCATCCCAAACTAATTCAAAGGGTTTCGAAAGAGTATTATGCCAGACACTGGTGGAGATCACTTTAATTTAATAACAAGTGATCAGCATGTATTTCGAACCAACAACTGAAATAACATCACTCTTAATTTCGGAGTTCATACATGAAAGCTCGAAAGTAAACGAGTTGTAGTAAACTGGTCTTAGGAAAACTCGATTTTCAAGAAAAAAAAAAGTTATTTACAGTAATCAACATTTGTAAACAGCCTCTTATTTCCTTGCTTACGACATATCCATGGCAATATTCGCTTAAAACAATGAAAAATATATGCAATCTATGACTGAAAATTTAGAATTGACATCCCCAAATTTATTATGCTTGCCCAAAGCTAAGTAAAGTATATTATTGTATTATCATATCCAATTAAACAGTACCAGGCTCAGCGCTCCCAGTTGCATACTACACTCTTGTACACAGCCACTTTATCTATGGTATTCTATGGTGATAGGCTGCTAATGTGTCCGGAGTACTTGTGCTGTAAATAAGAACAATATAGCTCTGTATTCATATAAACCAACTTTAAAAAATAGAAAAGAGTGAATGTGCTTGCGAGTCACACACCAGAACTGAAACTTATTTAGTTATATACATTTATGTGTTAGAGTTGAGAGAAGATACGCACAAAAGTGAAACGGAGAATAGCCTACAAACCTGTACTGTGTATTGGGTAAATGACATATGATGCATAACTATATTTCCTTCTGTCTTACCAACGGTATATTTCTTATACTTTCAATCTCCTCGCCGTATCATGCATTTCGTAACGTTTCAGTAACGCATTCACCTGCTTAATCCAGGACTAGCGCGTGTAAAGAAGTTTTACTTGAAAAATAATTATATTACCCTCCATTTACGTACTAAAATACATATAAGAACAATAAAAATTCTTTCGAACAGTCCTCAGAACATTGACGGGCCAGGGAAACGACGTACTTACGCGACAGCTTGACGTAAAATTTGTTTTCAGTAATCTAACTTTAACTATACAAAATGCAATGCCGAAGTTTTCAAATTTGTTGAAGCACAAAAAATTTCACCGTGAAAGCCTTGCCTTTTAGTTTAGATAACGTTACTTAGAAATATATTTTAGATTTTAGATGATAGTGTCATACTTGACACTTGGGTGAAAATGTGGTCTCGTTTTAACGACGAGAAAAATACCTACATCATTACACAAGATGCCTTCAAGTCTTTGCTCATGTGTGCCTACCATGTCAGTATGGACCATTATTCCGAAGGACCCCAGATGTGCCTATCTATAAGTAAAACACTTCAGGTATGTTGAGGATAAAGTAGTTTCTGAAAACCAATTTATACTGAAATTTAGATATAAGTAGAGTGTGATAGTTTATTTATATAATTATTGTTGTATCATTTTAAGTAAAATTATTACCCTGATGGAAATCGCCTTCTGTTTCAATCTTAATCTAACGCACTGAATCAAAAAATTTCAGAAAAACTGGAAATGGAAATAATTGTTTCTGGTTATGTCCAATTGACAGTGACAAGTTTTTCAAAGTAAAAGTAAAATGCATTTCAGATTACTCTAGAAATCAAATTCTAAACGGGAAACAATATTTTGAAAATGAAGATAAGCATCAGTACGTGATAATCGAGACTATTAAAACTAAAATTGAACCCAGAATGTTAAAACATGTTTATTATTTTATTTATAAACTATTCTGAAAAATACTAGTAAATATGGACAGTACAATGGCTATTTAGAAGGGGTATTTTTAGATGTAACTATTTATAAAAGTAGTGAGAAAAAGTAGAGTTGGGCAAGAGGGATCGAAATTATTCGCGCAGTGCAATAAAAAGAAAAACGGTTCAAAAAATGCTAGAAATGAGAATGGTTTCGTTGCTAATGTTTCATTAATTTTTAAATTTTTACATTTCACAGAAAATTTCGAAAATTGATTTATATTCCAAGTTTAAAGCAATAGGCCACTCCTACTATTTTTTACAGAAACACAAGTCTCCGAAATGCCTCTTTGTTCTCAGCGACATGCCATGTCACTCACCATGACGAAACACGAACCGGACAACTTTGGCATAATAAGGTCCAAGCTTGCTTCTTGGAGAATTAATAAGTTCATATTATTGTCTCTATGATCATCTTAGCAGCAAAGCCTTTCAATGTTTTTTTACAACAAAGTGGTAGTTTGATTCGTTACAGGTTGCAGGACGACTACCCAAACTCAGAGATTATCGTTCTGGGAGACTAATGTGTAAAACACCTCAAATCAGCACCGACAATGAGTGTAGAGAGGCGATCAGCTGCGAGCTTACTCAGCTCATGCGCAAACCAACGAGTATCTCAGAATGGGAGAATTTGCTGCTCTCTTGAATCTTTTTCAAATCAGAAACCCTAATCATTGCGAAGTGTCAGTGGATCCGCCGATAAGCACTTCCTACCACAAACATATTCCAACAGTTAATGACCTACCACTCCCACGGAAACATCAGTCAATGCCTAGTAATATCTGGCATTCCAACTATGCAAACTGGGGTGATTTGAGAGAGTTCTATCTTGATTTGCCTTGTCCCGACATTCGTTTTAATTCAGACAATCCATCAGTATGTCGGAAACATATTACACAAGTAATTTTGAAAGGAATGCAATCATACATTCTAAGTTTCATCATCAGTTGTCGGAAGGAAAAACCTGGTTCTACAACTGATGCGAAAGAGCTGTAGGTGAAAAATAAAATTAATAAGCCTTACCTGTATCGACAGCAAGATCAAAACTCAAATATTTCGTCGAGTCGTGAAACCAATACAATTGACGTGTGATTGACAAAATTAAGGTGGGACGCAACCAAAGAATCAAGAATAAACTTTGGAATTATCCCAGTAGCTTTAGCAATTTCTGGTCTGTAGGAAGGGCAGTTAAGCAATTATTTTATAAAAACGTCTATTCAACCTCTGACAGACGAACACGGCCTGACTGCGACTACAACTAAATAAAAAGCAAACATGCTCGTCGAAATATTTTCATCCAACTCTAGCTTAGACTATGGAAGAAGTAAAAAATTACTGATTTTATGTTTATCCAAAGTAAGAACAGCCTCTTATTCATAGAGGGCATATATTTTTCTTCTTATGACATCTTGTTGACAATCGTTCAAACGATGATGTTCAAAATCGCTGCGTTTTTTTTCTTTTTGTCATTCTTTTACGGCTTACAATATCTTTTATAGACGATATCGGCAGGTTTGTTTCAAATCATTTTGCTTTATGAATCCCTTATGTATTAATCATTCATATTGTCATGGCTAGCAACCATCCGAATGTTTTTGTGCTACCCTATAGAACTAGCCTTGTCGCGTCTATGTATGAGTCATCGCCGGCCGCGAAGATTCAGGAACTGTGGAATTATCTCGATGCCCGGGTCGAGAATCATATAGAGTGTCCTCGCTTCTTCCGGAGTATAGACTATAGAAGACTCAGTCACGTCACCAAGAAGGACAGCTATCCACTTCCCAGAATTGATGACACATTGACGACACTAGCAGGTTCTCATTGGTTTTCAACACTCGATTTAAAGAGCGGCTACTGGCAAGTAGGCATTGACGAACAAGGTAAGGAAAAGACTGCCTTTTCTACCGAAAGTGGTTTATATCAGTTTAAAGTTATGCCCTTCGGACTATGCAACGCCCCCGCTACTTTTGAGCGTCTTATAAAAGTTGTTCTACGAGGCCTCACTTGGAAGACATGCCTGGTCTATCTTGATGATATAATGGTAATGGGAAAACTTTTCAAGAGCACCTACAAAACCTGCATGAAGTTTTTCTAGAATCAAGAATGCTCAACTCTTACTGAATCCAAAGAAATGTTTTCTTGTCCAACAAAAAGTTGAATTTCTCGGGCATGTCGTGTCATCAGAGGTAATCCAAACCGGCCAACGAAAGATTACAGCAATCAAAGACTGGCCTCGTCCTCGCGACAAACACGAACTGCGGAGCTTCCTTGGATTATGTACTTATTATAAAAGATTTGTCGAATGATTTGCAAATATAGCTGCACCTCTACATAAGCTCACTGAAGAACGAGCAAATTATAACTGGGATCATAACTGTGATTCTGCGTTCAGGAAATTAAAAGCGGCTCTATGTTCTAGTCCAATATTGGGATATCCGGAACAAAAGGGTAAATTTGTATTGGACACAGACGCAAGCAACACCGGAATCGGAGCAGTTTTATCGCAAGTACAAGCAGGAGAAGAACGAGTAATCGAATACTGCAGTCGAACACTTTCTAAACCTGAACGCAACTACTGTGTAACCCGAAAAGAGCTTTTGGCAATAGTACGGTCTGCATTTCCATTAATATCTTTATGGACAAGAATTTCTAATAAGAACTGATCATGCAGCACTTACATGGCTTTTGGATATGAAACAGCCTGAAGGACAAGTAGCCAGATAGGCTTGAAAAGTTACAACAATATAACTTTAAGATTAAGCACAGGGCGGGGAGATTGCATAATAATGCAGATCCTTTATCCAGAAGACTATGCGAGGATAATTGTAAGCATTGCCAAAGAATAGATCAACGAGAAGGAATTACTCCCATTAGGCAAATGAAATTTGAGGTTGATCAGCAGTTTACCACAGAGCAACTTAAAAAGGATCAGCTTGAGGACAGCGAAATAGCATTGTTGCTAAAAGCTAAAGAAGAATATAGACCAAGCTGGAGAGAGATTTCAACTAAAGGATTTGTTTTTAAAACTCTGTGGGCTCAGTGGGACTCGCTGATGGTGGAAAATGGACTTCTTAAACGAGCCTGGGAAAGCACCGATGGAAAAGTAGTGAAGACACAGTTAGTGGTACCAAGGAGGAAGATATCGGAAGT
The DNA here is from genome assembly GCA_016904865.1 of Pissodes strobi. Taxonomy (NCBI): domain Eukaryota; kingdom Metazoa; phylum Arthropoda; class Insecta; order Coleoptera; family Curculionidae; genus Pissodes; species Pissodes strobi. The sequence goes on along the minus strand of MU182119.1, from coordinate 531,024 downwards.
TCTGGAAGAAGTGCATAATGGAAAGTCTGGTGCTCATCTCGGAGTAAACAAAACGATTGACAAGATACGCGACATATTTTACTGGGTCAACTACTGCCAGGATGTGAAATCGTGGTGTCGGCAGTGCTCAACCTGTGCCGCAAGTCAAGGAGCCAAAACAAGATCTAGGGCAAAAATGAAACAGTATAATGTGGGTCTACCGTTTGAACGAATCGCCGCCGTTGATGTAGCTGGCCCTTTTCCAGAAGCAAATAATGTTAACAAGTACATTTTAGTGGCAATTGACTACTCCAGTAAATGGCCTGAAGTATTTGAGATCACCAATCAAGAAGCTGTTACCATAGCAGAGGTCCTCGTGAATAACCTATTCAGCAGATTTGGTGTTCCGTTAGAGCTGTATTCAAATCAAGGACGCAACTTGGAATCGAAGGTTTTCCAGAAAGTCTGTGATTTACTCAACATCTATAAAACACGGACTACAGCCTTACATCCAAAATCAGACGGCATGGTTGAGAGGGTGAACATGACCATTGAAGAAGATTTGTCATAGAAGAAGAAGGATTGGGACTAACACCGGCCATGGTTTTATTTGTAAGAGAACTCCGTTTACCCTGTGACCTATTATTCGGAACGCCAGACAACCAGGATATGGAAATTGAAGACTACGCGGACTTCCTTAAGGAAAAGTTACTATACATCCATACATTAGTCCGAGAAAACACGGAGAAAGCCAGTGACCGAATGAAGACACGATATGATCTCAAAGCTAATTCTATGGGATTTCAGATGAACGATAAAGTCTGGTTATATAATCCGCAAAGGAAGAAAGGAATATCTCCCAAGCTAACACCAGTATGGGAAGGACCCTATACAGTCATCAAAAGAATTAATGACGTAGTGTATAGAATTCAACGTAGCCCCAGTATATGAGTCATCGCCGGCCGCGAAGATTCAGGAACTGTGGTATCTCGATGCCCTGGTCGATCATAGAGTAGCCTCGCTTCTTCCGGAGTATTCGTGATAGATTTTAGGTTGTATATAAGTAGCAGGCAGAAAGCGTGTTGAGTTAGTTAATCATAATAGTTGTAAAGTTATAAGAGTAGTTTAGTGTCTTTAATTCTATAGCGTGATAAAAAATAAAGAGAGTATTAGTTGAAAATAGTAAAAGTTGTAATTTGGTTGAGAACCCACGGGAAAAACGTAACGATATACATTCTTAACAATTTGTTTTACAGCTACTGAAATAGATTTCGATTCCTTTTACTAGAGGCAGAGTGATACTTTTACCACGGGCGCCAGATAATAAACACCTAGAGTTGAACAGTAATATTTACATGCACTTCACACACAACACTTCAAAAAATTTCTCAAATGCACAATACACTAGGTTTTCTCAAGACTGGTTAAATTGTTTAATATATCCTAATTGCATCTGCTTTTGATAAAGACCTTTAAGACATACAACAATGAGGTTTTATTACAATAGATTATCGGTAGCCTAAAGGCTAGGCAATGAAATGAACTATGTGAAAGTGAGAGTCTAAAAGATTTGTACAAACACCAAGAGTTTGGAATCGAAAATTTTTTATGAACTGGATGATATTGGTTTAAAGTAACTAATCCGGGTTCGTGTGTTTATCACTTACTGAAGCAAGTGCAAATTATATATCAACAGTACTTATTGTCATTTAAATCAGATATAAAACTCGACAAATTAACAGAAAGGAAACACACGAAATGGAATTTTAATTTTAATGCATTCTCATTCCATTACTAATGCAAAAAAAAAATTAACAAATCATTCAAATACTCGTTCTCACAAAATAGTTGAGTTGTGATAATTTACGCAATTAAATGCTACTTAGTTCAAATTATATTCTGATTTTTATTTGGTTGTAAAGAAAATATTGCATATCGAATAATTTAGTGAAAATTTTACTTTTAAATGTACGCAAAGCTTTTATGACCATTGCAATGGTCAAATTATAAATTTTTAAAACCTTTACAATGTCAGGCTCATTAATACGCTTTTTATAATGTTAATAGCAAAATAGAAACTTTAATTATTTTTAGTTGTGTAATCATGTTTTTTTTTTATAATTTGAAACAGTATACTCCTTCAAATCTCTGGGACCGTATTTTTTTGAGTTTTATAGATAAAAATACAAACAAAGAAATAAATTAATATGTAATAGTTCTAATTTGTGCAAATAATTATTGTGCTAGACTGGAGTTATTTTTACTTTTAAAACAGTAAGTTCGAGGATAACAAAGAGTAGACAATTCTCTTCTAGGCTGTGGTAGATGGATGTTTTTATCAGAAACAAACCCTGTCTGTTCAATATGTATCCCACTGGCTAGCAGACAATGCGTATAGATTACTTTTGCCTCTGCATAGATATGCAGTGCATTCAATCGCAACGGCTTGGAGAATTATTGACCAAAATGAACCCCCAGAATCGACAGGTAAGGGCAAAAATTCATTATCTGCATATAAAAGGAGTTTTGCAATACATTTGTAGGTGGGGTATGCAGGGTGTTCCAACGGTCTGGTAAACCTTAATTTTGCCCTTGAGAAGGGCGATACCAGGTAATTATTAATAATTCAATTATACAGTGTGGAGGATGTAGAACCAACATCTAAAAACGAATGTATCAACCAAAGTTCAAGGTTTTCGCAACGTAAATGATTTTTTTTAGTGATGCCACAAAATAGACGAATAGATGTATGATTATAGCGCCTCAGATTTCGCGGCTGGAATTTTATTGTTTGGCTGAAACATCGTCTACTACATGATTCCCTATGAGTTTAAAATATGAATTAGCGTATTTTGTTAATATTCTGTTATATCTCCTATGACTTAACTCAAAACTACTTTTTTACTAATCATTAGTATCTCACGTTTATAGAATCATCAAAAAGATATGTAAGACGCTCATCTTCCAAACAATTATATCTTCTTTTTTTTTTAATGTTTACTTTTTTTAGTCAGATCTAAATACATAGTAGAGTGCTACTTATAACTTATTTTGACATGTGTGGGCACCTCGGGGTTACAAGCTGAAATTTTCACAGAATGAAGGCTTTATTATATTAATTCAAAATCCGAAGGTAATAAAAGATCATAACGGGCAAAAGGGCAGTATACCTAAAAATCGAGATTATTATATGAACGTGTAGGATATTAAATTATGAATGTTTTCGTATATAATTCATCTACATTTTTGTACGAATTATATTTTTTATCATTGCTTGAAATATGCAGATTACATTGGCCCTTACGGCAAAATAAATCAAAAAATTGAAATATCTCCCTTCGAACCTGGGCAAATTCTGATTGAAATATACTCATCTTTTTATTCACCTCGCATTCTCTCCGAAATGAAGGCTCAAATCAAAAAATTTTATTCTTGCAAAAAGTTTGCCTTAAGTATTTAGAATACATAGGTGCATGAATACATTTTTTTTCTCAAATGGTAATGGAAAAATAGAATTAAATTTAAAAAAGTAATTTTCTTCAAGACTCGACCGTCCGATCTCTCGCGTCCCGAGTACTCTCGTATCTCACTTTTCTTCATAGCTTCCTCTCACTCGCGCCTATTGTACAATACTATAAGTGCTTTTACACCATTACGGGTTAGAATGCTAATAATAATAATAGCTATTATTAATTGAATAAAGTCGATGGAGACATTTTCGATTATACTGAAATTTATTTTTCCTATACGTTGCTAGGTAATAAAGAAGTAGAAAAACAATCATATACTTAATGCAACTGCTATTAAAAAAAGACTAGCTTTTATTCAGAATAGAAAAACTGAAAATGTAAAAAATCTTTATAATAACAAAATCTATTTATCTTCAGTGTCTGTATCTTCTTCAGGAATAGACACAATGACTTCAATATTGCCTTCCAGTATTTTTTTTGCATGATCCTATGCAACCTATTTAATTTCTTCTACGTCTACAAGCTTGCTTCCATACAATCTAATAAAAAAATTATTTGATTAAGTTTTATTATGTACCTATATAATCTAATAATAATTTACCTTTTTTTACATCCACATGCAATAAATACTTTTACATCCGAAGGAAATGCTGGTGTTGTTAAAATTGGGGATAATTTGGATATCACCTGCCTCCTCAAATTTCCATCCGCATTCTGTCACCTCTGGTAATAGGGGATCTGGTTCCAAATAACTGAAGCACACCTTAGTTTGATAATGTGCTCTCATACTGCGAAATTTTAAACTATTTTTTGTAGGGGCTAGTTTTTTCAATTAGCGATGAAGAGGCCAATAGTGTCCTGAAAATATTAATAGACGAAATGTTTGGATTTGTTGAAAATAATTTTTTGATAACTTCCTCTATGCCATCTGAAAATTCCTGGACACAATACCGTCTAAATAATCGGAATAATTTAGATACATTTTCCAACATTTTATTTTTCTTAATCCTGAAAACTGGCTGTTTGTATGACAACCCGTTAGAGCATGAAATGCAGGGATTTTTTTTTGCAAGTTTTTCTTCTAGGTTGATGTCATGAACGGCCATATATCGCACCGAATTTCCTCTTCCACATTTTACCCCAAATTCTCTAGAAATATATATTTTTAATATGTACCAGAGGCACAAGTACATCAGTGCCAAATAATACATACAATGTTTAGCAGAGAGTATAATGCAACAAAATCCTAGTATCAGCTTCTTCGTGACTATAGGGGATAGTAATTTGTTGTCAATTGGTTCGCAATTTGTTTTCTTATCAAAAATATTGGTAAATATTGGTAAATCCTCCACTATAGAACTTGAAATTCGTTTTATGAGAGTGCTCGTTCAGATAAAAAGTTCGTAACTGTTTTTTTTAACTAAAAACAGAGTGGATAAATAAATTCCACTGTTTTGGATGTAAAGAGGTAACTTATTATTAGATTAAATCGGTACATAATAAAACTTAATTAAATAATTTTTTATTAGATTGTATGAAAGCAAAGCTTGTACACGTAGAAGAAATTAAATAGGTTGCATAGGATCATGCAAAAAACTACTGGAAGGCAATATTGAAGTCATTGTGTCTATTCCTGAAGAAGTTACAGACACTGAAGATAAATAGATTTTGTTATTATAAAGATTTTTTACATTTTCAGTTTTTCTATTCTGAATAAAAGCTAGTCTTTTTTTTAATAGCAGTTGCATTAGGTATATGATTTTTTTTCTACTTCTTTATTACCTAGCAACGTATAGGAAAAATAAATTTCAGTATAATCGAAAATATCTTCATTGACTTTATTCAATTAATAATAGCTATTATTATTATTAGTATTCTAACCCGTAAGGGTGTAAAAGCACTTATTGTATTGTACAATAGGCGCGAGAGAGAGGAAGCTATGAAGAAAAGTGAGATACGAGAGCACTCGGGAAGCGAGAGATCGGACGGTCGCGTCTTGATGTAAATTACTTTTTTACATTTAATTCTATTTTCCCATTACCATTTGAGAAAAAAAATGTATTCATGCACCTATGTATTCTGAATACTTCAGGCAAACTTTTTGCAAGAATAAAAATTTTTGATTTGAGCCTTCATTTCGGAAAGAATGCGAGGTGAATACAAAAATGGGTATATTTCAATCAGATTTTGCCCAGTTCGAAGGGAGATATTTCAATTTTTTGATTTATTTTGCCGTAAGGGCCAATGTAATCTGCATATTTCAAGCAATGATAAAAAATATAATTCGTACAAAAATGTAGATATATATATATGAAAACATTCATAATTTAATATCCTACACGTTCATATAATAATCTCGATTTTTAGGTATACTGCCCTTTTGCCCGTTATGATTTTTTATTTCCTTCGGATTTTGTATTAATATAATAAAGCCTTCGTTCTGTGAAACTTTCAGCTTGTAGCCCCGAGGTGCCCACAAAAATCATTTATAGAAGGCTTTTACTGGGTTGGGCACTCTACTAACAAGAGTCTCTTAAAATTTATTTATAAAAGACGGTTTGTGAATAAATATTTTTGTCGGCTATTGTTTTGGATAACAGGAACTTCCATTATATGATATCTAAATAAATTTCGTAAATACTATTAAATTTTATGTTGTTTATTTTTAACAGCGTTAAATACCACAAATTATTTTCAAAATTACGCCTTAACATGTAGCATGCAGCTTTCAATTAAGCTGTTACTTGATAATTCGAGTGCTTCAAAGATAACAAATTTAAGGTGCAAATTATAATTTAATAAATATCACTTTGTTTATTCATTTGTGCCAAACGTAAACTACAATTTAAGACGTAGGTTCAACCGGGGCTAATGTGATACAAAAATGTAACTTTATTTTATAGTCCTAAATGTAAGTTTTAAAATGATTTTAAGAATAGCAAGCAGTAGTAAATATTTGCGTAAATGGTCCCGAAAAATAAATAATCGACCTTCCAAAAAAATAAAATGACCCCGGATCTATGGCTATTATTGATACACTACGGGCCTATTAAAATATAGTGTTATAATTCCGTTACTAAACTGATTTAAAGTTTCCGGGCTAGAATCATACCTAATAATTGTCATTTATCAATTTACCCGACATAGCGATATCAGGAACCGACAGTTTAGAGATATTATGAGCATAACTGATTGAGAGATATTTCGTTTTGATTATTTTTTAAAGTCCCTCGACTCTTATCTTGGTCAATGAATGCCCTTTACCATCACCACGTATTCGTAACCCACGAAATTTCTTAAACTCTTATAAATTTAATAAGTAAAAAGCTGCCAATGCTTATTTGATTTCTGACCCTCAAATTCTACACAGTCCTCGGCTTGAGGCTCACAAAAATTTAATTTAAATCACTGTCACTATTCTGCGTCCATTCTTTTTGTTATTTCATCCTCGCTCTTAGTGCCTCTATCTCGAGATTCACGATTTTTTTCCACTTCAAAGCAGAGATCTTTGTTTTGGTCTGGCTTTTTCTTTCTTCATCCTTCTGGGTAAGATCTTTTATTTTCATTTCATGTGTATAATTTTTATTTATTTTTTAATACCTTTTCCATATTTAATAATGCCTTTTCTATTCCTTTAATTACCGTTTCCTTCTTTTTCTGTATTTCAGCTCTGTATTCTTCAGACGTAAGAACTTTTGCCCTTCTGTCAATTTTACTTCTAGGTCCTTTTATGACAACAGTTTTTCCTTTAAACATACTTGATGGTTTACTTTCAAAACTTCGAGAAGCTTTGGGCTGCGAAAAAAGATGTGACGGCTCTAGAGAAGATCTTTGAGACAATTAATACGATCCTGCTGCAATAGACGTCGAGATTTTTGATGCAGAGTCATTCAATTCTGATAAACTGATAGGATTAGATTCTTCTTGAATTGGTTCTTCCATTGCTTAAAAGGGACTGGTAGACTGTTGATATCTGCTGTAGTACTCTGGATCAAACCTTGAAATAGGATATTGTGTTCAGTCGTCTGGATAAATTTCTGTTGAGCGAAACCCAGATATTACATTTTCTGGTTTCAACCCGTCTGGTCAGTCTTCACTTGTGTACATTTCTGCAGTTTTTACTACACCAGTCTACCAGGCTAAGATCCCACTAATATTTTAGGGATCTAAAGTAGCATTAGTCTAGGGGTACGTCAGTAGTATGGGCGGGAAGTTTTATTATAATTAGATTTTCTTCTCGAGCATGATTGATTGTTCGTTCATCCAAATGCTTAATATGACCATAGTAACATTAACGGCCTTGCCTCTACAGTCTTGCAGAATCGCTTAAACCATTCTTGGAATATGATCTAGATTATCCATTCGTTTTCAGACGACGAATAAAAAGTGCCTGGAATGTTCTTATCACCTTTCCAGGTTGAGTGCCAATTGGCAGATTGGAAAATTACTAATGGGGGTAGAGATCCCTCAATGTACCGACAGGCTTTTTGTCTTCCAAGACAAGAAAGACCTTTTATTCTGGAGGAATCCGAACACAAACTGGTTTCGTCAAGATTACATAAGCATTCTGGTTTATTGTGCAATTGAAGCTTATATTTCGGTTTTCAGAATATCGTAAAAATTATAAATGGATCTCCAGTCGCTGTTCGTCTAAACTTCTCCGGCGTTTCTAGGCGCTTTAAACAGCCTGTTTCTTTTGTAGAATCCGGCAAGCCAATCTTATCCAGGCAAATTGTTTTTAAAAGGCACTTTTAATTCGTTTTCTTCAACGTAGCTTTTAATGAGCTCCATAGCCTTGAGTCGACCCAACGCAAATCCTCACTAAGGTAATGTTTTTATCTAATCAGTGAGTCTACTTTCTTCTGCTTTACTAAATACGGTCAGATGGCTGACCTTACGTTTTTTGGCAACTCACTTGTTGTCTTCATCTTGTCTTGTTTCACTTCTTAATTAATTGGCAATTTCTTCTACTTTTATTTTATTGTTATATTATGTCTTGATATATTTTTTTTCAACATTCAGTTCAATGGCAACATTCTTTGTAATAGTTCCTCCGGATATTTCTTGCGAGTCCCTTCTAATTTGTACTTTCGAACTATTGTGATTTAATTTCTGTAATCAACTCGGTGTTTGGGTTACTTCCATTTTATCAGTTAGGTAGGTATATCATCTGAAACAAAGAGAAATCACTGAAGTGTTGTATCACAAAATCCCACTCTGCATATCATAAAAGACCCACTAGGTGTATCAAATATAGCTGTTTTAACAGGGAGTAAAGTTAGCAGCATACAGATCACATGAAAATCCAAGTCTCTTTTACGTAGCTGTTCTTATAAACAACACATTATTAACCATTTTCCAAGTTTCCAAATAAAAAATTACATTTTATTAAGCAAGAAGTTCAACCTGACACGCAACTGTCTTTCTTCTTCTAACTGTATTACGTTGCTACCAATGGTAATTTGGTAGATAAGTTATTCTCGACACAGCTGATCTAACGATACCAACAAAACGACCAAATTCAGGAAGAATAAACAAAAAAGTTACCCCTTGGTGGGATGATTACTCCAATTAAGGAAAGATTCAATAAAAAATTTAAAGATAAACTACACATTAGATAATTTCCTTGAAGCAAACAGGACCATAGCTAAAGTCAAAAAAATATTTAATAATAAAAAAAGAAGTAGTTTTCAAAATTTCTGTGCTAATTTGAATCGTACCACCCCTTTAGAGAAAATCTGGAAAACAGTTAAAAGATTTTCTAAGGTAACTAATCAAAATAATAATAAATTACCTAATGAAAATACGGCAATGGAGATATTGACTAATTTAGATCAGGTATGTATGGATCCCGAATTTAATTTATTGGGACCACCAGTAAACAGAGAAAAGCCCATCACACTTACAGAACTAAACTTTGCAATACAAGGGAAAAAAGACTCAGCTGCTGGCCTCGATAATATGTATTATTCCATGATAAAAAACCTCCCCAGAGTGGGAAAGGATGAAATAATAAAGCATTTTAACCTGTGTTTATATGGCGGAAGAATCCCGTATCAATGGAAAAAAACACTGATATACCCAATTATCAAAAAAGATAAAGATCCCAAACACCCAAACAGCTATAGAGCTATAGCACTAAATTCTTGCATGAGCAAAACATTGGAATCAATTATAAAAAACAGAGTTGAATGGAAACTTGAAAATGGGGGGTATTTTCCGAGGTATCAAATAGGATTTAGAAGAGGAAAAGGATGCTTGGAAAACCTAATTAACTTAACATTAAATATACAAAAAAACTTTCAGGAAAAAATTAAGACATTAGTGATATTCTTAGATATATCGGCAGCATACGACCATGTTGACATATACAAATTGTATAATGGATTAATGGAGGCGGACATCTCAACTGATATTGTTAATTTAATCTTTCAAACTCTACACAACAGAGAAACATATATTTTAGAGAAAACGGGCAACATCATAGGGCCAACTACATAGCATAACGAATGGGGAGATTAAATTACTACAATACGCTGATGATTTTGTCTTGATATTGGAAGGGAAGGATGAAGGTGATATGATAAACAGGATGAATGAATCTCTAAATTTAATGACAGATTATTTCACGGACCTCAATTTTAGAATAGCACCGCACAAGTCGGTAGCCACGATGTTCCAACCTCGAGCACATGATCAACCAAGAGGAATATTAAAATATAATGACAATATTATACCATGGGTAAAAGAATACAAATACCTAGGTATCATTATGACTAATACATTAAACTGGAGTAAACACATTGAGAAAATGTGCAATGAAGCAATTAAAGGGATAAATGTCATCAAATCATTAACCAGAGTATGGTGGGGATCAGATCCAAAAACCCTGCTTCATATATACAAGGGAATAGTCAGATCTCACCTGAATTACGGATGCCAACTAATTAATCCAACCACTAAGAAAAATAAACAAAAACTGGATTCGATCCAGTTTCAGGCCCTAAGAACAATTTTAGGATGTATGAGATCAACACCAACAAACTTATTATGGGCAGAAAGTGGCGAACTTTCCCTTGCGTATAGAAGACAATGGCTACCGAAAAAATTTATCATCAAAAACATATATCTAATTAACAACCCTGTGATGGAAAATGTTATGAAGATGAGAAGTATGGACATGTCCATGGGATACTTCCGTAACAGAGAACTTCCATATTGCGTAATGGTACTGCCTGAAATTCTACAATATGAAGAAGACATACAAAAACATGAAGCTTTACCTTCATTTATATACAACAGAGAATACCAAATAATGACAATCCCAGTAGTAAATCTAAACTTAAAAAAAATGAATATAATATTCAGCAAACATTTCTAGAAATGAAGAATAGATACCTAAGCCAATATTACCATATATACACAGATGTATCGGTAGAAAGAAAGTCTAATGAAGCTGTATTCGGGGTCTACTGCCCAAACATTGGGTACAGTTTCTCTTCAAAATTACCAAACCATACTACAATCTGTACGGCAGAAACGGTGGCAATCGACAAGGCGACAACATTGTGCCTCGAAAAGGATATCCGAAAGGCAATTATATTTACGGATTCGCTTAGTGCAATAAAAAAAATCTCAAATAATAAAGGAACTAAGAATCTAGATCATATATCTTTCTTAACCGAACAGATCATAATAGAATCGAATGCAAACGGATTTGATACCAGGATATGTTGGATACCGGGACATGCAGGTATAAAGGGAAATGAGAAAGCAGATCAGTTGGCCAATGTAGGGAGAATCCTAAGGATACCTTATCCTATACAATTGGACAAAAATGACTATATCCCCACTATAGGAGCAAACCATTATCTGAGCTTGAACAGCTTCTGGCGGGAGACATTGAGTAGTAGAGGGCAGAGATATTCAACGCTGGTTGAGGGTTTTCCTAGAAGACCATGGTTCTTTGAGTCGGAATTTTTAAGTAGACGTCATGTAACTATGATTATTAGATTACGTAATAATCACTGCTTAACCCCTCAACATCTGCACAGACTGGGTGTCAGGGATACCCCCGAGTGCGAGTGTGGGGAGTTGGGACCTTACAACATATTATATTTGAGTGTAAAAATATCAGACCAAATTGTTATGAAATACTGGTGGAAAACAATGTCCAAACTCCTATTCGACTCTGTTGTATAACCCTAGAGGTGACATCATTAAGATTTTAATAAAGTATTTAAGTGATAACAATTTAAAGTTGTGAACTCTGAGCTTTTAATGTGGAAGATCCTTCTTTTTAGCACCATCCTCTTGATTCGAGGCATCATTTATTTTGTGAATAGCTCCTCGGATGCCCGGGAGCGAGAAGAGTATTAACCTGTGTTGTGCTGTCTGTCTGACTAACCCCCTTATTATTAATAGTTTGGATAGGAGCCGGTCTCCGACGCGATTCATTTCGCAATCCTAAAAAGTTATAAAATTCGGTCTGGCTAAATACCTAGTGTAAAGGCCAAGAAACAAACAAAAAAAAAGTATTCCATATGTTCCCAATTTTTTTTAACGAAATTATTAAAGATTGAATTTTTTTGTAAGCTGTATCACAATATTCCCAATTTTATTGCTGTATCACATTAGCCCCTTTCATACATAACCTAGTTAACTCCATAACTAAAATGCGTACATATAAAAAAAAATGTGTGGCTTTTCTATATTTTTTATTTGTATTATTCGATTTCCTTTTTTGTGTTCAGCTGGGTTCTCTCGAACCAACTTTTAATCCTGACCTCTTTTTTGATTTTCTTTCTGCTGGCCATTTCAGGAGCTTTTGTTGTGAGCAATAAACAGATCGTCCGAGTTATTCACAGAAAAGCGCGTCTGAACTTTTTTAGAGCTCCAAACATTATATAATAATATATTGTTTATCATTTTGGGATGCCCTCCGTATCCTACAACTTCGTTAATATTAGTGACTTTGCACTTAGCGATTATTTATTTTCACTTCACGCAGATTCAGAGATAATGCACTTAAAGTTGTTCATTGGAGGGAAGTGTTTTCAAAAATTTGTGGCAATTACATGCCTAACAAATTGGTTAAATGTTGAGTAACTGACATGGTTGAACACAATTTACAGACCAACACTATGACTAAAAACCGCAACTGTCATTGTTACTTCAGCTAACGATTACCACAGACTATATCAACATTGGGAATTTTTGGTTTTACCATATCGATGCGTATAGGTTTTGTGGTAAGTAAGTAGATTTATTTCCTTGAAATCGCATTTAAAACAGTTTAAGGATAAGAAAATGGACCAGTATCGGAGAATTTTGACATTTTTTGAAGCGAGAAGCAGCGGTTTCTGCCATTTTTGTGGGAAATTTGGAAATAAAATTTCACTTTAGACCTCGAAGTTGTGACAAGTAATCTTCAAAATATGGGAAAAAATACTTTTATTTCATAATATTAATCTCTCGCCTTGTTGAAGTCTTCACTTCTGTTGTGTGGTCTTAAGCACATACCTTTGGTATGTATTTTTACAACTAATATTACAACATTTACGAGCTCTCATGTTTCAACAAGGATATTGCATAGATAAGATGTGATCGTTATAGTTCAAGGCTTTGCCACTGGCACGTACAGTCGTTCACGGCCTCTTCACCCAAGCACATAGCGAATTCTGAAAATAACACATTTAGGTTTACCGGATAGTTGTGGCATCTTGTGTACTATTTTGACAGGGATAATTCCAAGAGTAGTATATCAAAGCCAATAGAAAATGCTGTTAGTTCATTACCGTTCGTGCATACACCAATAATTTTATGTATCAATTGTTTATTAATGCAATGACTGAGAGTATATTAACGCTTTAATACACAAATTGAAGATGGTTGGAGTCTTCTATTTTCACTTTTATTAGTCAATGTAAATTGTATCAATTTCAGCCAAATGATTTAAGTTTAATATTCTAAAAATCTCCTTGGGTAATTTATTCCTCCAAGTTTTAAACAAATATAGCTATAATTCTCCCACCTTAAAACCGTTTACAAAAATTAATCAACAGTATTTACAAAATTACAATGTAAATAATCTTTAAGTAATAAACAACATCAAAGAAATATGAAAAAATATATTTAATTTAATGCAGAAAATAAACAAGAATTTAACTGCTAACAGTTAAATTTTGTATTTATATCCATTCCTCAAATTGTTTAGGGGTGTCCTCAACAAATAGATTCTAGGCATCCTCAATGTCTTGAACTTTTTTGCTATTTTTTTTTTATGAAAACTTCTATTACCATAGGTAATTTTAAGCATGATATTGCTAATTTCGTATCAGTGGCAGTACTATCTATACAGTATGTCCCTGGATGGACCTAACATCCATGGGTCCAAATATGGTGAACCATTCTGTAGAGTGTAGATAATACGTAGTATTAATATTTTGAAAAAATGTATAACAATACAAATTGTGAATACTATTAACATGGATACAGTAATAAATGTATGAATTCATATTTTACATGATATTTGACAACATATTAGGTTAATTTTTTTATAGATGTACGGTATTTTACTGTAATTCTCCATAATTTCTACTAGCAAAAGTATATATTATACAATATACATACATCGCAGAGGTCTTCTGCGAAAAACAATGAACCAATTATTGTCAGTCTACGTGCCCTGGAGTTTTATGCTCACTCGAGAAAATAATATGATGAATTGTATATTTGGAGGAGACTGTTATAAAAAAAACTTAATTTTGACATAGCTTTGTCGAAAGGTTTGTTAATGATGGTTTGATTGTTGTATCACAAAATAATCTAGAAAACATTCTAAGCGCCTTCAATAACTTTCGTACCAAATTACAATTTACTACTGAAATTGAGGAAAATAATCAAATAAATTTTCTTGATGTAACATCAATTAGAAATATGAAGCAACAAAACATATCAGAAGTGACACTTCATCCACACGAATGAGACACGGAGAATAGCTGAAATCATTCAAATAATCAAAGAAATATTGTAATAATAGGCCTAACTAACCGCATTGCATTAAGCTCTCCTGAATGTTGACCTGAATCTTAAGAAAAAGTCAAGCAACTAACACCATCATAGTAAGCATTTTTAAACAACTACCTTATTTTACGAAATACAAAAAAAAACATTGCAACGTCAAAAAGTAATTGTTTCTTGGAAACATTATATGACAAACACAAAAAGTACACAAAGTAATATTACAAAATTATGCACCTACATTGTATTATGATGATACAAATAAAAACAAAATCAAAATGTTTAAAATTTTTAAAAATGTTACAATACACAATGTGTATATACAACAAACTGAAAAATAGGTATGGCAAAAGAACAATTAATCTGACATACAAGACAATACTATATTTTAAAGTCAAAAAAATAAAAACACTTATCAAATAGCCACCGGGATACGTGTTTTTTAAAGCTGTTTATGCTTTTGATCTGCTGAATTACTCTTGGCAACACTCCAAATGCCTTTACGGCCACGTAGTTAGGTCCCCTTTCATAAAAAGTTGAATTGTGAGTGAGTATGCTCTGGTCAGTGTCACCGCTAGTCAACATAGTCATACTCTCAGACCTCAATTGCACATTCGTGAGAAATGACTGGAAATTTCTTTTAACCAACAAAACCAGGGAACTGAAATACAAAGATGGGACTGTAAGGACGCCCAACTTACTGAAATATGGTCTACATGAAGTCCTTGAGTGAAGGTTAAATATGCATCTTATAATGCAGAAGAGATTTGTGTAGCCGACCTAGAGGAGCCCCAAAAGCATTTCCCGTAGGAAATCACGGACTACGCACCTGCCCACAGTAAAAAAAATCTGAGTGAATCCCAAGTCACCACCGATCTCAAGTCTTCGAACAAGAAAACATAGGCTGCTGAATTTGGCCCTAAGAGCTGAAACATGACGAATCTAAGGAGACACCCGAAAATCTTACCTGATCCATGGCAAGAATGGATTTGCCATTTAGATAAACCAACAGAGATTTAGATTTAGATGATGTCTTATTAAACAGAATTAGACTGGTCTTGTCATAATTCAAGGTGGGGCTGATATTAGAGCACCAATCCCTCCTCCTCGCCGCTGAATGCGAACATCCACGGGCCAGTCCAAGCAAGGCCGTATCCACCAGCACGACCGACCGACGTGTCATCAGCATACGGGCAGACACGAGCCGCACCAAAAACGCCATTAAGGCGTGAATAATACAGCAATAAGAGCAGAGGCCCCAAGATGGAGCCCTGGGGCACCACTGTCTTAATACAATGCTATGAGAGTAATGATTTGTACCACTGCTTGAAATACAAACGGTCTGCTGCCTCTCCAGCACATACGATTGCAACAGAGAAGCAGCCGCACCCCTGATACCATAAGTAAGTAATAACTTTACAAAAACGTCTCTCCCACCTTTGACAGACGAACGTGGCATCACGACGACTACAGCCAAAGAAAAAGCAACCATGCTCGCCAAAATTTTTTCATCGCACTCTACCTCAGACGTCCCCCAAGGCAAGGCTCTGCCCACCATATCGAACATCAACACTACCATGGCAGAAGTCAAGTTTCATCACCGTGATATCCGTAAAATCAGAAGGCATCAGGCATCAGGACCGGTCGAAATACCTGCCATCGTGTCAAAGAACTGCGCCAACGCATTAACACCGGTTTTTTTCAGACTTTTTCTCTGTCTTACCGAAAAGGGATATACCCTTCTTCTTAGAAAGTCGGTCGAGTGCAACCTGTTCCAAAAAAAAAGGCAAGAAAACCATGCCCTCAAACTATCGCCCAATTACCTTGCTTCCCATAATCTCCAAAGTCATGGAACATGTAGTTCAATCAGCAACTACTCAAGTACCTCGAGAACAACAGAATAATCAGCGATAATTAATATGGCTTTCGCAAAGAGAGATCGACAGTAGATATATTGGCCTATGTCACTCATATATGGAGTATAACTACAATTGATAACTACGGAGAGTCTCGAGCGATTGCGTTGGATATTTCGAAAGCATGCGACATAGTTTGGCATGACGGATTCTTCAACAAACTGCCGTCCTTCGCACTGCCAGCCTCTCTCTGCAGCTGGCTTGCCAGTTTCCTTAAGAACCGATCACTGCACGTTGCAGTTGATGGACACATCTCAGACACATTCACCATTAACACGGGCGTCCCTCGGGGCGCAATACTTTCACCAACTCTGTTCCTCATCTATATTAATCACCTGCTGACCCAAACGAATAATCCTGTTTACAGTTTTGCAGATGACAGTACACTTGTCTCCCAATTTAGATCAGAAAAACTTTTACCAGCAGCAGCAGCTGACACTTATCACCGCAAACAGGAGCAGATTACAGCAATTAATCAAGACCTGGAGAAAGTTCAAACTTGGGGCGACATAAATTTTATCTAGTTGAATGCAGCAAAGACCCAAGCAGCCACGTTTACGAAGAGA
Organism: Pissodes strobi; assembly: GCA_016904865.1. Classification (NCBI taxonomy): domain Eukaryota; kingdom Metazoa; phylum Arthropoda; class Insecta; order Coleoptera; family Curculionidae; genus Pissodes; species Pissodes strobi. The sequence goes on along the minus strand of MU182119.1, from coordinate 514,071 downwards.
GCCAATACGGCGGGCCCTGACATCATTATGGCAGGATTCATTCCTTCATCCTCGTTAATCGGGCTACTGGGTGTCTCGGTCAACAGCAATATGTCCTGGCATGACCACGTTGCTAACATCACAAAATCAGCCTCCCAGAAGCTTGGTGCGCTATTTCGCAACAAAAAACTGTATACACCGCAGCACTTACTCTTGCTCTACAAAGTGCAAATAAGACTGTGCTTAGAATATTGCTCACACATCTGGGGTGCCGCACCAAAGCAGGGGCTGCTTGATTCCATTCAGAAGAGAGCTGTGCGTCTCTTAGGCGACCCGGAGTTGACCCGGAATCTGGATAGTCTGGAACATCGCAGACATGTGGCCGAGGTGTCCCTGTTTTACAGATACTTTCACGGCAGATGTTCCCAGGATTTGGCACGCCTCATCCCGCCCCTGGCAACGCCTGTCACGACAGACGGCAAGAGCGCACCAATTCGTCGTACAACTGGAAACACCTAGAACATCGCTTTACAAGAACTCTTTGTCTGACGCACTGCATCACTGTGGAACTCACTCCCAGAACATCTGTTTCCCCCTAATTACAACTTACGACGATTCAAGGACCGTGTTGCAACACGTTTTTCTGATTGAACCCAAAATGTAAGCAAAGATTTTTTTTCCCAATTAATTAAAAAGGAACCTAGCCCGGAGAGTCGTGTTACAAAGCCCGGCCCCTGTCGTGGGGTCGTTTGAGCGCCACCCGTTCTAGCCAACTACACGGAAAAAGCTCTGCTGGTGTTGTACAGGATGGCTAGGTCAGCTCATAAAATCAACCAGTACTTAGTACTTAATTTCAAACTAACAAGAAAACGAGAATAATGGCGGGATTATAATCAATTAACTTAACCTATCAAGAAAACACAATCTAAAAATGTAAGGAACAATATATTTGCTACTAAATTCTTTCCTTTTTTTTTGAAAACACAGCAGCAATCTATCTGTAGAAAAATTTTAAATTAAAATGTGGTTAGTTAAAGACAAAAGAATGTTAAATGACTGTTAAAGTAATTGATAAAATAAACAGAGTACAATATGGAGATTGTACAGAGACCAATTCGGTTGGTAACACTCGGTTCTGTATGCCTTACCACTAAATGCACTAAATACTACTTATCAAAGTGATCACTTGGCGGTAACTAAGCTAATTACAACTAGGTATGCGTGCGCTAATAGCTGCACTGATTTTGAGTATAGCAATGATAATATGCCGCAATGAACGGACACAATAATTAGATTAAAAAAAACTCGATAAGTTAATAAAAGAACCAAACTAGAATAAAACTATTGAAAGCGTGGCTGTCGCGTGATTCATATTATAAAGAGATAAAATTCAGAGCGGTTATATCAGTCTACTAATGAATGAAAAGAATGAAATTATCGAGCCAACGCTTGACTTTTATTAAAGTGAGAGAAAATTCAAAGCAATCAGATTAACTGGTCCGATAAACCAGTGAATAAATGTAAATAAAGTTAATGAGCTACCTCAGAACTCGGCGTTCAATGTTTGATTTATATTAATGAAAGAAAACGAAGAGCGATTATATTAAACGGATAAACATAAGAATTAATGAGACATAAAGCTTCTGTACAATACCCAAGTCCGGTCGTCGAACTCCGGTGGAGGCGCCGGGCACTTATAGATACCTCAGGAATTGGCTCTCGATGGCCCCGAGAGAAGATCTAGCCGAGGTGTCTCGATAGCTTGTGGTCGAGATAAGTGCTGCTGGTAAAACCTACTTCCAACCCACTAGAACCGGGTGACTCTAGCGGCAGGTAAAGGTCGTGGCCTCCGAGGAAGAAAAGTAAAGTAAATTTGCATTAAAATAAAAATTCGGATTAGATAAAATGGAGTAGATAATATAACATATGGGACACAAAGCAAATGGCGGCCATGCATAAAAAAAGGTAACACAGATAGAGCAATTAAATCATTAATTTAGGCAAAACTAGTGCAATAATTACCTCGATCGTGTGAGAGGGCTAACTAAATTCGACGGTCTCGGCCTTATCTGGCGGACGTGGAAAGCCACTAGTACAGTATTTAGATCCCGAAAAATCGGTCGTGTGCAAGCACAAGAGATTTCACAATATATGAATTAAATCACAAACTAAATGTGTAGTCTCTGACTGCACTAGCAAACGTTCTTCTCACCTTGAAAGGGAATATCAGAAGAACTCTCGATTGGTTTCCGTCAATTTGCATTCGAGATTAAATGCTACGTCACAAGTAGTGATGGGCGGAAACATGCCGAGTGGTTCGATACAAGGAATATTTCTAAGATAGCAAACAACTTGGTTCTCGTTTATTATGAGGATAACATGACGGCGGAAGCCACAATTAATTCATTGAAATCAAGGGGTTCAAGAAATACCAGAGAATATTTCCTAACAAAATGATAAACTTTTAAGAATTTAAATCGACAGCTGGCGTTTACAAGAAATGGTACATCCCTATTACTCGGATGAAGGTCACAAAAACTACTACTAAAATACGGATCAACGAGTCAAATGCAGCGTTTTTTGCAGGCTTAACTAACAGAATTCTGCAAATATAAATCGGTTCGCTGGCTGTTCCATGAAAATATGATACAAATCAAGCCAAGTTATCTTAATAATAAGGTGCATCGCTTTCGCTTATCAACTAAAATAAATAAGAGTCACAACGTGTAATAAATGCTAATACAAATATATAGCTAACCTATACTTAAAATATAGTTAATTCATATTAGAAAAGTGGCATTTTCAAACGAATGGTTAGCAAATCAAATTAATAAATTTAGAATTAATAAACCGATGCGTGCAAAATACAGCATCTTTTTCCCTAAATGCAGCATATAAATGAAGTTTTAAAAATATTTGACATTGGCAAAATCGAATTGTCACAGTGTCAATAAACATCTTCGCACACACACCGCTCGTCCAGCGCCATATGATCTCGCATTAGTGGGTGTGCCATTGCCATAAAAAAACACAAACACGAAAGCAACACTAAGGATGAATTTACCTTTAATGACACGAAAATTCCCACACAGCAAATAAATTACCTAATAATAAAAGAAGTAGAAATAAGAAGGGCAGATAAATCTGTAAATAGCAAAATCTGTCACAATCTTATAAACTAACAAGCAAAATGACTAAAATACCCACTAAAAATCTTCTCGAATCTTATACAGATAATAAAAACACTGATATCCAAATGTTTTTCTTCACTTAACAAAGCAAAAAGAGGAATGAAAAAGATCGTTTTGCATCCCAGCCGTACTAAATTTATAAATTCATCATATTATTTTCTTGAGTGAGCATGAAATCCAGGGTTTGTAGACTGAGAATTGAATCATTGTCTTTATATTTTTGTCTATTTATATGTTGGAAAACTATGTTTTGTAAATTATGTAGCTGTCTGCAAGTGAATGCCATTTTAGTAAACGGTTCTTTTTAGGAAAATAAATAAGGCTCAGTAATTTGAGCGAAACGTCACTTTGTGACTTTAAATAGATATTTGACTTATATCCTATATGTTAGTCATCAGGCTTTATATTAGGTAGTTCAAATTGGTTGTCCGATTTTAGATAAAATGAACAACCAATTTTAACTACCTTAGAAAAATCCTAGCAACCCCTGAGAACCGCAATAGAGTCGATTCGTTTTAATAATGCCATGTAATACATATTCATGGCCTATTAATACAAATCAGAACATAAAACCCAAGAAACTCATATTTAAAGGTTTTGCTAAGTAATCTAAGTCTAAACAATTTTAGGGACCTAAGTTATTTATAGTATAAAATATACATACAGAATGACCAGTTCAAGTGAACTTAGATTTTTCGTAATCGAAGTGACTCGCTCCAAAAAGCTGAACTTCTGCCATCTTTAATTTTGTAAATGGAGCGCCTCATATGTTTTTAGTTTTTTAAATGATGCTCAAAATTCTAGACATTACATATGGTATATTCTGTATCAACATTGAGCCATTTTTGATGTTCTGACATTTAAAGTATGTCACTGATCATGTTTTGATAACTACTGGTCCTATCTAATGTAAGTTGGAAGAAAACTTTCCTATCTTCGTGTTTTTGTAATATACTGACTAGGGTGAACTACTGATTTGTCAGTTTTCCGACTTTCGACCAAGAAAATTTTTGTTTCCAGTCAAGTCAATGTGTAAGTTATAGAAACTGAGATATAAAGCGCAAACTATTTTGTAAGAGGGGGTCAAACTAAAGTATATTCAATTTCGAAATGATTAGTAAGTGATCGTCACCTGTTCAGTGGATACCTGCATTTGTATTGGACGATCGGAAATGAACTCGAAGGAATCGACTGAAGAAGTATTCTACAGGTTTGTATTTAGACGCCGTATGTAAATTCAGTGTTTTAATGCATGGTTTTTGTTTTATTCGAGTGTTCGGACGCTACGCACTATTGACCGTATATACCGGTCAATTTTATAATTATTTGTTTGTTTTTTTCATTACTTTTTGTTCGTGGTATATTTTGAATTATAATGGCATCTTATAGTCTAATTTTTCTGATCACTTGAACTTGAATAAATTATAGTTAAATAGTCATTGCGAAATATGAAAATTACCACGGTTCAGGTGTCATCATTTTGCGGCGTGCATAGAATTTTGAGCATTCCAACGCGTGCGTTTCTTTTTACTAGAAAATAATTTCTTTCCGAAAAAAAACGGGGTTGAACTTGCAGTGGACCTTGTTTCTTTGTATGTTAAATTGGGACATTTTTGCCTTTCACTACTCAGAGCTAACTTGAGTTGCATTAGCACAAAACCTATTCACTAATGCACGGTTTCTGAAAAAGTAGAACATTTTAAATTCTTATTGATATTTTCACTGTTAGTTTCTCTTGCAGACTTTTGGTTCTGTTCATAGGCACAAAATGTATTTTGTAATTAATTTTTATTTTTAGTTGAGCATACTTTGCCCATGACTCCAACAGGTAACTAAATCAATAATT
>MU182119.1:480305-499055 GCA_016904865.1 Pissodes strobi | reverse complement strand
TCATAAAAGCTTTGCGTACATTTAAAAGTAAAATTTTCACTAAATTAGTCGATATGCAATATTTTCTTTACAACCAAATAAAAATCAGAATATAATTTGAACTAAGTAGCATTTAATTGCGTAAATTATCACAACTCAACTAGTTTGTGAGAACGAGTATTTGAAAGATTTGTTAATTTTTTTTTGCATTAGTAATGGAATGAGAATGCATTAAAATTAAAATTCCATTTCGTGTGTTTCCTTTCTGTTAATTTGTCGAGTTTTATATCTGATTTAAATCACAATAAGTACTGTTGATATATAATTTGCACTTGCTTCAGTAAGTGATAAACACACGAACCCGGATTAGTTACTTTAAACCAATATCATCCAGTTCATAAACCAATTTTCGATTCCAAACTCTTGGTGTTTGTACAAATGTTTTAGACTCTCACGTTCACATAGTTCATTTCATTGCCTATTAGGCTACCTATAATCTATTGTAATAAAACCGCATGGTTGTATGTCTTAACGGTCTACACCAAGTTCAATTTTAATACCGTCACTTGTTTAGCATTATTTTTGCACAGACATCCTGTTTGCTTTATCAAAAGCAGGTGCAATTAGGATATATTAAACAAGTTAACCAGTCTTGAAAAACCTTGTGTATTGTGCATTGAGAAATTTTTTGAAGTGTTGCATGTAAATATTACTGTTCAACTAGGTGTTATTATCTGGCGCCCGCGAGAAAATTATCACTCTGCCTCTAGTAAAAGGAATCGAAATCTATTTCAGTAGATGTAAAACAAATTGTTAAGAATGTATATGAATGATTAATACATAAAGGATTCATAAAGCAAAATGCTTTCAAACAAACCTGCCGATATCGTCTGTAAAATATATTGTAAGCCGTAAAAGAATGCGAAAAATGAAAAAACGCAGTGATTTTGAACATCATCGTTTGGACGATTGCCAACAAGATGCCATAAGAAGAAAAACATATGCCCTCTATGAAGAACAGGCTGTTCTTCATAGAAACTTCAAGAAACCTATGGATAAAAGGCCCACCCATAAGGGTATACATAGTCTGGTATACAGACGGCTCGAAAACCGACCAAGGAATAGGAGCCGGAATCTACGAACCAAGGACAGAGACCAAAATCTCGATACCTATGGGCACACTCGCCACAGTATTTCAGGAGGAAATTACAGCTATCATCCTATGTATAGAGAAAATGATCAGGACGAAGGTGAGCAACAAGACAGTCGTTATCTACACCGATAGCCAAGCAGCAATCAAAGCAGTATCTTCCAATATAGTAACATTAAAGTTAGTAATGGACTGTATAAATCTGTTGAACCAAATGGGAAGGCTTAATAGAAAAGTTACCTTGGCGTGGGTGCCAGGACACGAAGGCCATGAAGGCAACCAGGTGGCAGACGAATTAGCCCGAGAAGGCTCGTCCCAGCCACTAACAGGAGCAGAACCATTTTGCGGAGTCGCAAGGCCCATAGCCAAGACATCCATCCAAAAAGGGATATAAGAAGCGTCCCAGAAGTGGTGGTTTAATAGACATGCCAAAGATTTCATCAGCAAACCTTCAGCAAAATTAACAACAGACTTGTTAAGTTATAATCGGAAGTCAATAAGAATCATAATGGGGCTACTAACAGGACACTGCCGACTAAAGAGACATATGAGTCTGATAGGCCTGGCGGATGAAACCCTGTGCAGGTTCTGCCAGGAAGGGGAGGAGTCGGCAAAACACATTCCCTGCCACTGTGAAGGACTTTCGAGGTTGCGCTTTGAAACTGCGGGGACAACCAATCCAGAAGCGTTAAGCTACACCATGGAGCCACTGTCGAGACTTTGGAGTCTGATCAAGAAGACACGGTTGGACACAATGCTCTAAGTACAAGGAGTGTTGCTATAGATCTTACAGGTCGCAGTGACATAAAGGCGATGACGCCTCCTCCACACATATATCTATATATCTACTTTGGATAAACATAAAATGAAGCTGAAACAAACATAAATATTAGTCGTGCACCTTTCACAGAGTCGTTTCTACAACGAGCTTTAAATACCGCATAATAGACAAAAAATAAGTGGTAATGGAATCACAAAGACTCCGGACTTGGAGATTTAATTACCTGCAGCAAATGAAGAAATATAGATCACAGATCACAAAACAGGTCTATATTTTACCTGGTTTGACAGTTACGACACAGTTTCCAAAGGATGGGTCGATTCTAGTTCGAAGTGCCAGACGAAAGCATCTTCAAATAAAGGAAACATAATTACAGTAATTCATGCTAGATCGGAACATGGACGGGCTCTAAACTGCTTGCTTTTGTCTGCCAATCATATTAGAATTCGAGCTTGGACCACCACGAAGACACAGGTGCAGAACTTTTTAAAAACTAGTTTGAAATTTATCTTTTAAAAAATATCGCCAACAATAGTGTGGTTATAATGGATAACGTGAGTTATCACAGTTGTCAAGGCCGCCAAACAGATCAAGTACTAAAACTGAAATGCAAGAATATTTATGAGAAAATTACATTTACTTTGAATCTAGTTAGAAAAAGGGGCAACTTTTAGAAGTATTAAATACACTTAACATTAAAAAACAATACGTTCTTATTTTTATTTATATACGTTGTACAGCATCCAAATATACGCATTACAATGGTATATCGACCACCAAGCGCTAGAATCCAGGGATTTTTCAGTGTTTGAAACACTGCTGGGGGTGTCGATTCTAGGAGACGTGGAAGTGTTTTTTTTTCTGGGGGATAGGAACCTGGAGCTTTTGACTTTGAACAACAATAACTCGCGCAATATGCGCAGCCTTCCAGGCTCTCAGATAATACATCCCTAATTGACCATATAATATTAAATATGGACGCGCAACAAACACCTCATCTCTCTGCAGAACCCAGCCACTCATCAGCAGGGCCATATGCAAATATAATGCCTGTCGATCTTTGTTTGCGTATCCTTCTTGTTTGCAGATATTGAAGCAGTTGCTGATTTATTACGCTTTCCATGATTTTGGGGATGATTGGAAGCTAGGCAAATAAGCGGTAGTTTGTGGGCATCGTAATTTTGACCTCTTTTTTTGAAATTGGTTGCACCCAAGCGATTTTTCAGGTAGACAGTAAGAAATGTCTGTAAAGAACTGGTGTTTGTTCATTTACGTAGTTCTTTAAAATGACAGCTTGTACACCATCTGACAAGTGTGCATCTAGCTCTAAAGATTTTACATATATCACAGTGATCTTTACTTCTACCATTGTATAAGCTAGAGTGGGTTGAAAATATTTCGACAAGCAAGCATGTTTGCTTTTTATTTAGTTGTACCTATGTTGGGGTTTGGAACCTTCGGCAATATGATTAAAACTAGTTTTAATCATATCCTGATGATGCTAACATGGTTAGCGAAACGCGCGTCGAGTGCAATAATTCTGTTTCGGTATTGTGGATAAAACTCCGTTTTAGAGTATTTAGTTGTAGTCGCAGTCAGGCCGTGTTCGTCTGTCAGAGGTTAAATAGACGTTTTTATAAAATAATTGCTTAACTGCCCTCCCTATAGACCAGAAATTTCTAGAGCTACTGGGATAATTCCAAAGTTTATTCTTGATTCTTTGGTTGCGTCCCACCTTAATTTTGTCAATCACGTGTTTGTATTGGTTTCAATGGTTTCTCGACTCGACGAAATATTTGAGTTTTGATCTTGCTGTCGATACCGGTAAGGCGTATTAATTTTTTTTTCACCTACAGCTCTTTCGCATCATTTGTAGAACCAGGTTTTTCCTTCCGACAATTTTTGCATTGGTATGCAGACACACCCACGACAAATGATTCCATTCCTTTCAAAATTACTTGTTTAATATGTTTCCGACATACTGATGGAATCACCCCAGCTTGCAGAGTTGGAATGCCAGATATTACTTGACTGATGTTTCCGTGGGAGTGGTAGGTCATTAACTGTTGCAATATGTTTGTGGTAGGAAATGCTTATCGGCGGATTCACTGACACTCCGCAATGATTAAGGTTTCTGGTTTGAAATATATGCAAGAGAGCAGCAAATTCTCCCATTCTGAGATACTCGTTGTTTTGCGCATGAGCTGAGTAAGCTCGCAGCTGATCGCCTCTCTTCACTCATTGTCGGTGCTGATGTGAGGTGTTCCACACATTAGTCTCCCAGAACGATAATCTCTGAGTTTGGGTAGTCGTCCTGCAACCTGTAACGAATCAAACTACCACTTTGTTGCAAAAACATTGAAAGGCTTTGCTGCTAAGATGATCATAGAGGCAATAATATGAACTTATTAATTCTCCAAGAAGCAAGCTTGGACCATATTCTGCCAAATTTGTCCGGTTCGTGTTTCGTCATGGTGAGTGACATGGCATGTCGCTGAGAACAAAGAGGCATTTTCGGAGACTTGTGTTTCTGTAAAAACTAGTAGGAGTGGGCCTATTGCTTTAAATTTGGAATATAAATCAATTTTTGAAATTTTCTGTGAAATGTAATAATTTAAAAATTAATGAAACATTAGGAACGAAACTATTCTCATTTCTAGTATTTTTTGAACCGTTTTTCTTTTTGTTGCACTGAGCGAATAATTTCGATCCCCCTTGCCCAACCCTACTTACTCTCACTACTTTGATAAATAGTTACATCTATAAATACCCCTTCTAAATAGTCTGGTTCTGTCCATATTTACTAGTATTTTTCAGAATAGTTTATAAATAAAATAACAAACATGTTTTAACATTCTGGGTTCAATTTTAGTTTTAATAAAGTCTCGATTATCACGTACTGATGCTTATCTTCGTTTTCAAAATATTCTTTCCCGTTTAGAATTAGATTTCTAGATTAATCTGAAACGCATTTTACTTTTACTTTGAAAAACTTGTCACTGTCAATTGGGCATAACCAGAAACAATTATTTCCATCTCCAGTTTTTCTGAAATTTTTTGATTCAGTGTGTTAGATTAAGATTGAAACAGAAGGCGACTTCCTTCGAGGTAATAATTTTACTTAAAATGATAAACAATAATTATATAAATACAAGAACACAATCTACCTATATCTAAATTTCAGTATAAATTGGTTTTCAGAGACTACTTTTTCCTCAACATACCTGAAGTGTTTTACTTATAGATAGGCACATCTGGGGTCCTTCGGAATAATGGTCCATACTGACATGGTAGGCACACATGAGCAAAGACTTGAAGGCATCTTGTGTAATGATGTAGGTATTTTTCTCGTCGTTAAAACGAGACCACATTTTCACCCAAGTGTCAAGTATGACACTATCATCTAAAATCTAATATGCATTTCTAAGTAACGTTATCTAAACTAAAAGGTAAGGCTTTCAGGGTGAAATTCTTTGTGCTTCAAGAAATTTGAAAACTTCGGCATTACATTTTGTATAGTTAAAGTTACATTATTGAAAACAAATTTAACGTCAAGCTGTCGCGTAAGTACGTCGTTTCCCTAGCCAGTCAGTGTTCTGAGGGCTGTTCGAAAGACATTGTATTGTTCCTATATGTATATACAGCACATTTTAGTATGTAAATGGAGGGCAATATAATAATGTTTGAAGTGAAACTTCTTTACAGGCGCTAGTCCTGGAAAGTAAGCATGAATGTGTTACAGAAACCTTACGAAATGGATAATACGGCGAGGAGATCGAAAGTAGAAGAGATATAGCGTTGGTAAAGACAAAAGGAAAGATAATTATCCTTGATATGTCATATACCTAATACACAGTACAGGCCTGTAGGCTATTCTCCGTTTCACTTTTGTGCGGATCTTCTCTATACCCCACTCCTACACTCTAACACATAAATTTATATGGCAAGAGAAGTCTCACTTCTAGTGTGTGGCTCGCAAGCACATTCATTCTTTCCTATTTTTTAAAGTTGGTTTATATGGATACAGAGCTACATTATTCCTGTTTACAGTACAAGTATTCCGGACACATTATAGTCAAAAGCGGTCTTATCGTGCAGGTCCAAAGGTCACATTTTTCATTAAATGTCATTCCTCGAATCTGCCACGAATGAAGGTTTTACTGATAATTGTGACCTTTGGACCCTCAGGATAAGATCGCTTTTAACTATAGCAGCATGTCCCCATAGAATAACATAGATAAAATGGCAGTGTAGAAGAGTATAGTATGCGACTGGGAGCGCTGAGCTTGGTACTGTTTAATTAGGTCTGATAATACAATAATATACTTTATTTAGCTTTGGGCAAGCATAATAAATTTGGGGATGTCAATTCGAATTTTTCAGTCGAAGTAACAATTTTAGATTGCATATGTTTTTCATTGTTTTAAGCGAATATTGCCATGGATATGTCGTAAGCAAGGAAATAAGAGGCCGGTTACAAATGTTGATTACTGTAAATAACTTTCTTTTTGTTCAAAAATCGAGTTGTCCTAAGACCAGTTTACTACAACTCGTTTGCTTTCGAGCTTTCATGTATGAACTCCGCAAGTAGGAATGACGCTATTTCAGTTGTTGTTGGTTCGAAATACATGCTGATCACTTGCTATTAAATTAAAGCGATCCCCACCAGTGTCTGACATAATACTCTTTCGAAACCCTTTGAGTTAGTTTGGGTTGAAAATCTGTATGTAATTACTCTTGTCTTGGCCTATCACCATTCTTATGTATGATACTACTGCATCAATTTTTAGGGTCATGCGAAATAGGAAACATGTTGGTACTTATGGATTTGTTTATTAGAATGGAAATAGATTTTTAATCTCGTCTCGATAGTAGCGTTACAGATGACGTGCTGGAAATATTTAGCACGCTTAAAGTGAAAAATCGATTGGCTTAGTTAGGGTGCTTCTATATGTTCTTAAGAGATCCTTAGATGCTTTTCTGACAACTTTACTATACTTTTTTGTGACTTATGCATTGATACTTGTGTTTTCCCGGATAAATGGAAAGAGGTTAGGGTTCGTCCAGACTTCAAAAAAAGAAAATAAGAATATTCATAATTACAAACCAATAAGAATATTATCAGCCGCAGCAAAGGCCACTGAATCTTTCATAAATAGGCAAATGTACAGCTCACGGCTTTAAAAAAAAAACTTAATGAATGTAACTCAGGACATTTTCGATGTTTTGGGTTGTCGAGGTCAGATAGACCTTGAGAAAGCGTTCAACATAATTTCTCATTCAATTTTGCTGAAAAAGCTTGGTAAGGAATCCGTATTGAAATAACAGAACACAGTATGTATATGTAAACACAAAGAACCACTAAGTCAATTAACTCACAACAGTATTCCTCCAACTTTAGATCTCTTCTATTTTTGATTTTTGTCAATAACAAACTGATGTCGTTTAGCATTCCCCATGCTTACTCTTTGAGGATTATTTCAAGATTTACTAGGGCATTGTCAAGCAGTAGATTGGCCTGTTAGTTCAAGACGACCTAAATAGTTTCTATGACTGGTTGGACGAAAATTGTTTTTTTTTTCCATTGAAAAATGTAATCTAATCATATCAATGTCAAGTAGTGTCAATGGGTCTACGTTGTCAAGAGCAAACGAAATTAGGGATCTTGGTGTATTATTTGATAGTCAGTTAAATTTTAATAAACCTGTATCAGATGTTGCCACTAGAGCAGCCAGAATTTATGATTTTGTTGTGCCAAAACCCTGAGATTTTAGAGATATTAAGTGCATTAAGACATTGTATTTTTTATTTGTGCAGTGTTTTAGAATATGCCTTAGTTATCTGGAGCCCTTTTTACCAGTGTCATAGTTATTGTTGAGAGGACACATTAGAGGTTTCTGCAGGTTTGACATTGCGAGGAAACTGGTTTGTATGATACAATATCTAAGTCTGGATTACTTCATAGGTACTATACGCAAACACTATCAAAGAAATAATAAATAATTAATATCAATTAACGTGCCGTCCATACTGCGAGAAAACTCTATTTCTTACAATCAATTTAATCTGTGTAGCTTTGACTTCTAACGCAGAAGTAGTTGCCAAACAGAGACGTATATTTTTTATAAACATGTCTTATGGTGGCTATATGCGTGCCACTCATAAATGTAAAAACTAGTGATCTTAATCATACATAATATTTTATTTTACTAGGACAATACAATTCGGTATTGCTATTTTCCTGCGACTGTGCTTTGTAAAACTGCTACCTCCAAAGTTCAAAAAAGTGTTGCAGTGTGCAAACTGATTGTCTATTAGATATCGTCATTCCCATGGTATTTTCTGTCTATTGTCGGATATTCTTGGTTATTGAAAATCCAAAAAAGTATGCAAAGTAACTTTTTGAAATTGCGAATAATCAAGGTAGAATATCTAATAATAGACGGAAAATATCATGGAAATGACCTATTGTTCATTTTCTTTGACATATAGTTTAATTGATGACATGTAGCAGACAACCACCTTGCACCAGAATGTCAGTGAAAATTCTAGTGACATATTCCAACAGGCCTGATAGACAAGACTTCTGAATCACTATACAACACTTTATTGAACATTACTGTAGGTATGTTTGTATAAACGGTTATTTTAATTTACTAGTGAGTTATAGCTATAAGCCACTAGTGACTTACAAATAATTTAAAATCATGAAAACCGTGTCGCTTTTAAATGGAAGATTTGGATAATGCAATTCCTTAATCAACTTGTTTAGTATACCATCATTTGTGTTGTAAAACCAGCTTAAAAGTACAGAAGTTGATTTCCTATGACAGATATATGTCGTAGCAAGAAGACAATATTTACTTTAATCTTGTTGTGCATGGAGGGTTGTAAAACAAAGTTGGCAATTCTCAGTCAATTTAAAATAGCACATTTGTCTTTTTTACCTGCCAAAGGAAATCCTGAAGGAGGATGAAGGAATATACATGAAACCCTCGCTAATGCATTAAGCTAACAGTAAATACTTTCTAATGATCAAGTACTTATACTATTTTCCACTAGACTATGTGTATAATACTTACCGCTAAGTATTTTTCGCACTGCTGCTGAAAACTGCTAGTAGGAATAAAATCACCTTTTAAGGATGAATTTTCCAAAAAATGGTTGAATAGTTTGTCAGCTAATTGCGGGTATCTTGGAAACAAATATCGCTAAAAAATAAAAATGAAACACCAGAATTAATAACCACAACAAAATTTGACCATACCGTACCATTTATTTTAATTAGATCCCTAATCTGTCGATTTTGTACTTGATGTGTTGTCTCTATATGACAATATGGCACTAAATAGTAAAAAAAGTTTAAAAATTCATTATTGGTAAAATATTATTTTTAACACTGTTATTATATACTATTTTAGGTACCTTTATTTTTGATTTTCAAGAGCAAACCTTTACTTTTATGGCAAGCTTAAAACAATGGGAAAATGCCAGAAGCAATGAATGCAGATTCCTTATTCGTTGTACTGACCACGCCACTTAAAAAATGCATGTGAATAGTATCCTTGACATAAAATAAGGTAATTCTCCTATTGGTTATTTGCCTAGTCTTTATCAAGATTCACTTTTAGACAAAACACTGCACAAAAAAGATGTGGGACAACCAACTAAAACTGTTAATGTAAATAGAACTTACATAGAAAATGTTCCGTGTCACACCATTTACATTTTCCTCGGCTTGAGCTTTATCTGATAAAATCTGCAAAACAAATAAGTGTTTTATATCAAATTGCCACTGAATGATCGGAATTTCAAAAATGCATTAAGAATTAGGTTAAGAGTTGGATTATTTAATAAGGTTCTTTAATGGTAATATTAAACTTACATCAGCATTTTTATTGTTCTGTATTTATATGACTTTTTTACATTACTTTAGGAATGGCATCTATAATCCAGTAATTAAAATTACATACAAGTGTTCGACTTTAGCTGTCTTGTGGTACAAATCTAAAGTCACGAACATATTGCAAGCACCTTTAATGGTAGTTTCCGTTATTTTCTAAATATTGGGTTAACGTGTCGGATAAATGTTTTATCTCTAAGAATTAACAACTCCTTCTGACTATTATCAGTATGTCAAGTCTACATAATATGATTCAACAGCTAGTGAATTAATTAGCCTTATATCTATTAAAATACTCAATAAAATAGTGACTAGTGGTGAATTTTCTAATTTGATGTAAACGAAGATTATAACTAGACACTGTCAATTCTTTCTACTCTTGACCTGAGCTTACGAAATTGAAATTCGTATATCCGCCGACAGGGTGGTCTAACCCGAGGAAGATAGACCATTTCCCAGATCAAGATTGCAGAATTTGCAACAGTGGAATAAAAACCAAAAACTTTATCACATTGTCGAATAAGACCCTAAAAGCTTGCTGTTAAGAAATAGATATATAGTGTCCAAATAATATCACCCATGGGGATATTAATGGTGACCGAGACATTTGGGTGTTTGAGGCATAGAAGACTCTACCTAAGAAACGTGTAAAGCGCTGGAGGACTGCGGTACGAGGTTTCTAGTGTGTACTGGCTTTATAAAAAAAATATCGGTTTCATCAAAAAATCGGCTGTCGTAAAATTCGTAACTTCGGCGTTGGTGAAACCACTATATGGATTTATTGGGCATATGTTTTAACACAGTATATTATTTGTGAAAAATATAGTAGTGATTATTTTACATTCAAATTCGAGGCAATTAAGGAATGTGTTAAAAACTATACATACATTTCGGATACTATGTTGGGATTTGGAACCTTTGGCAAAATGCACTGATCATATCCTGATGATGCTAACATGGATAGCAAAACGCGCGTCGAGTGCAAAAATTCTGTTTCGGTGTTGTGGATAAAACTCTGTTTTAATACATTTCTGTATAATTTTTATTTTTTAATTTATTTTTACATACTAATTTTATTTTAAAACTAACCACTCACACATGGTGGAATCAAGAGCTGGGAGAACTCAAGAGGACAGCGAGAAAATCTTTTAACAGAGCAAAAAGAACCAGATCTCAAGCCGACTGGGAGCAATACAGCACCAATCTGCGGGAGTTGAAAAAACTTGTAAGAAAAAAAACAGAGGGGCCTGGAGGGCCCACTGTGAGGAGATCGAGGATCTATAAAGTTCTTGCAAAAGACAAAGATAGCGACCTAGGTTTACTGACAAGGGAGGACGGCACCAAGACCGCTAACCTACAAGAGAGTCTTGAACTGCGTATGCAGACCCATTTCCCTGACTCGGCGGCAACAGATCACAGGAACTGGCCAGACGAGACAAACTTCCAACCTACTGATTTGGACTGGCAAAGTGCCAACCAAATAGACAGTGAAGACAAAATATGATGGGCAATACTAACTAAGCTTCTCACCCTTCAAATCGTCAGGTACTGATGGCATCCGTCCAGCACTACTACAGTGGGGCTTGGATGAATTGTAAAGATTGTAAAGAAAGAAGCCTTTCCACTTTAACATCTGTTTATATACCGGGAATTTGCACTGAATCCGAAAGAATCAAGATAACTGAAACTAATCCATAGAGATGCCCACCAATAAATATAATATACATTCGAAAAACGACTTATCAAATTAGAGTCCTCTAAAAGATCACAATATAGATCAGATTTTAATAGCAAAATGCATTTGATTAAGTTGATGTAACTATATATTCATTTTAGACGATAATAAATCAAAATATCCTTAGTTTCTGGATTTTATCTTAGGTAAATTAAAATATGTCGTAATCTTTAACAGATCAATCATGCGACTTGCGCAAATACTTTTTGTGTGTATAACGTCCCATGGGGCTCAACTTGCACCAATATAACTTAATACATTTACAAGTGATGCTGTCAGTGCTCTGAGCATGTGAATATGCTGCAGTATGGAGAAGATTTCAAAATAAGTTTAGGTTAGTTCATCTCAGTGGTTGCGAGATCTACTGATCTAGTGAAATAAATTCAAATGTGTCAGTTGTTGCCTTGGATACCCGTAGTATTGCCACATTAATATAAACTAAAACAATGTTTTTGATGCCCTTGCATAATTTGTATATTGTGGTTTACTTTAACATTTAAAATAAGCCTAACAACATCAAAAATAATTATAAAACATCAAGATATTATTAGCCGAAATAAATCTAAGAGCTATAAATAGACATTACTGCACTGAATCAGTCTCGATGGATGTAATAAATATAATGATCTGTGTTGATATTGACGAAAAAGTAAAATGATTATGGCTTGTATTGATAAGAATAAATGCAAGATAAGAAAAGCCAATTCAGAACAAATACCTGGCCGTATCAATAAGATCACCATTTTAGTTGTAGAGGCGGCTCCCACAGACGTCATTTTTTTTGGCAGGAATAACCGACGAGCCTAATGGTCGGGTAATCAAGAGGGTAATCATGAAGAACGCATACCCTACACACACTGCTCGGTTTTTATTCAGTTTTTCCCAAATTCCCGCGCGATTAATATGGAACGTTGGAGCAAAACAGTGATTACTAAAAAGAAAGCTATTCTTCCACGCTTTGTTGAGAGAACTGCGTTTCGAGCCAGGCAGGGGTTGGTTTAATTACCTAAGGATGGATCAAGAAACTTATCCAGAATTGCTTAGTTTAGTAACGCCTTTAGTTAAGAAGCAGGATACTTTGATGAGGCAAATAATTTCCCCTCTGAACTCTGAGCGAGTTTAATTTTTTTTTCTCTCTGCATATTTACTGGAGTTATTTCCCTAGAACTTTATTTATTTAATGAGCACACAACAGAACAGAATTCCAAATGGTATGACACTATGTTAAGATTGAATACATAAGATCGTTAACAGATATACAATAAAATATATTAAACACAAAAAAAAATTAACAATTTGTTTTTGGCAATGTCCGTTCGGCTATAATTTAAACTAAACATTTGTAGTTGTCTACATCATCTTAATTGCTCCAGAAATGATCCAATCGATGTGACACACAGCTGGGATCATTGTCAAACAAAACACCAAGATCATTAACTGTTAGCACATGCTCAAGCTTGAAGCCCCCCAATGAAATAGGAATTGAAGATGGGATGCTTTTCCCTACGAAATGATATGACTCTATACTTTGAAGTATTCATCTCCATTCTATTGGCTTTACACCATGAGGTCAAGCACTTAATTCCAATCTGCAATGAGTGGCAGTCACTTGTGCATGATATAATGCGATATATTTTTAGCCAAAAAAAAGTATCAATAATGCTTAGAACTATCATCGAAAATATGATAGTTCTAAGCATAAATTTTAGAGAGTTTTAAAGAAGTTTTTAACTATAAACGTCTTCTACAATGTTCAAGATTTTTTAAATTTTAACTTTAATAACTATGATTTTAATGTGTAAACCTGTACCGTCATTGATTTTAATAATGGCTACTCAGTGTAGGTAAATTTTAGTGTAAGTAAATTTTGTTTTGTTTTTTTTTTAGTATTAGAATTTGTAATTAGGCTGAGCTTATTACCTTTACTCGTATGACGTATGTAAATGTTCTATTTTGACATGAATAAACTATCTATCTATCTATCGAAGTCATTGATGAAAGCAAAAATAAGATAGGTCCCCGATGGGAACCCTGTGGTATTTCTGAGAATCAGAATCAGAATGTGCTTTAACGTTTAAAAAAGCAGTTTCTTAGTGACAAAGCTAAATAATAACAAATAACAGTCAATTGAATGTATACAACAAATTTTAATTATAGAATGTAGAATTAAATTAATCAATGTCTAAATCAAGGTCTAGAAACTATCAGAAAAGTACTCCTCTACGCTATAGTATGCATTGGTAAGCAACATTTTCTTCACCTGGGTTTTGAATAAAAGGTTGAAAATTTTCGAATTGAAACTGGGAGATTTTCAAACATATTTTTACTATTGTAAAAAATAGAATTTTGAGTAAAGGAGGAAATTGGTTTGGGTAGGCTAATTTTAAATGAAGAACGTGTATTGTTAGTGTTAAACGATCTAATCACAGAGCAGTACTATACATCAAACACACAGCTTCCAGAATAAAAATAGAGGGCGATGCCAAAATTGTTTTACAAAATAAGAAATTTTTCGCGAGGTTAATCCAGCATAAACGGTTTAGGTTTTGAGCATAATCTAACGTTTACGCGACATAACCTGAAGTAGGGGAAATGTTGATGACTTCATCGTTAGGTTAGCCAAGCATAATCCGGTCTGGAGCAGGTTTTGCTTGGTTATGTCATTTGCATTAGACAGAAACTAGCGTTTTCGCCAACAAAACCGAAGTATCTCCAGTGTATCATACATTTATGTTGGTGGGGATAGGTATGACGTATAAAGGTTAATTCATCATAAATTAGCATAAGCTAAACCCAGTTCGCGAAAAATTCGTTTATATCTGCATGATTCCCTGTACCCAAGGCCTGCAGAACAAAGAGTGTATTAAAGAAGTACTCTGCACAGCTTCCCCAGAAGAAAACATCATATCGCAGACAGTCCACCAAGGCAAAATAGGCACTTTTAGTTAAAGTTTTATCTAACTCGCCTTTAATATTTGTCAAGACAAAACAGTTAGCTGCAATTTTTGAAGATAATTGCTCAGTATGCTTGTCGAACCTTCACTTAGCATTAATACACAACCCCAAAAATTTGTTAATGTGAAAGGACAGAACAGGGTCAGCATCCAGACATATACCATTTAGATGAGACGTGAATAATTTATTTATTCATTTATTTATTCATACACGGGCTAAGCCCATTCGTACAGGAGTACTAAAAATAAAACTAAAAATAAAACAAGAAACAAAACTAAAATTAGATAAACTAAATCTAAGTCATTGAGTAGAACGATTGATGGTATAGTTAAAACAATCATATATGTATTACTTAACATGTTTAGGAACTTTACAAAAAAACATTAGTCATTAGTACTGTAATGCCTCTTCAAGAAGATCTTAAGACAATTCAGCGATTCGTTAAAAAAGTCCCCCTCAAATTTGTTTGCATTTTTCATTATTCTATTTATAGGGGAGTTCTCTCCATAAAGAGTTCTATGCTGACACAAGTAAAAAGTTCGTTGGTTTCTTAAAAATCTCGGAGGAACATAAAGCTGAAATTTATTTAATAGTTCTGGGGAATTTAATTGCCCATTTATAACTTTGTGGGTTAAAACAATATCACATATTTCCCTGCGTATTTTTAATTTCTTTAGTTTAAGACTCTCTTCAAGTTCAACATAATTAATATTTTCCATTCTTATGCCTTTTTTAAATGCTACATATCGAAAAAATTTACGTTGTACAGACTCCAATTTGTCTATATGAATTTGGTAGTAAGGACTCCACACACTAGTACAGTTTTCTAAGTGTGATCTTACAAGAGATGTGTAAAGCAATTTAATCGAGTTGATGTTTCTGAAGTCCTTTGTGTTTCTTTTAATAAAACCTAACATTTTTAATGCTTTGTTACGGCAGCTATCTATGTGATGGGAGAATGTGAGCCTTGAGTCGAAAAATACTCCTAGATCTTTAATGAGATTGACACGCTGAATGTCACATCTGTTGATTTGATAATTATTAGGAACCGTGTTAAGAGATTTAGAAAATTGGATATATTTGCATTTATCAGTAGTAAGGACCATTTTGTTCCTAACACACCAGTCATAAAATCTGTCAATGTTCTCCTGAAACTGCACAATGTCACTGTCACTGTTAATCCTTTTAAATATTTTCAAATCGTCCGCGTATAAAATATATTCAGATGATAAAAAACAATTGCATATATCATTAATATAGATGTTAAATGGTAATGGGGCCAAATGTGCCCCTTGAGGAAGTCCAGAAGTAACACTTACGATTTTTGAGAAGTGATTCTTTATTTTGACAACTTGTGTTCGACCAGAAATATATGAATTGATCCATTGCAAAAGAGTGCCATGAACCCCATAACCAGAAAATTTCCTCAAAAGCAACCGATGATCTATTTTATCAAAGGCCTTTGAGAAATCGGTGTATACCGAGTCCACAACATTGCCTTTCTCCAGGGCCTCCGATATATATTCAGTGTAAAGCTCGGTGTAAAGCAACAGATTGGTAGTAATTGATTTATTTTTAGAAAATCCATGTTGCTTCGAAATTATAATATTTCTAAAGGAGTCCTCCATAAAGTCAGTTATTATTGACTCCATTATTTTTGATATAAGAGATATTTTTGAAACAGGTCTATAATTCTTAATACAAGACTTAATGCCAGAGTTTTTATATATGGGGGATATATAAGAGAGTTTCCAAACAATTGGAAAAACTCCATTGGCCATAGAGTTATTAAATATTAACCAGAGGGGCCTTGAAAGTGAAAAAGAACATTCTTTTAAAAATTTAGCAGTGAGTCCATCTGGGCCTGGACCCTTATAATAATGGTTTATTAACGGCAGTAAAAATTGTACACATTCCATTTCTTATGATTACATACAACAGAACTTGGCATAAAATATTTAGAACTAAAACTAACAAAAAATATCAAGAGTATAAATAAATATATAAATCACAAATCATCACAAAAATCTTTAACAACACGCTTATATGACTGCAAAGTCAGTCCAAAGACATCAATATTCCCTGGCAATGAATTCACTCCCCTACTCATTCTGGATAATGGAGCGTTATGGGCATAGTTTGTTCTATGAAACGGTTCATAAAAGAGGCGATGACCCCTAAGCACTCTCTGTGGTACAGAGATACCCACAGCGCCCAAAAGTTCAGGAGCATCAACTAATGAGTTGACTATTTTGTAAAAAAGAACCAAATCCAGGTAAACACGCCTACTTGACAAAGATGACAAGTTAATATAATCCATCATTGCATCCATAGGAATATTACACTTAAAAGCTGTGAATCTTAGAAAGCAAGTTTGCACTCTCTCAATTTTATCTTTGTAAATGTCATATCTTGGTGACCAGACTGAAGAGGCATATTCTAGAACAGATCGAACGACTGAAGAATATACAGACTTAAAGCAGTACATGTTACTAAAATCAGCCAGTATCCTCCTAGCAAAACCAACAAGTTTCAAACCCCTGCTTGTTATATGATTTACATGCAAATCAAAGTAGAGTCCTTGGTCAAGGATCACTCCAAGATCCTTTATGTGATCTGAACGGGCCAGTACTGAGCCATCCAGAGTATATGTATGACTTATAGAATCTTTTTTTCGAGTGAATGTAATTACTGAGCATTTCGATAAATTAAGCTGCATGAGATTATTGTCACACCATTGAGTAAAATTATTTAGGTCAGACTGCAAAGCCCTGCAGTCCTCTAGCCCATTAACAACTTTGAATATCTTTAAGTCGTCAGCATAAAGAAGACACTCACTGGATTCTATAAAATCTTCGATGTCATTTATGAAGCAGTTAAATAGGGTGGGTGCGAGGTGTGAACCCTGAGGAACACCAGATGTGACCAATATGCTGGTAGACTCAAGGCCCCCCATCTTAACTCTTTGAGTTCGATTGAGAAGGTAACTGCCAATCCATTCAAGCAAAACCCCATGGACTCCCATACAGTTAAGCTTGTTTAAAAGAAGCTCATGACTTACTCTGTCGAAGGCCTTGGAGAAGTCGGTGTAAACAGCATCCACCTGACACCTCTTCTCCAATGCCTCCAACAGATGCTGTTCATACACCAACAGATTTGTCACTGTAGAGCGCCCAGAAATAAAGCCATGTTGGGCTGTAGAAAAAATATTGTTAAACAATGGGTAAATCTTTTGATGAACAATTTGTTCGAATATTTTTCCAAAGATAGAAAATTTTGAGATACCCCTATAATTCTCAACATTAGATTTATCACCACTTTTGTGGATGGGGGTAATATAAGTCTCCTTCCAAGCTTCTGGATATTTTCCAGTTGAAAGGGAAATATTGAAGATATCACATAAAATGGATGAAAGGATACACTGGCAATTTTTATTTAAATCAATTTTATCGAGTCACGTCAATACGTTCAAAATGCTGAAATTGTAGGAACTAATATTCAAGTTGGTGCTAGAGCAGTAAATTTCGTTTTCATCAAGAGGGGCAGTGACAGTGTTTACATATACAGAAGAGAAATAATCCGCAAAAGCATCCACAATATCAGATCCAGAGGAGTACTCTGCATTGTCAAGTGTCATCACCTGCGGTATGCCCCTGCAATCATTATTACTTTTAATAAAATTCCAGAAGGTCTTGATATTACTATGTATACCCTGCTCTATACTATGAATATATTGTTGATAACACAGCCTAGAGAGTTCCTTACATTTAGACCTGAGATTACAAAATGTCAAATATGTTTCAATACACTTTCTTACTTTATATTTAATATGAACTTTCTTTTTTTAAATATATTTCTTTTGGAAATACAAGTCAAAGCGTGAAACATGGTTAATTACATCAATAAGAATACAAATTCCAAGCTCCAAGTTACAACAATTAAACAATAAAGATTCAATAGAGAAATATTTTCCGAAATACAAAATTAAAATAGCTACAAATTCAAATGTCTACATTCCAAGTTATTTCCAAATTAAACCAGTTCCAAATTAGTGCTTTTCGAGGCACTTTTCTAGTATTATTAGGTTTTGATGCCACTATTGTAAGTGTGCGTAGTCCATTTCTGTCTTTTGTATACTGTAATTCAGTAATTTATTTCATGTTAGTTACAACCATGTATCACATATGTCACAATTTAAGGAAAATATACTTAATGAACTATCAAACACTCACAATATATATGTTAAT
>MU182119.1:456414-475305 GCA_016904865.1 Pissodes strobi | reverse complement strand
TGAAAACTCCCTACAGTCCACTGCTTTTTCGAATATTTATTTACATTCTCATGCAGTCCCATGCAGGAGGTAAATCAAGGTAATGTCAGTGTAAACTATCATTTTTAATGCAATCAAAGCAGTCAAATACAATAGGTGTACAAATTTTAGTGAGTAAAACACCTTTTGTATTCAACACTTTGCTTGAAATTACTAAATCCAAACACCTGTCCATGTGATTCTTAACATTATTATTCTGTTTTAAGTTATATACCTACATCAAGGAACTCTCTTAAAATTAGGTTTTTATTATTATCACAGATCTCAAAACATTAAAATTACACATTGTGTTCCTTTACTGTCAGACCATATATTATGTGGTCTAAAACAAACTGCAAAATGGACAATATCAGTTTGATTGATTATTAATAATTTATTTTTGCAAGTTTTTAATTAAGTGATTTAAGTAGTCCTATGACTAAATTTTATACAATACATGTGATAAATAAATAACTTTAGACATGTGATTGAAAATCATGAATCTCTCCAGATTTCTAAGAAAAAAATTATTATTGATTTGATCTATAATTTATGGTAGAATTCTACGTTAGTAACTATATTTGAGATTATCGGATTTATTTGGAAACAGTTAAGTTAGTTTTTCAAGTTCATGTTCATTCATTCTAGAATATGTTAAAGTGCAGTTGGTGACTTGGTGCTTGTTTGGGATGTTGTTCAAACAAACTTGTGAAGCTGATATGAAATGAACCCTGAGCTAACAGACAACACCATGATCGCCAACTACTCAGATGATTTATAAAATATTCCAGTAAATGAAAAATTTGCAAATAACAATGCATATTTTGGAATTATGTTTACAAAAATCCTAGCAAAAGGATAGATAAGATAAGGTTACCTTGGCGAGCCTTTCGACGGGCAACATTTGTTCCAACGGTTTTTCTTGAATAATATCGCTTCCTGAGCTGTTCCTTGGGATACTTTTTCGAGAACCATTGTGTGATGAACCTAGAGAATTTGGGGTGTTATCTCCCGATTTATGGGATCCATGACCGTGATGATTTCCCATTTTAAAGGCACTTTTCACATGCGACACAACACACAACAGACACAAAACTGAAAACAGTGAAAACAATGCGAACTACAGCTGATTTGACTTGACGTTTGGTTGGCATCGCTTGAGCATTGACAGTTCGACGATATGTATGTGTGACTGGTGTAAATGAACTACTACAACCGGGCTGCGATATTTCAGTTCGTAGTGCACTTGTGAATGCATGCGATTTAAAGACCTGCAATTGGCTCGCTTTGGCGCTCAAGAAAAGGAAACTAACCAAGTGCTAACCCGCCATACCCAAGAAAACTCAAAAATCAAGAAAAAAACTGTTTACTTAAAAAAAAAAACAAAACCGACGGGAATTTGAACCCGGGTCGCCGAGGTGAAGGCCAACCATGCAGATCCCTAGACCATCTGCTGACTTACAAACAACTGGTTGCATCACGAAGACATGCGTCACCTCACGTAGCTAGCCAATCACGCGCCTCTCATTCACAAGTGCACTATGAACTGAAATCGCTACCGGGCTTAGCTTAGACACTTCTTGTCTAAGCTACCAAGCATTGCAAAAGTTCTAAAGCTTCGCATATTATGCAAAATTCTGTGATGGAAAAAGTTGCAACTATCTTATGGCTACATTATATTCTCTACAAGATGAAGTCAATACATTTTTTGACGTTTCGTTTTTTTGCGGCCATTAACGAAACTGATTAAATAGTCGGAAAATCTGATTTTATTATGTATCAATTCACTTCATTGCTCAGAATTCAAGGATGTATTTATTTATTCATTTATTTTAACGGAAAATCCCAAAGACATGTAAAAAACAACAGAGCAGCTTATTCATAAATTACCAAATGTTTACATGCCAGCAGCAGAAATATTAACGCGAAGAAGGGATAAAGTAGGAAATGAAAATGATAAAGATGGCGGTGATAAGTTACAGTTCGAGAAAAAACTAATTTACGTTTAATTGATAAATTATTAGAGGATTGATTACATATTGATTATAGGGTGTCGATCCTCGGTCTTAAGAATCCATAAGGGCGACCCAAATCGATGACTCTCAGCTACACAAGGGCGATTTAAAATCCAGACGACTACTAATTACACTTGTTTGGTTGAGGTATTTCAGAGAAAATAAAAGACGGTCACGTTCGTGCAGGTTTAAATTTATTGGCGTTCGTTAGGTTTGATGGTAACGTAGTGTTGTCATATTTCTTTCAATAAACAAAATTATATAAATATAAAAAAACAGGTAAAAGAGCTCAATTGGAAACAAAAAATAACTTGATATATGCTCACAAATGACGACCTAAATCATAATAGATGTAACAGTATGATGTAATAAATGATTACGGAAGATAAAAAAAAAACAATTTTAACTAATTAAAGATTAACGCAATATGCGCATAAGGTATCTATCGTCCCATCAACCAGTAATTAAAAGTTATCAGGATAATACTTATTACTACTAACTTCGTTGCGCGTGTACCATGGTATACGACTCGCAGTTATACATTAATAAACTTAAAATATTCAGTTTAAGAGATACCGTTATGTAAAATTACAATAATCAGACATTTAGTCAGTCAGAACGTAACGTAACGGTAATGTTATCATTTACCACAATATAAATCAAATTGTAAGAATAATGAAATGTAGCATAAGAACTATGAGCATTAATTGAATCACACTAGTAAATATTGCAGTTATTTAGATACGCATTGGTAAGCTGTGCTTACACCGAAACAGCCAAATATAATTATATCAATACCTCGCAGAAAGAAATAAAAATACGCTAGGTAGGAAGATCACAATTATAACCTAAACTTATCTTTACTAGTCTTCGCCGATATCACCTCCGGCCTTCTGCACGTGGACTACTGCTATGCACCTTGGGGACTCATAAACTCAGTGGCATTTAAGGTAATGCCAATACCTCTATGGCTACAGTCGGTACTAATAAAACACAACCAACTGTATTGACTGGTAGCTAATTGGTTAGCTACTTAGTCTCTCTCCAAGCAAGCTGGCTCCGAACAATAGCTCCAAATAACATTAACTTGTTCCATATACAAATAACTCCAGGCCAAAATAGCTCCAGCCCTAAAATAATAGCTTCCAGGAAAACTGGCTCCCGGTAAAACTGGCTCCCCGAAAAAAAAACGTGAAAGAGAACAAGCGCTAAGTATGCATTCTCTTACTGCAATTTTAGGCAGCTCCTCCTTCAGAATACTCCCCACTCAAAGCGTATTTAAAAATAATAATGAGAGTATTTAAATATAATGAGTCATCTTCCGAAATGCGAAAATCATAATAAAGCCAATATCATATATCAACGCTACAGGTGATAGGTATAAAATACTAAGAAAACTGACCAATAATATAACCACTGTTTGCTCTGTTAAGAGTTTAGACCCCCAGCAAGAACAAAGCTTGTCCATTTATGTCATTAACATTAAATCTAAATTTACTAAGCTTATGTACGACTTTACAAGTTCTTATAAGCAAAATTCAAAGTAGAAAAGAAATTTATCAAAGATTATATACAACATTATACCCTATTATACAATACGGGTGCCCATAAAGACAAAGAATCAGCTATGAGTGCTCGACTGCCATATCATACCGAAGACGGTATCGGAAACTATAATTCAATATGCTTGTTTTCCCCAGAATATTACTTCTTGTAGGGTAAATTAAAAATTCTTAAACTTTTTATTAGACATACGCACTATCTCCTTAGAAGGTTTGCCGAAGAAAGAGAACGAAATCAGGTCGGAAATGGCCACATAGCCATGAAATTCAATGCTAAAAAGACAGGAAAAAAAACTCGGCCCCCTGTAGCCTACGCAAAATACTACCAGCCGGTTGTCCCCAAATCTACCAACATCTGCAATATGCAATGAAACGTCCCTAAGGCTGTATGATATTATGCATTGCTGGTAGAACAAAGAAATCCAACGATAAATCCTTCATTGACAATGCCCAAACAACCAAAAACTAATGTATTCCGGCCGGCGCCATTTAAAACTCCTACATCAAATCTGTTCAACGCGGTCAATCGAATCGAACCTAAACGTACCTTTAGTTTCCGCCGAGGTCCTTGTTAAAACCATATGTTTAATACTGCAAAGCTGTTCGAGCGACGTTGCCAAGTTAGGGAACACACGCAGTTAATAAAACATCCTGACTGCGTATTTTTGAAGCGAAAGCGAAAAACAGTCGTTTAACAACATATCAATTAATTATGTATTTTCCTGTTGGCCTAAAGCGTAACCAAGTCAAAAATCGCACGACGATCGCTAGCGCATAAAATATCTGGCAACGTTCCAAGAATATCACTTTCATTAAACGTTCCGAAGTGCACTGCTTATTATATTTGTCCGTAGGCAACCAACAATTCTTTTAAGGTATATTACCGCCGAAAAGGAAATTATTCGTAAGGTAAGAGATTTAATTAAACGTTTCCGAAGTGCACTGCTATGTACTTAAATGTTTTCTTGATAGCGATGTAGAATACGGTACGATCTATTGACTGATTATATGTTAAGCCAGTGATATCAAACAGAGAAAATCAAATTTATAGTCAGCTACACAGGCTAGCATAATAGATGCAGGATTAAGGGTGGAATCACTGACTTTATTTGACCTCTATCTGTTACATGTTTTCATGCTAAATTGACATGTAACAGCAGTGTTCAGCCAAAGATACCCTTACATCTGCATTCTTGCCAAATATCAGATCCAAAAACTGATTTTTCAAATTTGAACACATGTTAGGCTGTAATAGATTCAAATAATTATATCCCAAACAAATAGTATTAGCCGGCGAGAAAAAGGGGTACTCGACACCCAGACCACAGCTTATAATAACACCCAGCTCGTGGTCTTGGCGGCGGCACCTTAGATCTATTGAACTGGACTAGACAAGGATACAACGCGCATTGTCTCTCTTGTACTTGGGGTAAAAGTCGAGTCCGGATTAAGTATATTTATTATTTAAATTTAGCGTATAACAGTACCGTATTATTTTGAAATCACTTTCAAATTTAAAGGTTTATATATCTTTTTTAAATGATATTTATTTAAGTGAGCATGCATTATGCAACAATTCTTTCTTCTGTAAATAATATAGATTGAATTACGTAGTAGAGAAAAGGGAGGCTGGGGTGAAACATTTCTTAAAATTGCTTCTTATAATTATTATTATACAATTTGTTTGTCGAAAACGTGCAAAGTACCGGTTTGAATGAAATTCCATATATAATATTGAACACTTTTATTATATATATTATAAAGTAGAAAATTAAGTATTATAAATCGTAATGTAAAATAAAAATTATCTGACACAAGATAATATTGATTTTCCTTAATATTACACCACTGTACAGGGTGGCTCGAATTCGTGTCTATGTATGGGGAACTCGAAACCGTAAGAGATACAGTGTCGGTCAAATTAAGGCAAAATTGCGCATTTAAGTGCCTAACAAGATGCCGTTTAGAAAGTTTTAAAATTCCGAGTATTTACGGAGATATCCGGAAAAAAACCGAAATTTTGAAAAATCGTTTTATTTTTTTCCTGAGCTTATTTAAAAACGGATTTCAAATCTAATTGCACTTTTGCATTGCCACTTTTTCCGCTCTATCCAATGATGATATCCAGTTTGAAATCCGACGTTTCGTCTGCAAGGGATCATCATCAACTTTCTTTTTTTAAATACGAACTTTAATTTTTTTTTATTTTTATTATTTTTTTTTAATTTAGATATATATTTTGCTTTTGCGTGATTTTAAATAATTTAAGGTAGGTACTTTTGAAATTTTCATATTCTATAATAGTATATTATGATATAAGTGTATAAGAGGGCCTTTAAAGCACGCGCGACATATTTCAAAACACGACGCGCAGCGGAGTGTTTTGTAAGTCGCAAGGGCTTTAAAGGCCTCTTATACACGTATATCATACGCTATTTTTTTTATTACGAATGCATCATAATCTCAAAAATGTTTAAAATATTAAACTTAAGGGATATATTGAAGAATATATTAATCTGTCACATTTGACATGATCAAATGTTTCAATAGCAACCTTTAAAAAAGTAGGCGCATCATAAACATCATTTTAAGCACGCTGCAGCGTGCGATAATCGTTGATTATGATGCATGCGTAATAAAAAAATATTTTTTACGAGAATATGGCCATGAACTATTACTCAAATAAGTTGCTTAGTGCATTTTATTTATAAGCAAAATTCCAATAGGTGTTTTCCCATCAAAGTTCCTATAGTATCACGTAGTATGATTATAAATTGTCGATGTTCTCTATTAAATAAATTTTTTAATTGGTTAAAAGTTGGGAATATTTTATCTTTGCAGTAAGCAACTTGTTTGAGTAATAGTTCATGACCATATTCTCGTAAGAAATAATTTTACTATCTTTTATTTTTAATACGCTTCAATTTTCCACTTAATACAAAAAACAAAATAAAATATTTTTATAGAATATAAAAATTTCAAAAGTACCTTACCTTAAATTATTTAAAATTATGCCAAAGCAAAATATATAATTAAAAAAATAATAATAAAAATTAAAAAAAAAAATTTAAAAAAATAAACACATAGTCATATTAATAATGCCAATATCATCTGAAAAACGATAAAAAAAATTAAAGTTCGTATTTAAAAAAAGAAAGTTGATGATGATCCCTTGAAGACGAAACGTCGGATTTCAAACTGGATACCAGCATTAGATAGAGCGGAAAAAGTGGCAATGCAAAAGTGCAATTCAATTTGAAATCAGGTTTTAAATAAGCCCAGGAAAAAAATAAAACGAATTTTCAAATATTCGGTTTTTTTCCGGATATCTCCGGAAATACTCGGAATTTTAAAACTTTCTAAACGGCATATTGCTAAGCACCTAAATGCGCAATTTTGCCTTAATTTGACCGACACTGTATCTCTTACGGTTTTCGAGTTCCCCATACATAGACACGAATTCGAGCCACCCTGTACATATTTCTAATTACATATTTACATTATTTATTTATTCTACATATTTCATATTTCTAATATTTACATATTTACGTATTTCTATTTAAGATTGGTGGGCAGGTACCTAAAACACCTTTATGGGCCGATGTTCAAAACCTTCACACCATAGCATATGCTAGTTTATCTATAAAATAACCGAATCAGGCCTTGGGTGCAGGTGTTTACTAAAGTTAAGAAAAATTGCATACAGGATGGTACAATATCACTTACTGATTTCTCCAGATAATTAATTTATTTGTATTGATTTTTCTAAAATTCTCATCTATCCTTTTTATAGTATAATAAATTCTTACTCTTAAGTATAATTTTAATACAAAATTTTTTGGAAAATATTTACATGGGTCATGGGTGAATGAAAGGCAATTTATTACATACCTCCAAATAACTTGCGCAAATGGTCGGTTTTGTTATGGCAGACTCAAAATGTTCTTGAAATAAAATTTCAGTCTTAGAAATTAGTTCCACAAACTCGTTATTGGGCATTTTCAAATTACCAAATGTACCTTTGTTAGTATTTTCGTATGCTTTAAGAAAACAATATATTGACGAATCATCCAACTCTTTATGGTCATTGCTATATTTTAGACAAATTTCACATGAATGAATCTTAAGGCCTTTATTTAAAAGATAGCCACATATATATCGGACAAATTTTTTTTGTAAAGTTTCCTCTTTGGAATATTCCGCGGTATTAATTTTTTCATTATCACTATGTTACGTAATAACTTCCTTCTCAGGTGTGGTTTGTTCTTTACAATCTTGAAGTGTTAACAACATTGCATTTGAATCTGCTTCACAGTTTTCTGTACCTCAGTGGAATAGGTTTACACATTGTAGTTTCCTAAATGTTCTATGAAATTGAATAGCAGTTGGATTTACACAGTTGCCGTTTTCCCTTCTAATTTTTCCGAAATGGTGTTCAAGACAATCCTGGTTAAGTTTTTTAGTAAAGAGATAATCAAACTTGGCAGTAGCGCGCAAATGGTTAAACAAGGTGATAGTACTATTTATTGGAATTTTAGGCATTTGATACATTTTATTGTTTTTGTAATATTTTTGTTGTTTTTGTTTCTCACTTCAAGTTTATCAAAGAAATTTAAACAATCTGTCAATAATTCCATCTGATATGGTTCCGCCTTATACGCGGCATTATATTTCTTTGAAGATGAGGTTTGCGATGAGTTCATAATGTCAAATAGTTTGACCATTATTTCTATAAAATCTACTGTGTCTGCAGCCTCTGCAGGAAGATAGCCAAATCTGATATAACAAGTCATACCTACGTATACTGAATGGCTTAATACTTGAGCCGCAAGCTTCACCTTAATTTTTTCGAAATTACTAGGATTTATATGAGATTCTGTTAATTTATGTGCTGCCCTAACTGGAAAATTCTTGTCATTCTCATAGAAAGATTTAATATATTGCCATGAAATTACTTTTCCGGCAATATAGAAATCATATTTCATCAACATATTTCTTAACGCTTTGATAATGTGAAGAATATCGAATATATAAAATATATGTGTTGTTTAGATAAAAATCGGTATTTTCTGGTGAAATACATAACAAATTTGACAATTGCATGTTATTAGGTCCCATATCGGAGGTTACTGAGCAAACTGTGAGGCTAACAAGCTCTATTTTTTTCAGTGCCTCTTCCAAAATTTGTTTTAGGAAGGATGCTGGACAAGAAGTATGACAATAGAAATAAGCAAAAGGTTGTTTCAATTTGGAATATAGGCCTCTTAACATTAATACATTTGTGGTCAAGGCCGGCTTAATTTTTTTTCCTTTCTCATCAATTGCCAAACCAATTACGTGATCTTGTGAGCGATCATAAAATAGATTTGCCTTGATACTCATTTCATCAAAACATAATACGCAACATCTATTCTGTTTCTGAAAACCATCTACTTTTTTTGAAACAATTCATAAAATTCAACGTTATCTAGTCCTTGTTTTATCTGAACTGCACGTATGTATTTCATTCAACAAAGTATGTGGACTTGGAAGACAAAATATTTTAGCCAAAAACTGCTTATATACTTTCGGACCGGCAAAATATATGGAGATACATTTATTTTTAAAGTCTTTGGTATAACGTCGACCTTTTGCTTTCTTTTGCCCTTGTGAAACTTGGACATTAATAAAGTTAGCCGTATCAGCAGACTGACAAAATTTAAATGTTAGAGCTTGATATTGCGATAACGTTATATTATTTTCTGGAATATTAACCTGGTTCTCAAGCACTTGGATCCGCTCACGCAAACGCTTGTTTTCGGGAATTAATGTTTTTATAGATTCCCTATATTTTCTCTTTCTTGGCGAATTATACGTCAAACTAGCCGTTGTCTGTGTTGAATTTGGCGACATCAGGGAAGGAATGTTTTTCTTATTACCCTCTCCCTCCCGGCTTTTGCAGCAGGTGAAGATAAAACTGTGATGACGCGGGAACGACTTCCACTGCCAACATCATCTTCTGGTGTAGCTGGGGCCACAGTTGTTTTGTCGATGAAACTATCTTGAATGTCTATATTATTATCATCTTGATTACCTGGATGAACTTGTGATGTAGCTGGAACCATAATTTTGTTTTCGAGGATGACTATTTTTGTGGGAACTAACAAAGGCCGGCAATATTCGTGGTCACCTGCATCTTTTGAGCTTCCTTCAAGAGACGGGAACAAAGTTGGGACTGCGTTTGCACACAAGGGTTGACGTAGATAATTTGTAAACATTCGTTCTTCAAAATGGTCTCCGCAAAGTCTCTGACTATTACACAAACTATCTAGTCGATCCAGTAAGTCTTCTCTATTAGCCTTCATTGCCCATATCCTTGCCCTGAAATAAAACATATAATCTGCGTTAAAAAAAACATATTCGAAAGTTTTATTATTTTGTAAAACAAAAATAATTATTGAATTTATTACTGTTACATCTGATTGCATTTTCTAGGCGGACCAGTTTAATAAATATAACTAAATATTTTTAGTATACCTATATTTTATTAAGGTATTATCCGGTAGGTACAAGGTGATTGTTTATAGTTTGCACTTTTTTGTTTCGCCCTGTAGAAAAAAACGTTAAATGCAAAAATTTTAAGGCTTAATGTAAACTATTTGCAGCAAATATTATTGCATATGGGTGTTGCAGAAACGCGTTACAGGTCAAAAATATATTTTTTCAAAATAGACCCTGTATATTTTACGGTGTTCTTGTAGAACATTTTCTCCTGATTTCAAATATAAATAGTTTCTCCGGCCTATTTTGAACGGTTCGGTTAATAATTATAGTTAAGAAAATAACCTAAGTAGGCTTTGACAAAATATGACCGATTGAATATGCGGCAATTGTTTAGATTTTACGAATCTGTCAAATAAATCCTTTATAATTGTGCACAAAAATGGGATATTCGAAGGCAGAAAAGTTTAGCATCCTTGAGAATTACTAAAAAGACAATAAAAATAGATGCAAGCCGCGCCAGATACAAGGCGGGCATATGCTAATCCACGCAAATTGTTTGCCAGATACATTTCCATTGGATAAATTATTTAAATCTTAAGTGGAATTAATTTAGAGTATTAGTTAAGAAAACTTAGTATTTAATATTTAACATATTGTACCAATTTCCGTCAGTCTGATGAAGCTACAGTGTAGCGAAATATAGCAATGTGTTTCTAATTGAATAAACGCACAGTTTCTACAAAATAGTGAAAATATTAAACTAGTTGTTTAATTTACTCATTATTTATAATGAATTTCCATCAAGGCTGCCTCAATGTTAATTATTCATCAGCATTTTAAAATTAAACTTTGGTTAGTTTTAGTTCAATATTAACTGTGTATTTTAGTGGCATATGATAGATTCTAAATAATAATTAAAATAATATAACTATTTAAAAAAAGGTTTGCTTACCTATTAGATTGCTTAGGGAATCTAAAGAAACTCTTCTTGCAATTATAACCTTTACTGTTACAGCTTCTAACAGCACACGAGTGTCCTGATCTCCGTTCACTCATTACTAAAAACCGTATAACACTTTTTGACAATAATTATTACAGAAATATTAAATTGTTACGCACGCCGATGCTCGCCCATTGAGATACGAAATAATGCCGGCATCTCACCTCCGACCCCGGCGTACCTGACCTGATTTATCCCAGAAGGCGGAGCTACCGTGACGTGTGCGAGGATCTGCGCAAACTCTTCCCGCCAGAAGAGAATTCCAGCTGGGTGTTATTATAAGTTGTGCCCAGACCGTCGCCAGAACGAGGCCACTGGCAGTTCCGTAGATTAAAGTCCCTTTATTTTATCTCGTCGTTACAAATCAATTTTAATGTGCGCATGTACAAGAGTATCGATCGTCGAGTCGTGTTTCAATATTATACTACATGTCTAATATTTACATACTATACAGTATGTCACATGGGTAAACATTATGACGCTACGATTGAAGCAATGGGTATATGTATGTGTGAGGTTTATGACGCAATACTCAACCTTAAGACTAAATACTCCTATGGCCCAGATGGTATACCATCGGTTTTGTTAAAAGATTGTGTATGTTCTCTCAGCAAACCTCTCCATCATATTTTCAGCCTTTCTCTAGCCTCTGGATATTTTCCTGAGTTCTGGAAAACAAGTTTCTTAACACCCTTACATAAGAGTGGTGACAGAAGTGATATTTCAAATTATAGGGGCATAAGTATACAGTCTGTCATTCCTAAATTGCTTGACAACCTTTTTTCTCAAAAACTCTCATGGCAGTATAATTCTTAATGAACAACATGGATTTGCTGAGGGTAAACTAACTTGCTTACATATCAACATTATTTGTTGGGCGCCTTTGAGAAGTATGGCAGAGTGGACAGTGTCTACACTGACTTTTCGAAGGCGTTTGTCAGAGTAAGTCATGTGCATCTGATTCGAAAGTTATCGGCTATGGGTCTGGGTGTGAACCTTGTGAATTGGATTTATAGTTTTGTTTCAAATCGTACTCAACTTGTACGCATAAATAACTTTATTTCTCATGGAATTCAAGTATTTTCGGGTGTCCCACAAGGTTCGCATAAAGGTCCCATTTTATTTAATCTTTTTATCAATGATATGTGTAATGCTGTTCACCATTCTAATTTTTTATTATTTGCCGATGACCTTAAAATCTATAGACTTGTTGGAACCCCATTTGATGCTCAACTCTTGCAGGAAGATGTTGATAGTGTGGTTCTGTGGTCTGTGGAAAATGGATTGGAGCTAAATGTTGAAAAATGTTTAAGCATTTCTTTTGGTCGGTCTTTAAATAATTTACCAGTAAACATTTATTCTAGGTATAGATGGTACGGCACTTAAATTGTTACTAGTGATAGAGACTTAGGTGTATTGGTGGATAGTAAATTGACATTTGTGCCTCATTATTCTGAAATTACTAACAAAGGTATGCGTAATCTTGGGTTCGTTTTGCGTAACTCTGGGCAACTATCATTGACCTGCTTAAAAATCCTCTACTTTTCCATTGTCCGATCTGGACTTGAGTATGCCCTTGCAGTATGGTCACCTTCCTATGACTGCCACATTGAGACCATAGAAAGTGTTCAAAAGGCCTTTCTTCGTGCTATTGCCTTTAGAGCGAATATTAATATTTACAACAACTTCCATAGTAACTATGAAGAAGTACAGACCAGATTTAACATTGTGAGTCTTAAAGATAGAAGAGTTTGCTCCGACCTGTTAATATTCTACAAGATATTAAATGGAAATTACTATTGTGCTGTGATTTTATCAAATATACCCCTTAACACCTACTATAGATGTCATAATCCTCCAATGTTTCGCTTGCCCTTTCACCATGCAAATTATGGACTCTTCTCACCGCTAACAAGAATGATGAGTGCATGCAATGTGCTTGACCTTGACCCTTTTATAGGTAACCTAAGATCTTTTAAAGAAAAGTTGTCTAGTCAAATTTTTTGAGATAGTTGTGAGTATATGCAATATTGTGATATTGTTATTAAGTTTAGATTTATGGAGATTTTGTATATTTATATTTGCCACAATTTGTGACCTTATATTTGTGTATTTTTTTTGTAAATTGGCTCTGCCGTTGAAATAGATAAATAAATAAATAAAAACTATACACGTAAAAAGGGAAAATATTGGACACCTGAAAAAAAAACTGATAGTTATAGTAGACCACGAAATGCATCAATATTGCGCATGCATCAACTTGACCCCTGTTAGCCCCGCTCCGGGCTACCACCTACTCGTAGATTATGCTCAGTTTTAGTATGGAATGTGATTATAGGAATATATATAATATGTTGTATTCTGAATTCTGTAAATAACTATAATCATCACTTCAATTAATTCTTCAAATTTAGCAAGTGTTGTGATGCCTCCCACACCTCAGGAAGCTCAAAAGCAAAATATTTTCATCTAAAATAGACCATTTTTTTTCATGTTTTCTTGGTTTTTTTCTCAATCATACGTAGGAAGTAAAATTTAATTCAACACTAAAATTAATTTCTATTCTTTCATATTCACAAATGACAAGGGATGGCAGAAAATCTTATGTGCAATTAGTAGCCGTTTATTCAGTTAGTTGTAGAGTTCTAAATATTCAAAGAAAGAATATCAGTGCAAGTAATCCCTTTTTCAAAATGGGTGTACGATATTAATTTTTGAGATAAATTAATAAACTCATTAAAACATGTACATGGTTTATTTTCAGATGTTGACAAAAATAGTGAATTTTGCATATATAATAATTTAAAATAATTGCTACTTTAGGTAGCAATAATTACTGAGTAGGACGCTACCCTCAACAGTTTCAATGTCCACAAATAAAAAAAATAATAAAAACACTAATCCAAAACGCGTTAAATCTGAATTATTCGATAAATAGATGTCTGCAAAACGTTAACACATATTCTAGGACTTAAACTAAATGCAGCCAAATTTATCTTCGTTGTTTGCCCTTCTTACTTTTCGAGGTCTGCGGTGCTTCGCCAATTGTTATCGTACCTTGAGCAATTTCTTCTTTCTCTTCGGATTTTTCAATTACCTAATAAAGAGTTATTTTTAATATTTTAAACCATGGATTAATTTAAACTCTACAAGTAAAATTTTATTGTTTACAGGTTTACTATACACTGGGGACCAGATTAAAGAAGTACCTTTTTTAAAACATTTTTTAAATAGTTGTGGATGTGGAATATAATGACAAAAATGGCAGAGTGGAGGTATTAAAAAAAAAATCATGCCTTTATCCTCTTCGCAAAAATACAAATTTTAGTTGAGAATATTAAACCGGCTTAGGAGATTCCGAAAGAATTAAACAGAAATAGACAACCCAATAATAGGCTTAATATTTAGTAAAAGCAAAAATGGCTCATTCCATGGCTCGCCCTCCACCCTCGTTGGTGTGTGCATTGAAAATTATTTTTATTTGTTCATTTAAAACCCAGCAGACCAAGTTCATTTGCGAACAAATACATCTTATTATATGGCTGGATTGAACTAAAAATATTGCTAATCTTTTTCCAAAATTTCGCTTTCTCGAGGGAATGGCATGATGGTCTATCGAGTTCGCCTGTTTAAATTTAATACTGCACTGTTTCTCGTGGACATCTAGAGAATGTGTTTGTTTAAAGGTCATAAACAATGACTGCCATTGTCCTTATTAATTGTGTACTACGTTTCAACCAGGTTTCAAACTAGGTGCGCGGATGCATGTAAGAGATGTTTATGCGAGATGGGAAAGTTAATCTAGACCTCAAGCTAATATTATATTTGGTTAATAAATGCTTCCATACATTCCTACTAATCCTAATATCTACAGAGGACTAAAACAGCCAGGATTGACTGCTGTCTTTTTCTCCAATGCTCCAATGTGACTCACAATAATTTTGGTCTTTGACCACATAATGTGATGGCAGAGTGTGTCCATACATGGTGAGCGGCCCTGGACTTCTCAGTTTCCCAGCGTGCTGTTTCGTTTCTGCGATGTTCACTGATCCTTATTTCAAGTGGTATTTTGATCTCACCAATATCCCCACACTTGCAGGGATCTCATAGGCGCAGTTTTAGTGGGTGGAGGGCTTGGTCTTAGCCAGGTGAGCTCCTTAAAGGGTTGTTGTTCTGTTATTCTGATTTTCTCGAAAACGCCTTAGATGTACTAATGTATTAATCTTTTTCTTAATACAATGAATAGTTTCGGCGGTAGGATCCTTGTGAAACATCGTAGAATAATAATACTAGGAATAATTATTACACTGCTTTTAGATGTTTCAAAATAATTTAATGAGATATTTTTCCCTACATATGTTTCGGCTTGATGAGACCTTTATCAAGAGTAGTTGTATACTAAAATCTAAAATTGATATACCCTACTAAACCGCCTGACGGTATTTTGTTTTTATTGCACGGTCAATTATGCAGGTGTTTAAAGAGCAGGTCAGTTGGTCGTTCGTATTTAAATCGTCTGTTTTTTTGTGACTTTTAGATTTCTAGGTACTCCAAAAGGTTCAGCCTTTTGCTTTTTGTTTCCGTGTGTAAAAGTTTGACATTATTCGTATCTATAAAATGGTTATTTTCTATACAATGTTTTGCTATGCCAGAGTTTTTAATATTATGTAAAATCGATTTTTTGTGTTCTTTAATCCTAATATTTAAGTTTCGACCAGTTTGTCCTACGTATACAGCTTCACAGTTCACACAATTTATTTTGTAAACACCAGATTTAGATTGTTTGTCAATTTTGTCTTTATTGTTTATTAGTCTTCTCCCTAGATTATTCTTATTAACCTGAATTGTTTTACAGCCAAATTTATTTAATTTTTTTGAAGCTTTATCAGTAATTTTCGGAATATAATTGATAAATTTAAACGGCTTCTTTTCTAATTCTAATGTAGGGTTATAGACAAAATTGACAAACAATCTAAATCTGGTGTTTACAAAATAAATTGCGTGAATTGTGAAGCTGTATACGTAAGACAAACTGGTCGAAACTTAAATATTAGGATTAAAGAACACAAAAAATCGATTTTACATCATATTAAAAACTCTGGCATAGCAAAACATTGTATAGAAAATAAACATTTTATAGATACGAATAATGTCAAAACGTTTACACACGGAAAAAAAAGCAAAAGGCTGAACCTTTTGGAGTACCTAGAAATCCAAAAGTCACAAAAAACGACGTTTTAAATACGAACGACCAACTGACCTGCTCTTTAAACACCTGCATAATTGACAGTGCAATAAAAACAAAATACCGTCAGGCGGTTTAGAAGGGTATAACAATTTTAGATTTTAGTATACAACTACTCTTGATAAAGGCCTCATCAAGCCGAAACATATGTAGAGAAAAATATCTCATTACATTATTTTGAAACATCTAAAAGCAGTGTACTAATTATCCCTAGTATTATTAATCTTTTTCTTATTCTATTTGTCTTATCCTCTTCTTGGGTTGCTCAAGTACCTCGCTTTTTGGGATAACCATTGGTCTGTACGTTTTTTCTTGATTATACAAATTTTCTGCTTCAGTGTGTCCTGAGAATTACGTAGGGTTAGTGCTCTGTCCACCAGGGTCCTTACAATACCACGTTTTGCATTGTTTCACAAGAACATGAAATACATATTGACCTGTGTGTGATGGATTTACGTGAATTGCTGTGAGACTACGGTTAATACTTCTTTGAGGTAGGACACCTTTGCAGTTTTCCTTCCAGATGATAAAAGTGTCATCTTATCATCTAAATACCATAATTTCCATGTAAAAACTGGCAATTATTGGAGACAGAGAAGAGCCCATCATTGGTAGTCCATCATCCTGGCGAAAAAATCTCTCCTTTTTCCGAAAATACTAGTTGAATGTACAACATTCAAGGAGGCCCATTATGGCATCTCATGGTAGAGACCGAGAATAACAATCGCAGAGAAGCGACAACATAAATCCCGCCCAAAAATTTGGAGTGAGAGGTAAACCGGCCAACTGTCATCTCCACGTGCTTGTAGTTTAGTCCGAGATTTGTTTAGTACAGTCGTCGACGACAAAATTTTTGTGTGAACGCCACTTTCCTTTGGTTTGTTTGTGTGTTAATTATAATTATTATTGAAGTGACTTCTTTAGCGAGAGTAAAGTCAGAAAAAATGAAACGCTTATCAAAATGAAACGCCCCTTTAATTAAGCATGTTCCAGTACAGCTAGAGGGTTGAAATTTTTAGGACATGTAGCCGGGGTAAAATGAGGATCCTGGACGAAAACTGGACCCTGTACCCCCCTCCGTTCGGCCAGGAGAGGGGAGAGAAGAAAAAAACTAAAATAATTAATTTCGGAAGAACGAGAAGGGTTACTAGGTCGAAATTTTTATGGTAGGTGCGCATCATGGGGGGGGGGGGGGCTACCTTTGAACATATGGGAGGACCGGGGCTGTAATTTAAGGGGGATTTAGGGAAAAAAAGGTTTTTTGCCGATATCTCTGCAATGGAGCCCCGAACCGAAAATCTGACAAGCGATGACCCCGTATACGGGGTCATCAGTGGGGGTGGGAATTATACCCCCACCTCCACGGACACCCAAAAATTTTCGAATAAATGGAAAAAGTTGAAAAAAACGTACAAAATTGTTCGGAAAGTTAATGCAAGTATTATAACACGAAATAAGAAAAAAATAATATTAAAAAATAAAAGTTAGAGAAATGCGGTTTTCGGCAAAAAAGCCAAGTTAAGCTCCGAGGTCGGAGATGGCAAAAACGGGAAGAAAAAAATTCTTTATGGAAATGTATTTTTTGAAAATGGGAAAAAAATTAAAAAAACTTAAAAAAAATTTCGGAGTTAATAAAAGTATTATAAAAGGAAAGAAGAAAAATAATAATAAACAAACGTAAAAGATTGTTCGGAAAGTTAATAAAAGTATTATGAAACTAAATAAGAAAAAAAAAACTGTTTGGACAGTTAATAAAAGTATTCTAAACCGAATTAAAAAAAAACTAATAAGAAAAAAAAAGAGAAACACGATTTTAAGCGAAAAAAAGGTTGAAAAAAAAAAACAAAAAAAAAATAAAAAAAGGGTCGAAACCGGGGGCAGAAGTTTTTTTATTTTTTTTTTCTTATTTCGTTTTATAATACTTTTATTAAATTTCCGAACAATTTTTTTTTTTCAGTTGAGGCGCACCTACCATATAAATTTCGACCCCGTAGTTCTTCCCGTTTTCCCGAAATTAATTATAGTTTTTTCTTCTCCTCCCTCTCCTGATCCAACGGGAGTCAAATTTTCGATCCTCATTTTATCCCGGCTACATGTTCTGAAAATTTCAGCCCTCTAGCTATACTGGACCATGCTTAATTAAAGGGGCGTTTCACTTTAAATTTCGTTTCACATTGATACGCGTTACATTTTTTCT
The DNA here is from genome assembly GCA_016904865.1 of Pissodes strobi. Taxonomy (NCBI): domain Eukaryota; kingdom Metazoa; phylum Arthropoda; class Insecta; order Coleoptera; family Curculionidae; genus Pissodes; species Pissodes strobi. The sequence continues at coordinate 456,785 of MU182119.1, read as the reverse complement.
GACTACCGTCGCTAAAAATCTTTCACTTCAAAAAAAAGTCGTGAGTAGCACAGTACACGTGATAGAAGCGGATAGTTTTTCTCTAGTCTCAACTTATTTTACTTATTTGAGCCGGTTCCGATACGTTATAATCAATTTTAATAGATTTGGTTAGTCCTCTAGTCAACTTTTGGTTAGTTTCACTTAGTCTTAACTTATTTTCCTTATTTGAGTGGGTTCCGATACGTTATAATCAATTTTAATAGATTGGGTTAGTTTTGGTTAGTCGTCGAATCAACTTTCGGTTAGTTTCACTTAGTCTCGACTTATTTTAGTCATTTGGACCGGTTCCGATACGTTATAATCAATTTTAATAGATTTGGTTAGTCCTC
>MU182119.1:371145-441414 GCA_016904865.1 Pissodes strobi | reverse complement strand
ATACAGGGTGTCTTAAATAGCATGTGCCACTATTGCTATCTCTGAAAAAGTAAGTGCTACGAGGTAGGTTAAATTAGAGAAACGTAGCTTTTTCGATGCCCATTCAGGATCCGTTTCCACTGTTGTCAAATTCCTATTAGTTTCTAATGCCTTCAAATTTCACCTCCGTCATTTCGTGTTCAGGCCACCACCATCAACTTAATTTTTCTAAATATGGACCTGAATTTTTTACTTCAGATTTTAAGAGCTTCTGATGTCCCAAAACCAATGACGATGACGTATCGCACTTATTCGAAAAAATACCTTCAAATTTTATTTAATTCCTATCATAATTCTATTTTCTGTCTCTCTCTAACACATTATGTTCTTATTAAAAGTGCCAATAATATGATTTTTTCGAATAAATGAGATACGTTATTGGTTTTGGGACATCAAAAGCTCTTAAAATCTGAAATAAAAAAATGCAAGTCCGTATTTAAGAAAATTATGTTGATGGTGGTGGCCGGAACACGAAGCGCCGAGGGTGAAATTGGAAGGCACCATTTTGTAGTGCGGAAAAAATTATAAAGCTTTCAAATTTAAACTGAGTCTCGAAAATGAACAGTTTTGTAACATTCGACGAAATATTTTTATGCATTTTTCATAAATTACCCTGTAGCATAAAAACTTACAGGAATTTGACAACATACTCCACTTTTGTAAAGCTATATTAGCAACTTCATTTTGCGCCTAAGGGGCCCAGGAACCTGCATCGATGTAGAAATTTGCAAATTTCTGGAAAACGTTTAACTCTAGCTTTGTTAAGGCAATATACTTTTTCCCGTAGTAAAGGTTTAAGAATAAGATTTACTCTAAAAAAATCTCAGAAGTTTACTGCCAAAAAAGTTAGGGCTACATAAAAACTAATACAAAATTATGATTTCTCATCCCAAAAAACCCCGGGCACCCAATTTTGAGCAAAAATATTTTATTACAAAAGATACTTACCATATTGAACATAAAATTTCTATTTCAACACCCAGTGTCTCCGTAACGAAGCATTTTCCGGACCTATGGTCATATGAAAAATGTTTCATGTTTTCTTACGTAGAATCACCTCCGAAATTATTCAAACGGAATTTCCGGACACCCTGTATAAGGAGTGTTCACTACGTTTATGTCACCCGGGTTACCCCTGTTCACGGACATCCCTTAAAAGTTAAAACTGTAACAATCGACATAGCGATTCTTCCTAACAGAATATTGATAAAATAAATTTGCTTTTTTAGGGAATACAACATTATTACGATTAAATCCTGACGAATTGAAAAATAAGCGCTTGTTTGAAAATCACTTTAATGAACAAGATTTCAAAACCGAAAAGCAGCACTTCTTAAAAAATTATGTTGTTCCAAAAAAATACTACCATGACAATAACGACGATTCGGATGAACAGGAATTTTTAAAAGTTCAAACACCAACAAACAACTATTCTGAAAGGTAGCTTTATTTACCAAGAAGTAACAGTACGTGGCAATGACGAAATATGTTTTCATGCATTTATACGAGATATAGTTTTTGAGATACCTGTAGCGTGCATTCTTAACCGGGACCTTCTGTATTCAAATTTAGATATTAAGCGAGCCTCTTATGGCCCTTACATTTAACATGTTTCCTTTCATTTTTAGCATTTTCAGGCGTCTCTTTATATCTCTAGATTTAACCTTCAATCGAAAAATACGAAGTATACGAAAAATTATTTTGTTCTTGTACATACCTATTTTTTTATTATACAATGTGCCAGAAACAACTTTGACATATTAGAGGAATACTTTTGCGTAGAAAAATATGAAACACCATCTTTAAAATGACAATTTTTTTTCTGGAAACACTATAAGGCTATAATTAGGTACCTGTTCCTGTATATTTTTTTTTATTTAGCATACTATATAATCAATTCATTAATAGAAAGTTTCATATTTATTTAATGCTTGTTTTAAACTTAAAAATATATAAAATAGGTACGAGTAGCATGCGCTTTCATATAAATTTTCGCACAAATTCCATTTACAGTAAAGTACGTAATACATTTTGGATACAAACGCTGAAATATGTCAAGATTTATTAAATTGCAATTTTTTTTTCCCGCTACCAAACGATTTATGGCCAAATTGAGTTTTCTACCTTGTTTTCTCATAAGCTATCTGCTAGTATTGTATTATTTAAATAGAAATAATATTTTCCCTGATAGGTCGGTAAGGTCAAATCAACAGATAAGAGATAGTCTACGAAAAACAAAAGTGGAAACCGTTTGGATCTAATCCAAGCCGTTTATAATTTATACCCAGCTAAAATTTTGAAAATGGTAATCCAAAAAACAACAATATACAGCATGGAATTGGTAGCAGAATTCATGAACGTACTGTATATTTCAAACGCTAGCGAATAACTGCAAATCAAAAGTGTTATATTTGCAATTGTGTTTTATGTCAGTTGTAGGTGTTTGTCAAGTTTTATTTCAGAATATTAAGCATACATATTTAAATTGCTTTGTTTAAACATAAAACATGTTCATTCATTTGTTTTTACATTTTTAATCTAAATGAAATAAAATGAGATTTTCGCTAAGCTTATAAAGTATCTAGGAATTTTTTAATTTTTAATTTACTCTAGATAAGTGGTACAAAAAAATAGTCAAAACTTCCCTTGCTAAAAATTATTCATACATAATATGTAGATAAAAACCATTTAAATAAAAATTTTATAAAAATCTTTCACAATTTCTTCTTTTTACGCTTACCTATCTCTTTACTTACTTTAATTTCATCAATTATTATTGTTAACATAATTGAAAAAAATCCGATTTTTTAACTTAAGACATACGCCAACGCATGCGCAAAATTAACCCATCTCTTCCCTTCTGTCAAATATTTGTTTACCCTTTAATGTTATATTGCCATTGCATCTTTACCTAGAATGATACAGAATACGAATTAAACAAAGACAATTTAGGTATTTAGGTATACAACACTGCAAACACTTTGGAACACTTTGGAACATTTTATTGATTTTGTTGTATCTAAAAGAATACAAATTGATCCCGAATCCAGGTTCATTGACGCCCTTGCATTTAAATGGGATACTTATTTTTACGCCTTGCCACAGTCCCCTCTTGTTTCTTGGACTCTAAACAAAATTATTAATGATAAAATGACTGTCTTTCTTCTGGTACCCTATTCTCCTAAGAAGTACAATTATCCTACTGCACGCACCCAAAATCCATTTTCACGGAAACTATTTGTTGACCAGGTTGACCTCCCTTAACGGATAAAAGTATCTACTCTAGGTAATATAAGTAATACTGGCAACGTGGCGCATGAATTGGACGAATCGTCCGAGGGTTACCGCCGCGAATTAAAATATTGCGAGCGCATTGATGTCTCCAAGCCGTTTCACGTGCGCCCATAAGGATAGGTCTTCTTATCGTAGTAGAATATTCTTTGATATTACCCAAACACTCACTCAGCATTACACTAAAATTAAGGTCTGATCTGATATAAATTCCCACTCCTCCACCGTGCCCCACCCTATACCGCCTAACAAAATTATAATTATCAATTTTTAAGTCATCATCCACAATAGTCGCAGTCAACCAGGTTTCTGAAATACCGATAATAAAATAATTATTCTGCAACACGTAGTTTTTAAATATATCATAGTTATTCATCAAAGATCTTGCATTTATGTGTGCCACCTTAAGCATTTTATGTATTCAAAATCCTATGCTAATACCAACCCAAATCTATATTTATATGATTTTTAAAAATATCTTAATTCTAGTTTGCATACACCCTAATCAGACGTAGACTTAAATCTAAAAAGAAATGTTCATCGGTGCAACTGCTGCAGGAAAATTTTTTTTATTAAAAGCCTTTTTGTTATGAGAACCTGTTAAATATGCAAAAAAAAAGAAAACAATATGTGTATACACTATTATAAAATTATTGAAGTAGTTGAGTACATAGACCAGCAATATTAATTCATAAGTTTACATAATGTTTATGAGAATTGAGACAAACTTAGTAGATAAACATATACATATTAGTTTGGGTTAATATATTTCAGCCATAAATTGAATTGAGCGTCGCGACGCCTGATTTAAAATTGCAGCATGCGTTTTCTCCTAATTAAGACATAACTTCAAAACAAGCGCTCATTCTACAATACAAATGTGTCAATAGAAGATAGTCTCGAAAATTTATTTTAACGTGTTTCTTAAAATTATAGATATTGTATTTTAGATATTTTTTTTCTAACCTGTGAAGATCCTCTTTGCTAAAGAAATGTTTAATATTGCACTTTTAGAAAAGCTGAAAAAATTCAGCATTGAAAAATATATTACAAATTCCATGGGAATGGATTTTTTATTATCTCGGGATCAATAGAGGCCACAATTTGAAAACGTTAGATGACGCATATTATAGCCAGTCACGTGCGAAATGGAGAGTGGCAGCTGATTTTTGGGCTCAATTTATTCACAACAGTATTTTCGACCGTTATTGGGGGCAGATTATGATTTGTTGACAATTTTTATGTACTGGTATAAATTCATATATAAAACTGCTAAATCAGATGTCATCCATTTATTACAACATTCAGTGATGTTAATAAAGTGCAATTGAAGCAATATCTGCGCACTCATTCAAAGAACTGGTCGGTATTCCAATTTTTTTCTAATGATAGAACATGCAAAACCAAAAGATTCTATGAAGAAGCTTTTCCGGGCACGGTAAATCAAAACAAAAACTACTATGGACGGTAAGGAACCACGCGTACTGCGTACGATGGAAATCGAAGAAAAACTACTTGATCGTATCGCAGATAATCAAAAAATCAGCACCGAAAACTTTCCACAGCAGCTAATGGCAACATCATTGCATGAGCACTTACTTCGCCCCTATTATTTGGAAGGGGTGTTCTAAATCCTGTCGATTTAGGGCCTAAATTAGCTTCTCTCTTACTGAGAGAAAGCATCATAGATTTTCACAATAACCATGTATGGTCGGATGAAAACCCACATGCACGTATGCACTGGAGTTTGGCCAATGATATCTAGAAAATTTAGAAAATGTTCTGACTTATTTATTAGACGACACATCATACGACATAAGAAGCAATATGTGGTATATGCATCGTAGTAGTGCGCCACCTCATTTTAGTACATTAATGTGAAATCACTGAAACGAAGTGTACACGCAAGGATATCTCGGTCGACGTGGACCCATTAGTTGATTAATCCGATTAGTAGACCTCAATCCGTTGAATTCTTTTATCTGGGGTTATTTGAAGTTTTTAATTTATGCCAGACCCGATATCAGTTAAGTCTTAAATGGATGCGAAATTATTAGAAGAACACGGGATATCTTATTGTTTTAACAAATACCTAAAATACCGTGGTATTTAATCTGATAAACCATCTTGAGAATAAAAGGAAAAGTGAAAATTACCCAGCCAGTTTCCAAGAATCAGTTACGAAGTGGGTAGGAACGGAGACTCAGAATGGGTGGACCAGGTTAGGGACAAGCTAAGGAATTCACTAATAGCTCATCGGCAAAGTTCATAGCTGACATACTAAGCTGTCAGAATGATGGTAGGTTTACAGACCGGCCATTGTCGACTGAAAAGACACTTAAGTCTGATTGACTTGGCAGATGAAACCCTGTGCAGGTTCTGCTAAGAAGAAGAGGTAACCACAACCCACGTTCTGTGCCACTGTGATGATATCGTGAGGACGCGTCTCAAATGAACGAAACCAATCCAGTAGCTGCATGCTAAACCGAGGGGTCACTATCAGAGATACAAATATAGATGAGGTGCTCTAAAAAAGGGAGAGTCACAATAGGTCTTACAGCCGCAATAGTGGATAGGCCGTACTGGAATACTCCCAAAGTAGTTTAATCTAATTTAATCTCTACCTGTAAAGTAAATTTAATTCTAAGGCTCCATTAGTAATAGGTAATCTTCAACCATTACCAGATTAAGAAAGTAAATAATAATTAAGCTTACTATAGGTTTTAAAATATAAACCTATACAGTTCTAACGTTAGTGAATCCGCTGGTTAGTTTCATAAGCTAGTTTCACTGAAGGATCTTCAAAAATAAGACGTGAAAATAATATTTTGCTTACTCACTTTGAATTCTGCTGTTGAAGTTTTTTCTCCAAAGTTTGTTTTTCTTTAGTTACGCTGTGCAGCTCTGTCCTTAGTTGTTTATTTTCATCTGACAACGTCGTCATATCCTTACGTAAGTGTTGAGTTTCACAAGATAATTGACTTTCTAACCTGTAAAAACGTATAAATTAATTTATCATACATCTTGTTGAAAGATCAAAAGGCTAATCCAATTTCCAGGTCTTTCATATAATTACACTTGACGCTGCCACTTTGTCATTTGAAGAACGCACTGTTTCTGTTAATTAGAGTAGCTTGGTCCAGGGTTTTTCGAAGTATACATAATTAATATAACGTAGAGAACTAAATAATGTATCAATTATTGTGTGATGATTTAAAACCAAAAAATTCCATTTGCAGCTTTCGACCCATTGAACATGTATGTGTAGGTGTTCATACTTTTTAATTAAATTTTGCAGTACATAAACACAATTCAATTCCAGAAGAGGTACAGAATCATATTTTTGACACTGGCAAAAAGGATGGGAATGTATAGATAACATTAAAAGAAAATTACCGATCATAATATTTATTTGGCACAGTTATATCAAATGATTTTTTAAGCACTACTATATTAGTGTAAAGAATATTTTGGAAAAGATTGAAGGTTGTTCTCATACTAATTTTATTGTTTTCTCAGTTCCTTACTTTTACCCTTACAACGCTTTTTATTACAAAATTAATTTAGAAATCTTTAAGTATAACTCTCGGCTAAAATATTTAATAGAAACTTATAATTCTAAGTCCGAAAACGTTATTCAAACTAACAAAATAACTAAAAAAAATCCAAGGAACTGTGTGATAACGTATTAAATCTGATAACGTTGAATAATGTTTTTTTTTAAGCAGAAGAACCTTACATTTATTAAGACTACTTCAACTTTTGACGAATCAGAAAAAAGTAACATCAAAACTCATCAGCACCTTTCAAATAATTTAAATGAACAACAAATCGAAGAAGAGAATATTATAAGTAATTGTTTATTGATTGTCAATACTGAAAATAATGATTCCAGTGAACTTAATAGTAATTTTTTATAGCTACGCCACCTCAAGAGGAGGCTTTAATTGTTACAAATTCGAGTAACAAAAACTCAAAATATTCATTACTTCTATTAAATATTCAATGCTTAAGAAACAAATGTGATAATTTGTATGTACTCTTGGAAAGCATTGCACATCCTGATATAGTTTTAATAACCGAACACTGGCTTAAGCCAGATGAATGTTTTTGTGTGCATGAATATAGGCCAATATCTGTTATCTGTAGAGAAAGTTTTCTCCATGGAGGACACTTCTATTATCAAAAAAAGTTTTCTTTTCTCGGTGACTGTTGCATAGCAAATAACAAGTTAAATTACTTAATAGAAGAGAAGACCTTTGAATTGTCTATATGTTTTAGCAAGAATCACAATTTATATGTTATATTATATGTTATATGTCTATATGTTCACTGGGATCAATTTGGGAATTCCTTCAGCGTCTAGATTTCGTCTTATCAGATGTTCCATTCATATCAAAAATTATTTTGGCAGAAGATTTTAACATCAATTTTAATGATAGAGGTTCTCTTAACACTACGCTGCTTGCCAACCTATTTATTAGTTCTGGTTTATATATGCATGTTGATGAGCCGACTCGGATCACGAACAATTCTTCAACTTTAATCGATTATTTTTTTCAAATTATGACAAGGTACCCTGCTCAGTTTTAAATGCGGGAATCACGGATTACGAGGCGGTAAAATGCATTATTGACTGCAAAGTTTCGGCGCGGGTCTCCAGGCTATTCCCGGTAGAATTTTCAGTACGGTGAATTTAGACAAATTCCATTCTTTATGTCTTCGTGTAGACTGGCAAAACCCGGATACTGTAGATCCAATTGCCAGTTTTTATAATATTTTAGTTAATTTATTCAGCCAAGCATTTCCTCTGCACTTGATAAAAACAGAGTACAAGGCAAAAAACCTGGTTGACTAAAGATCTTCAGATTTCAGGAAAAAACCTTCGATCACTGAATTATCTAAGACAATTCAGTACTAACCAGAGCTTTATCAATTATTGTAATAAATACCGTAACATCTATGGAAGACTCCTTGAGTCTGCTAAAAATGTATACTACACCAATAGACTCTCAATGGCGAAAAATAAACAGTGGGAAAGTTGGACAATTATTAATGACTTTCGCAATCTCTCTACACAATACAGCCCAGAGATTGGTCCGGAGCACCTAAATAAATTTTATTGCAGCGTAGCAAAAATCTAACTCAAAATCTCATATCTAGCACTGATCCTCTGTATTAACTTAGGGATGTGCCTCACACGGGCTCTTTTGGTTTCTTCGAAACCGACAGACGGGAAGTGTTTGAGCCCATTTCTGAGTTGAGGAACAGAAGGAGTAGTGGTGAGGATAAAATATCTGCTGATGTCCTCCTGCGGCTGCCTTATGGTGCTCCTGATGCTCTTTCAGCTTCTATCAATGAGTCTTGGTTGTGTGGTGTCTTTCCAGCATGTTTAAAATGTTCATTGGTGGTTCCTGTGTTTAAGGGTGGTGACTTTGGGGCCCCTATCTCCTTACTTCCTACTCTGTCTAAGATCATTGAGAAACTCGTTAAGAGGAGGATGTGGAACTACCTTCAGTATTTTAATATGATAACTAAGAGACAATTTGGGTTTCAGACATCTAAAGGTACTCATGATACCATCTACAGTTTCCTTGAGAGGGTCTATTTCGGGGTCAAATATTGGCAGCGGTGTTCTGTGATCTGTCCAAGGCGTTTGACTGTGTGGATCATGGCATACTTCTGCCAAAGCTCGAGAGGTATGGGTTCCGTGGCCTAGCCATTCTTGGTTGTCATCTTACCTCGAGGCCCAGTACCAGTCTGTTGTACACTCTGAGATGCGATCTTCTACTTTAAGGATTGACTGAGGGGTTAGACAGGGCTCGGTTTTCGGACCTATATTATTTTTGGTCTACATCAATGATCTTGTTAACCTGAATATCTATGGTGACTTCACACTTTTTGCTGACACTTCCATACTGTGGCAGAATAGGGAGGCTTCGGGGCTAAATGACACAATAACAACGGACTTAAAGCTCATCAAAGAATGGTTTAACTCGAACAGCTTCTGCCTAAACCTAAGTAAAACCCACATCGTTGGGTTTAAATGTGATATAGCAGGTTTGCTGATGGATCGGAACCTCCTACCCAGCACACTTATCACTAAATTCCTGGGAATACGAATAGATAGCGAGCTACGTTTTGAGACGACATAGTGGCTCTCAGTAGAAAGCTGCCGTCGGGTTGTTTTGCTGTGAAGGCGATTAGTGAAAAGTTGGACCACCAGCTGGAGCGGTCTGTCTATTTCCCTCTGTTTGAGTTGCACCTTCGATATGGTATACCATTCTGGAGTAACGCTGGCGTGGGTCTCTTAAGCATCACCTTTATCCTCCAAAAAAAGGCACTACGATCTATAGTGTACATAAATCGAAGAGAAACCTGTAGACCGCACTTCGTGGCTCAGAGAATTCTAACTCTGACTGACATATCTTTAAAAATCGTGTTGAACTGCAAGGCCCCCCTTCCCCCTGCCTCTGCCACTTCCAAGAACCACACTGGTCAAAAAGTCGGTAATTTATGAGGGTCGGAAATTATATAATCACTTAGCGGCAGATTTAAGAACTGTTAACTCGTTAAAGACTCTTCGGCGCTTGCTTAAAAAACCTTTTGAGAAAAAGGAATACAACATGGAGGAATTCTATCGGGATGCGTTTTGAGATAATTGATGATTTTTTAACCTAATTTTAAATCAGTGTGGTGCAGAATACAATCGTGCAATTTTAATTTGATATGAAGAATAGACCGTGGAGGAGTATTTTAATGAAAAAATTTTGTTTCTGATCTGCTGGCTGATCTGATTGTGTCTTTATTTGTTTTACATATGTAATTTTACTTTGTTGACTTATACTTCCCTGTTTATGACGTGTAAATTTAATTAGCCCTAAGTTCCCAATTTGTTTATACCATTCAACATGCTTTGTCAACAGAAATTTGATTTGTTTGATAATAAAGTAATTTTTGATTTGATTTGATTTAATATAATCTGGTAAAATATCTCACAATTTTGTTGTTAGATATGTATACTATTGTGTACTGTTTATGCCCTATTTTTTATTTATTTTTTTCTTTTACCAACGATTTGATGGGAACCTCAGAACCACGATGATTGCTATTTTCGCCTAACAAAAATCGCGGAGTTTTCTGGTAGCATGAAATTGAATATCCTAATATTCCCGACCTCGTATTCAGTAGTGTAATCTCTTGCAACATTTCTACGCCTCGGAAAAGGGAGTTTAAGCTGGCAGCATTTTTGCAATGGAAAATGACTTGGTTTACTGTCACGATATTATAGGTTTAATGAACGAACTTGGCCTTTCGTGTAAACTTGCCGAGTGACCACTGTTTATTGATTCTTCGAAGTCAAGTTTAAGCACAGTTCCTGTAGGTTATGCTGTAAATATGAAAGAAACATACATAAGTGGAATATCTGTGCCGGATTAAAAGTTGCTGCATTACTTACAGGATTGCAGAGTGGCTATATCAAAAGTTGTTATCTTTTATGCGAATGGGACAGCAGAGACAGAAGCCAACATGATGTAGTTAAAGAATGACTGGAACGTGAAAACATTGTGCCCTGTCTGAAAAACGTTCTTAATGAACCCATACCTCCTCTGCACAAAAAAACCAGGGCTTATATATTTGTTTAAACCTCAATAGAAAAGGAAATGCTTTTTCTTAGAAGAAGAAGTATTATACTGAGAGCTTAAAGAAAACGTGTTCATCTATGCAAATAGGAGAACTTTTCAAGGAGAAAAAAAATTAAACTGCACTTTTGGAAAAAGAAAATAGTGTGTAGACCTGGTTGAATCTAATCTTATAAGGCATTCAAATTCAAATTCTTTTATTATGAATGAATAAATGATACACAATAAATTATCCTGTAACTATTGATAAATCACATTTCTGCTTTAAAAAAAAAAAAAAAAAAAACACCTAGGTATGGGATACCCGTATGTGCTTTTTATGTTCTATAAATATTTAGTCCCTACATACATATGCCTAGTATAACTATTGCCAAATGTCCTTCATCTAGTCTAATAAATTAGTAGAAGCAAAAACATAATTTAGTGAGAACGCAAAAGAGAAATGACAAACACACGCACAGTATTTCAACATCGCACAAACACAATACATCACAAAACTGGAAAACTCGGGTGTTTTCCAGGAAGTATTTTTTAAAGCTGTACTTGAAGCGATTTTTTTTGTCTTAGCATTCTTATTTGTAATGCGATTTTATTATATAGTTTTGGGCCCAAATATCTAACAAAATATTGCCCGGTGCTATTTCTACCCAATGCTACATTAAACATACCACTATGAATGCCTCTAGTGCCATAATGATGAGAGATATTTTTTATGATCATGAATAAAGTTACATACTGTAACAACATATAAACTTTTTAGGTTGAGAATTTCATTTGTATACAAAAGGATCGTTGGAAACAGCCTGGGTTTTCTCAGAATGATCTTGACAATATAATTTTGTCCCGTTTTAGTTGCCCCAGATGGACAACACATGCACCCCCCCAAACCACGATCGCATAATTGAACAGCAGTTCGACAAGGGCCTTGTATAACATAATTAGATGTTTTCTGTAGAGGAAGTCCCGTAAAGTATAAAATTTGTAAATTAAAAATCTAATTTTTTTGCTAACAAACAAAACGTGTTCATTCCATTTAAGGTGTTTATCTATAATGACTCCAAGATATGGTGTTTTACTACATTTGACCAGAGGTTCAGGAATGTTGTCCAGGAGGATCTGGTTAAATTATGGGCGGTTTGCTTCACTTAGAGAGAATGCTATATATTGTGTTTTTTTAATATTGCATCGAAGTTTGAAGGTGTCCAGATAGTTTTTGATCTTGGTAAAGCCAGACCTGAACTTTTCCCTCACGCCCCCCCCCCCCCCCCCCCCCCCCCCCCCCCACGTACTACATGAGAAGATTATGACGGTGTCATCCGCGTATGCAATCATCCTTTTACCCACTTCAAGGTCGCAGAGCGTTTACATAAATTATGAAAAGGATTGGACAGAGCACAGTGCCCTGAGGCACTCCGTGCTCAACCATCCCCCGCTCACTGATCACACTCCCGATCCTGGTACGTTGGGGATGGTCCCGTAGATAGCTGGCAAAGACATCCAAAGCGACACCCCTCACCTCATACCTCTCGAGCACACCAACAGCATGGAGTGCGATACTGTGTCGAACGCCCTCGCCAGGTCTATAAATAGAGCTATACATTTCTGGTCATTATTTAGACACTCGCCAACCCCGTCAACAAACTCATATATGGCACTAGAAGTGCTCGCTCCTTCGATGAATCCAAACTGATTTTTGGAAAGTACACCATTTATGTTGAAAAAATCAACAACTCTTGTTTTAAGGCATTTTTCGTAAATTTTTGCAAAATTAGATATTACACTTATTATAGGCCTGTAATTACTTACGTCGACTTTATCGCCAGACTTATAGACTAGAGTAACTATTGATGTTTTAAAAGAAGTACGGACGATCCCAGTTTTCAAAATTTGTTTTATAATACGCACAAGTGGTTGTGTGGTAAGTTTTATGTAAACATTTTATGGTTTTTGAAGATATTTGATCAAATCCAGGAGAACAGTTATTTTTTAAACTAGCTATAATTCTGATTACTTCACTTTCATTTGTAGGTCTGAGATACATAGATGAGGAAGATTTACTTGACTCCATTTTAAAAGGATTAGTAGGAATATCAATGCTATCTGACATGGATTTACCTATATTTACAAAATATTCATTGCAAACCCATATTTTGTCTCTATAGTAATTGTTTTTGGCATCGTTTATTAGTTTTTAACGCATTCCTGTAATTTTTATAATCTTGAATTTTGTCGGTTGTTGAATTCTTTGTCAATCCTTTTTTTAATTTATCTCTGTGTTTTATAGATTTATTATACCGTTTGATATCCAAGGTTTTATTTTGTTGTATTTTTTTTTAATTTCTATAGTTTGTTCAGCCTTTTTGGTAATATCAGTAATAGCATCAATCAAAAAATTTGTTGCTTCATCATGTTGAGTGAAATTCAGAGCATTGTTCCAGTTAACAGACCCGGACAATACCTTTAATACTTCATAGTTTATTTTTTTATAGTAGTGAGAGTTGTTAACGCCATTTACATTATTGTTATTATTGCTGCCCTTTGGATTATTTTGAGATTATCAGAGTAGTAGGATAATGGTCGGTCTAATATTATAAATGAGTCAATATTTTGAGTATTTAATTTTAGCTTGTTTCTCAAAAAGACGTGGTCTAGACAAGAGTTGGACGCCTCTCTTGTGACTCCCAAGCACAGGGGTGCAAATCCGTTTGAATTCATCACAGCCATATACTTCATTACCATTCGATCATCCCTCTTCAAGAGATTTACATTTACATCACCCAAAAAAACATCAACATGACCAATATTATTTTGCGATTTCAGATAAAAATTTATCTCATCAATAAAGTGATCGGTATTTGAAGAAGGTGATCTGTAAGCAGCATATGCATGGTTGTTGCAAAAGTCATTTTGAAGAACAATTTTAGTTACCGTAATGCCCGATCTCTCAAGCTTGAAATCTTCCTAAACTGGGTTTATATGATTTTTTATAAAGATAACTAAGCCGTCATATTTGTTGAAATTGGCACAGTTATAGTAAAAGCTATATCCAGGTATATTAAACTGAGATGTGGGTTCGAGCTTGTGAGATTCACTCAACAGTATATCATAGAAATAAAGTTTATAAGTTTCTAGAAACGTTAAAAGGTTTTCAAAATTTGTTTTAATGCTGCATATGTTTAAATGAAAAATGCTAAAATGGATATCTTTAGCGCTTACTATTTGTCGGAAACTGGTCGGATCCACCATCTTGCTGCTATCATGTTCTTCTTCTATTTCTTCTAAAATTTGTATTTCAAGGTTAGCCATAATTAACCCGTGATCTGGCTATCTCTAGAAAATATTTATAACTCGGGCAGCTCCAGTCTCCAGCTTCGGGTGCGATGTTATATTGTGTGCCATACTTTTCATTGCTAAGCTTACAATTTGCACATTTTTTTATTTGACTTTGGCATTGTTGCATATTATGCCCTCCTGCACATTTCCTACACGTTATCTGGTTTTTGCAGTCATTGCCTTTGTGATGGTATAGTTGGCATTTGTAGCACTTGAGCACGCTTATGTCCTCATAGACCGCAAAGCGTTGCCATCCCAGGTAGACCCTTTTGATAGCCATTAGGCTGTGAAAGAGTTTTGGAGAGCACTCAGCAAACAGAGTTTTTGATGATTTTTGTTCAATATGTTTGACGTAAGTTATCTTAAAATATTCATGAACCGTGAAAATGGAGTTCTGCCTCTTGAGTTGAGCCTCAAATTCCTCCTCCGTACAATTTAATGTTACGCCTGGTATGATGTTCGGATTTCTTAGAGAAGTCTCCACAATGTCATATCCGTCTTTAAGAGATTTGTTTGCTGCCAATTTAACTTTGTTTCCTTTTGACAGCTCTCGCTTGCTCTTTACTTTTGCCCCGATTTTATCAGGCTTTATCATTCCCTCCACATCCAGGAGAGTTTGCTTCCCATTTTGTGTTTTTTAGGCCTTATCAAAATATTGAGTAAATTTTCGGGCCGCGCTGAAGGCTTCTTGGTTGCTGCGGTCGCTATCTGTGCATACGTGTTGTGACTAACGTTACGACTTTGAATTGTATTTTCTATGTCCATTATCTTCTCATCAATCTTTTCAACCTTCTAGAGTAATTGCTTATTGGGGTTTTGCTGCTGCATAAGTGATTAATTTAAGTTTCGTTCTATATACTTTATACATCCAGAACAGTATATCTGAGAAATCCTCTGTTATTCTTTTATATTTACTGGTTGTTATTCCAACACAGGAGATGTGATACCACGATTGGCATTCACCCTCGCAGTACATCCCATCATCGCCATCCAATACTGTTCTTTGGCAGACTCTACACTCAGCGTCCTCTTCACTGTCGCCCATGCCACAGAGGGATGTTATATTTTAAATAAGTTGGTCTCGAAATCGGTTATTCACAATAATTTTAAACAGTAGCCGTTGTTACATTTAAAGTAATGGATCCATGCATGATGCAGTCCTGGTACAAACAATCATTGACAAAAGGAGTTATTTTTAGATCGATGTGAACGTCTTTACAAAGAATAACAAAAAAATATATATTCAATTCCACCATTGCCTTGGCAATTAGATCCACTATTATTTTGCAATTTAGACACGATCTACCGCATTTGAAGAGACAAATACAGGTTGTAACATGCCACTCGCATTTGGGATTTGTGAAAACTTAGGTGCAGTGACAGATGAACACGGAGAACACTTTCGCCAGCAAATTGCTCAAATGGAAAAGCGTGAAAAATAATCCACAAACATGTTGGAGGACTACTGTGGACCCTCAAACGTGAAACCGATCCCAGCGAATACAAGCGAAAAAAGACAACAACATAATTACTTTGATTATATCTTTCTTTTTTAAAGTCCAAAATAAAGAATGTTTTGCAAAAAATGTGACTTGGTTGTTTTTAATTTTGTAAAATTCAATATTATTTATATGGTTTGTTTTTCTCATATTCTATATATTTTTTCTCTTCTCTAAAAACTTATGGGTGATAGGTAAAAGCAGAAGTCATATTTGACATCAGCACATTAAAATAGACATAAAGTCTCAAAATGCAGAACTGTGAATTACTTCTATTAGTTTTCTTAATTTCAATTCCATTATTTATTTTAATTACATTTAAACTGGGTAGATAGTTTAAATATGAAGTAAATGGACGACATTTCAATAAAATCTGTAGTAATTAATTATTAGTTCCATTCGATTTTGTATAACTCACGACTGTATCATCAGCAAAACTATATAATTTTTCTTCACACTTTAAATTAAAGAGATAATTTAAATACATATTAAATAATCAAAAACCTAATACAGTGCCTTTCGCTACTCCATAGTTCAAAATTCTAGATTTACTTATAATTGTATTTCCAATTGTCACATCCTAAATTCTATTATTTCGATGATAAATACGCATAATAATAAAAATATGTTCTTACAGGGCTAATCTATCCTCAAAATACATCCGCTGTTCCTCTAGTTGCGATGTCAATAAATAGGTAAATTCCAGTTGTACAGAGTCAACTTTTTCTTGTGCAAATTCTGCTTCGGATGGCGGTCCTTCTGACGGTACCAATTTACCATCCGCTTTATTTTGAAGTAGTCTATGGACGAAATTATCACCTAAAATTATTAAGAAAGAATTTTTCATTTGATTCCAAGGAAAGAATATTCATCTCTTGGCAATTTTACCAAGGACATACATTCCACAAAAATAGTTCATATTTTCTGTACATTATTTAACATATGAAAGTAGTGTTAGAACCAATTTTATATAATAAACGCTCGTAAATTTTATTGAATTTGAATTCCATCTGAAAAATTGACGTTCTAAATCGAATGAAATGACTAAGGTCATTTCACACTATCCTACATAGGAATAATATTTATAACCAGTAACAAAACGCACACATATTTTGTTAAAACAAAAAGATCTTGTCAAAGTCAGTTTAAAGCCTGACAATCTGCAAGAGCTTTTTACTGTTTTATTGTATTTGCTAACCATTTTCATTTTTAGTTTTTTGCTTTTCTTGAAAACGGTGTCCGAATAGACACCGAATCGAAGAAACTAGGTACAAATTTCATAAGGGTCACTAAACTTGCACTTGTGCAGTTTACATCCTTGAGCCGGGCCCGAAGTGGCTCTATAACAATCCAAACAAAATTTCAATCATTTGTGGAGCAAAAGGCAATCAATTCCAGGGTAAAAAAGATCTTTATAAATTAACATATTTGGATACTACGTTTTATTGCCACACGAGCGTGGTGACAGCAGATTTGGGTTTAGTGACGTGCTTAGGGAGAAATCGCATGGTGTACAAAAATGCTTAGTAATCAATAATCTAATGTTCGGCATTCGCATTAAAAAGTATAGGCAGAGACAAGCAACGATACGCTCAACTAAATGATAAAAAAGGTCCCAAGTAATAGACGAGGAAAGGAAGATGAATGCTATCTTTGTCTGGCATCATGAAAGGTGAAAGCAGGTGGCGCGATTAGCTTGGGCCGCCAAAAGCGCGGGAGGTTTGAGTGTTTCTTTGATTGCTTTATTGCTATATTTTATCCATTCTGATGTGGTGAAGATCTTTTAATTCTATTATGTATTCGTATGACTAATTTTTAAAAGGATAAGTTTATGCAATGTTCACAAATAGTTTTAGATAAATATTCACACATACACAATAAAATTTTTAAAATCTTCACCTCATCAAAAGGGACAGGTCATCAAAGTCGCGGATATAAGAAAATTGCAGTTGATCGAATTAGAATTCAAATAATCTACCGTAGACAATAGACAAGGCATGCTAATCGAAATGCATACATATTTCATAAAAAGTATATTCATTAATACAAATGAGTCACTTGAAATTAATAGTCACATACACTTCAAACCGGTGATTTAAATGTCAAGCACTTCGCCTGGAAAAACCAACACAAGACAAATGTTTGCTACACAACCTCAGAACTCCAGTTATTATACACGGAAATCCAACCCACTACCCCATCCGTGGTATACCATCCTTTCTTGAATTGGTAATAAATAAGGGAACAGATAATATCTCAGTCAGTTGCCAACAATGAGCTAAACTCGGATCACTTGCCAATTGCAATGACCTCGTAAAAAGTGTTGAACACAGAAAGTGAAAAGGTGTATTCATATAAGGACATGTATCGACAGGTGTATAGGGAATGACTCAACGAACTGGCAAATATTACCAGGCAGATTGAATCTATTGGAGTATTGGAGAGTGAGGTCAAGACTCTAACGAGGAATATGCAGGCATTGAGATGCATTGCTTCCGAAAATTGAGCATAAATGTAAAACTCAACCACTTCCCGAAGGTATTTAGAATTGATTCACCTCAGAAACTGAATAAAGAGAAAATGGTCAAAGCTATCGAGCCCTAATTGACAGCTGTCCTCAACGTTATTATCCGTTATTAAATTATCATCAAGTGACGCTTGCTAGGAGACGCAAATGCACTACCCAGTTGCAAAATGGAAAAAGGATTTGTTGACTTCTTGCAAGAGGTACAGAACGTAATCTCCAAGACACCCATCTAAACATGCATAGTTTTTCAAAGGAAATAAGTTTCCAATTCCGCCAAAAATTAAGATAAAATTATTTATTAACCCTTTTGAAATTCTAAAATTCTTTAAAGTTTCCAATTATAAAACACCTAATCCACAGTATGATTAAAAACATTACTTGTAAAACTTTTAAACAATATATGCATATAATCTTATTACTATATTGCAACACTTCCCTAGCCCATGGAAATATGCTCGTTATATGATTCTAAAACTGAGTCTTACAGAACGATATCATTGGTTAGTAACCTCGGTAAATTTCTCTCTAAAATTAATACCGAAATTAATAGGCTTAATATCCTAGTACCAGAGCACTTTGACCCCGACTTGGTCTTAGCACCACCATGTAAGCAGCCAAAACCGGACAAAGCATTTAAGATGGATTTAACAATCAGCAGAACGCAGCTATGCTACACGAGAGAGCATTCGGCAGGGGTGGTTTAATGCGCATTATATGCAGACGATACAGCTATCATGGCTAAGTGTTTTTATTTTCAAGCCGCTAAGAGCTTATTACATAATCGCATAATCATCAAATTTCCCATAGCAGATCAATATTAACGCTGCTAAAATCAAATACGAACAAAGCGACAGGAACAAGAACCTAAACGTGCGTATCCACCAAGCGCGGAAAATGTTTGTGATTGTTGGCAAATATTTGCAAACTCAATATTTGTTTGATGGAGACGTATATCACGCGCATTTGCAAAGGTTTGCAATCATTAGGTTGTGTTCCGAGCAATGTCGGTACATCAAAGGGATTTGTTGTTTGTGTGTGCGCTTTGCTTTTTTAGTGGAGACGTTGCCAGGAACATCGAGTGATTTAGTGAGAGGCAAGCAACGTTCCGAGCATCAGAGCAGAGTAAACAAATTAAATCTTTTCTTCTCACAGAATGGAATGGAAAATGACAAATGTTTGCAATTAATTGAATTGTACAAAATGAAACCAGAAATATGGCAAGCTACGCATAAGTTTTATTGCCACAAAACTAAAAAGCATAACGCCTGGAGTGAAATTGTAAAAGATAACTGAAAATCTTCCTTAGTTAGCTTAGCAGTGGAATTGACTGTCTTGTATTCAAAAATGGGAAACTATTTATTTTCTGTTAAATTGATGACAAATGTTTGCAAACGTACAGTTGTTTGCGAATAGTTGGCTGGTGGAGACGAATATCAACAATAGAATTGCAAACAGTTACAAATGTTTGCAAACGTTTGTTCCCAATGATATTTTGATGGCTACACAACTTAAGAGTACCAAATACAGCGTCAAGTACCGGTGCTCCGGTATGGTGTGTCGCCAAAAAACTACTTAAAACACAAAGTACAAATTCTCCATAACCGTTCTTTTGCAAGGATACACTAGAATAGCTGACTTACTCGAGATGATGCACATCGAAACCTTACATGTCTATACAGGTAAAATCTCGAACTCTCTTTACAGATATCAAATTCATAAATGAAATCAAACAAACACAATTAAAAATAGAATATTTTATCCCAACCTTCACATAAAACATGCTCTTGTGTGTGTAGTATACCCATATTTTTTTAACAATATATTCCCTTAACAGTATACATTTCGGACATTACGCTGAATTAGTAGTATGAGAACGCTGCCAAAGGTGTCGCCACCTAGCACAGACTGCGTTTTCTGCTACTATCGCAGTATAATTTACTATGATCAGTAAAAGTGTATGCCAAGAAATAAATGATTGCAATCCCACGGATAAGTAGACAAAGGATCCAAATTTAGCTCTAAGCTATGACTTTTATACTTTTAACTTAACTGTTCACACCTTCACACAGAATATCATCTGAAATATATTCAAACATTAAAAAACAAAGAATAATCAAGGCGTTTTTGTGTAAATGTGTTTCCTCTGTAAATATCATGTAAATATAATATAGCCCTTACGTATCTCTCATTTTGTCTAAATCCCAATTCACTACTGGTAATTTTATATAGGGGGAATGTAGGTAATATCAATAGAACTATTGTGCGGCTAAGCTTATAATAATGGTTGACCCTCAGTCAACCCCTAAACATGTAGGGGATTCTGCGAACTATTTTAATTAGTATTAGTAATGAGATCACAGCTTGTACTACACACACCGGCATAATTAGGAGAATGGGCAAAATTTACACTAAGTTTGACTTCAATTTTCTCTTGAACCCTTCACTCGCTTTTGACTTTTTTTTTGTTAAGTTGTAGCCTGGTTCTTTAAGAATACATCGGAGGTATTGCTGATGTTAAACAATTGGTCTTAATGTCATATACAGGGCTAAAAAATAGCAATGTTTTTTTTGTCAATTTTTGAAACACTCTGTAGAGTGAACGAATGAAATTTGATATCATTCGATAATGCCAACTTAAAGATTGATCTTTTCTGAACATTTTCTTTTTTTATTCACTCTGATACCTTGAATATTAAGGATGCTACAGGGTTTTGTTAAAAATAGTACTTTTTATGGGTCGATGAATTTTCCTTAATCTTTGTAGAATGAACGAATGAAATTCGATATCATTCGATAATGCCAAATTAAAGACTGATCCTTTCTGAGTATTTTCTTTTCTATTCTTTCTGATACCTCGAATATTAAAGATGATACAGGGTTTTGTTAAAAATAGTACATTGGCCTACTTTTTAAGGGTCAATGAATTTTCGTTAATCTTTGATATGTTATAGAGACCATTAAATCTAAAATTTTTATGGCTTTAAGTTTCATTCCTGACAGTGTTACCGTTAGGGATAAATAAAAGTCCCTTCCATGTTTTCCATTTTGTGAAATGCTATTTTCGAAGGCCTTCCTTCACACATGATCCAGACTTAGGACTGGTCCAATTTGTGCTTTAGTGCATAAATTGGAGCCTGTTTAAAGGCCAACGGGCCAAACGAAAAACAACAACAATAAATTAACGAACAATAACGATTTAAAACATCAACAATAACAATAATGAGTGTTTTAATAACGCTTTTTCATTTTGATAGCTATTCCTATGAACCTTCTGTTGATACATATTTCGTTTTTATTTCTTGTTGGCTTCTTATTTGAGGTACTGTTCGACACCTGTTTTGCAGGTATAATTTTTTGCCACCATTTCTTAATACAGTTTTGCTTATGGCATCGGGTTTCGTCAAAGTTAGGCAAAGTCAGATTCAAAATTTGGATTGCTAAAACTCCAGCATGAGTGATATGACTCCTACTGATATGGCTAGGGCCGTACCGTTGATTGAAGATGGCAGATCTTACTCTTATGTTGCTGATGTGTTAGAAAAATCAAAATCCACGATCTACCGTAAGGGCAGACGTTGGAGGCAAACTGGGGAGTATAAAAGGAAAACAGGCCAAGGCAGAAAACGAATAACCACGGGTAGAGATTGTAATCTTACAAACCCTACGAAACAGGCGTAGAACTGTGCCACAATTAAGAAACGAGCTGGAGGAAGTATGTGGAAGAAGAAAAAATGATCGGACCATTAGTAGAAGACTCAAAGAGGTTGGTTTGAAGGCCTATAGACCGAACAAAGCTCCACAACTTCAGCGACGTCATCCGGTTGCGAGACTACACTGCTAGGGAGCATGAAAATCGGGAAAATGACCAGTGGGCAAATGTTCTTTTTACAGATGAGAGCCGCTTTTGCGTTAACTCTATCGATGGCAGGGAAAGACTAAACCGCCGCCGAGGAGAAGCAAATGAACAGTTTAATTTTACTCCTACTGTTTCCTTCGGTGGAGGTTCGGTAATGGTCTGGGGTGGGATATGTTTAGGAGCCCGAACAGAGTTGGTTGTTATTAATGGCGCTTTAAATGCATATGAATATATCCAAGCATGTCGTACCATTCGCTCCCCAAATGGGAGACAATTTTTTTGCTAATGCACGACAATGCCCGCCCTCACGTGGCCCGTTGTGTCTCAGACTTTCTAAAGGTTGTCGAAATAAGGGCAATGGATTGGCCAGCATGTTCTCCAGACCTTAATCCCATGGAACATGTCTGAGACATGTTAGGTCGGCGATTAAGATCCAGGATTCCCGCAGTCCAAAATCCCGAACAAGCAGCAGCAGCTCTTGTTGAGATCTGGGAGATTCTGCCTCCAGAGTTCATTGATAATATTATTATGAGTATGGGAAGACGGATGACTGCTGTCATAAGGGCGCGTGGAGGTCACACGCGTTATTAAAACACTGATTACTGTTATTGTTGATGTTTTAAATCGTTATTGTTTGTTAATTTATTGTTGTTTTTCGTTTGGGCCGTTGGCCTTTAAACACGCTCCAATTCATGCACTAAAGCACAAACTGGAGCAGTCCTAAGCCTGGATCAAGCGTGAAGGAAGGCCTTCGAAAATAACATTTCACAAAATTGAAAACATGGAAGGGACTTTTATTTATCCCTGTATAGGTAACGGTAACACTGTCAGAAATGAAACTTAATGCCATAAACATTTTAGATTTAATGGTCTCTATAACATATCAAAGATTAACGAAAATTCATTGACTCTTAAAAAATAGGCCAATGCACTATTTTTAACAAAACCCTGTATCATCTTTAATATCCGAGGTATCCGAAAGAATAAGAAAGAAAATACTCAGAAAGGATCAATATTTAATTTGGCATTATCGAATGATATCGAATTTCATTCGTTCACTCTACAAAGATTAAGGGAAATTCATCGACCCATAAAAAGTACTATTTGAAACAAAACCCTGTAGCATCCTTAATATTCGAGGTATCAGAGTGAATAAAAAAAGGATATGTTCAGAAAGGATCAATCTTTAATTTGGCATTATCGAATGATATCGAATTTAATTCGTTCACTCTACAGAGCGCCCCAAAAATTGACAAAAAAATATTACTTTTTTTTTAGCCCCGTATATGACATTAGGACCAACTGCTTAAAATCAGCAATCATCATCTCGAGCTTATACTGTCCACTGTTGAACAAAAGCCTCTCTCAAATTTTGCCACGCTTTTCGATCTTGTGCAGATTGGATCCAGTTTCCTGCAATTCGATCTGCCTCTACTTCGGATCTTGGTCGCCATTCTATAATCTTTTTCGTCCATCTACCTTCTTTCATTCTGGCCACGTGGCCTGCCCAGTTCCGTTTCAGATATAGAATAGTCTCGACGGCGCCGGCGTCTCGTACTCCTGTTTTGTTTCGTATGGTTCGATTTGGGATTTGGTGAGAGAGTCTGATTCCTAGCATTGCTTTTTCCATTTTTCTCTTGAGACATATTGACTGCTTGGACTTTAATACTGAGTTTAACTTGCCAAAAGCCGCCCATATTAAACCTCGTCGAATCTCGTGTGTTTGGTTGTCTCGTCCAATGCTGATATCGTGTCCTAGGTATTTATCGAATGATATCTTTGTTCCATACTTTCGTTTTTAATTTTTAATGTGCCATTTAGTACCAGATTTGTCATGAACTGTGTTTTTGTTCGATTTATTTCCAGCCCTATCTTGCTTGCCTTGTTGTTTAGCATTTCTAGCATTTGTTGAATATTATCCGATATGAACACTATGTCATCTGCGAAGCAATTTATTTTATTTAGCATACTCTGCAATAAAGCTACGAATAGTTTGGGAGAGAGCGCGTCTCCTTGTATCCATCCTCTCTCGATTTGAAATTTGTGTGTATATTGATTTTCTGTAATTTTGACCTTTGCTGTTGCTGTTTTGTATATATATTTAATTGCTGCAGAGTAGCGATGGTCAATGCGGCACTCAGCTAGTGTTTCTAAGAGTTTCTGTTGATGTATGGAATCAAACGCCTTTTCGAAGTCGACGAATGTTAATATGAGTTTGTTGTACTCGACGCATTTTTCGATAAAAACCTTAGCTGTTAACAAGCGGTCGTTTGTCCCATATCCCATACGAAAACGTGCCTGTTCTTTCGAAAGAAAGAACTCTAGTTTCCTAGTTAGACGGTTAGTTATGATTTTTGTATACATTTTGTATATGTGACTAAGAAGACTTATCGGTCTGTAATTCGCAAGGTCTGTGTTGTCACCTTTTTATGTAAAATGATAGTTATGGCATTTTCCCACTGTGAGGGGGTCGTCCCTTCCAGGAGACATTAAAAAGCATTTTTAAGGCTTTCATGAGGCCTTGACCACCCTTCTTAATGGTCTCTATCACAATTCCGTCATCGCCAGGGGCTTTGTTGTCCTTCATATCTTTAAGTACAGATGAGATTTGTTGTTCGGTTATCTCGGAAAATATCTTCGGACCCTCGATTTTAAACTTTCGGAATATTTACATTTGTTTTTGCCTCTTGTGATGAGTATAATTTCTTATAAAAGGTTTCTACTGTTTTTGTAATGTCGATTTTGTTTGTTATTATTTTCCCTTCCTTATTCTTGATCCTATGTATTGTTTTCTTTCCTATCGCGCTTTTCCTTCTCAGGACTTTTAAACGTGTGTTTTTCTCTATAACATTTCTGATATCTTCTGTATTCTTTTCCCTTTTGTGTTTCCTTATTTCTTTCATTATTTATTTCCTTATTGATGTTCCTATATTCCTCTTTGGTCTTGTCTGTCATCTCTCTCCTCTGCTTCATTACGAGCTTTGTTCTTTGATTTATTTTCTGATCTTTCTTTTGTTTCGGGAAGCATTTTTCGACTGCCGTTTTCACTCTTTTGATTATGTTTTCGTGGAGGGTATCTACTGTCATATTGTCGTTGTATTCTAATAGACGTGTTATCTCATCTTCATATTCCTGTGTTGTTTCTGGCGAATTACGTCTTATGTAGTTTTTCGTTATCACCATTTTATTTCGTCCTTTTCTTTGATTTATTGCTATTTTTGCTCTTACTAGCTGATGGTCGCTGCTCGTCGAGAATCTATTTAACACCTCTACGTCGTATACAATATCCTTTCTATTGCTAATTATAAAATCTATGGCATTTTTGGTTTTACCATCTGGACTTGCCCATGTGCATTTTCTGTTGAGATTTTTTTTAAAGAAGGTGTTTATTGCGAAGAAGTTGTTATGGTGGAGAAATTCTATTAATGTTTCTCCTCTCTCGTTTCTATCTCCTAGTCCGTGTTTGCCTACTGCTGTTTCAGCTTCGTCGATTTTGCTGCCTATTTTGGCGTTGAAATCGCCAAGTAGAAGAGTGTATTCTGCTTTTCCTGTTTTTAAAGCACTGGAGACGTCCTCATAGAATCTCTCGATCTCGTCTTCTGTATGGTCGCTAGTTGCTGCGTATGCCTGCACAATCCTTATAGAATGTTTCTGTTGATCTGAATAATTATGTATGACTCGTGAGCTGATGCTATTGACTTCCACGATCTGTTCTTTGAGTTTTCTATTAATTATGAAACCAGTACCTCTTACTGCAGTTTCTTCGCCTGCATCATAAAGGATGTTTCCTGATTTGAGTTCAATCTTATTTTCACCTACTTGTCGGACTTCGCTAATGCCTATTATGTCTCATTTTATGTTTAAGCTCCTCTTCCAGTTCTATCACTTTATCGTCGGTGGACAGTGTTCTAGCGTTGTATGTGGCTATTAATATTTTGTACTCTTTGTTGTGTCTTGTCTTGTTTATGTCTGGTGTGTTTGGCCGGTTTTTGCCTCCCCCAGAATCCTTGAGGCAGACCTCTTTCGAGGTGTGGGAGTTGCCATTTAATGATCTACCCACCTGGGGTTCACTTTCCGTCGTTTTAGTATTCGCCATTTGAGAGGTTTTTAGCCTTAATCTTTCACGTTGGCAAGACCGGTTGGAAGATGGTGTGGGATGGGATTAGGATGGGGCCAATGGGTGGGAAGTATATGGGTGTGGACTTGATTTCTTCAATGCGTTGGGGGATTTGAAGATAAATCAAGGCTCGCATGGGCAGGGTCGCATCCCTGAAGCAGATCTGTCCTGTAATCAGCAATACCTCTAACGTATTCTTAAAGAACCAGGCTACAAGTTAACAAAAAATCACAAAAAATCACAAAAAAAGCCAAAATCGCGTGAAGGGTTTAAGAGAATATTGAAGTCAAACTTGGTGTAAATTATGCCCGTTCCCCTAATTATGCCGGTGTGGGTATATACTAACTTGCAAAATTTGAAGTTATGCTTATGTTGTCCAAAACACTGACCTCTGAAGCAAGATAGAGAAGGCATCCATAGGTTCGTTCAAAATATATTCTGTAGAAGAAATTGGTCTTTTTTAGCTTGTTTAACCAATGTCATTCTTCCACCTCGTCGTGTAACTAACTGATCCAACATAGGATTATGGTATTACAAATGTTCACGTTTGTCGTTTAATGTCATTAAAATTAATTTCAATGACGTAGACAGGACATACAAAATTCGTAAAAAATGAGAGATAATGATTACCTACGCAATGTGTTCAAAAGGCTCATTCAGTGAATTCATATGACTAATTATTCCCTACAACTGATACTTAAATATGTCATACGCATTTACTAAAACATCACTTAATTAATGGTAATCTACCATCACTAGAGATGCTATTATCAAAAATAAACCTTAAAACTCCGTCCCTTATGACATAGAGCATGCACGTTTGGAACTTTATACATAAATAAATATGACAAAAAACTTAAAAACAGACATACCTTTATAGTCCCAAACTCTATGAGATCCTAGCTGCAAAGCATAACAGTGTCCAGATTCTCTATAGTGAGAGGCAGCATGTCCTCCCTGATACCTATTTACAAACCAAATATAAAACAGCTGTTGCAGATGTGATAAGATATTCAAGGAAACGTTGATAATAAGAAAAAATGTTTAGTTAATATTTATTAAAAGCTTAATTTCAAAGGTAATATTAAATCATATTGCTGAAAACATCACGGGTTTATATTCTAAAGCTAATCACTATTTAGGAATAACTCAATATTATATTTCGCTCTTTTTATATTGCACTCTATTTTCAATTATTGCACTTATTATGCCGTATAACCTTTGTGTTTTACTGTTTCGTCAACAAACCTCAACAAAAAATGTATCACGACACTGCCTGGATATAAACTAAGCTTTTAAAATTAGTCTCACCGTCCACATCCTACATGTCCACATATTAGACAGATCCAAAGAGCATCAGGCGACGGCACCGATTTCCCACATCTTTCACATTCCGACGTTTCTGCCTGTTCGGGACTTTGCACACATCTAAAAAAATACTCAGTTCATGAGAATATTTTAATAGGGCTACCTAAATATTTCATTTTATTTTAATCAGTACATAGGATTCCAACTTTGAAACTAGAATAATAAAATCTAAATTTCTGGCTACATCAGAGCTTTATCCACAATACTGAAACAGAATTTTTGCACTCGGCGCGCTTTTCGCTAACCATATTAACATCAGTTGTCGCAGCTGTCAAGTTGCTGCGAGTCTGCGGTTTCTGGGTATACACACTGACGCCTTTTTGAGTTGGATTTTTCATACAGATGCATTAGCATCAACGCTCTCTAGTCAGTGTAGTCCTGTTAGTTTGGGTTTGGTTTGGTGGGAAGACTGGGAGACGAGTTGTATGTGAAATTACCCCGAACTTTCTACTTTTCAAGTGCTCAATCAATTATTCAATATATTATGCAGTGGAGCGCTTCCAAGTATTCTACAAAGGTGTTTAGACGTCAGAAGCATACTGTTCGCTGCTTTTGGGTACATCTAAGAACTTCCTGCAGGCCCTTTGCAGAAAGTAGTTTGGCATTTCACTCGACAGCTTAACATTCTACGAATGTGGTCTTTTGCATAAAGCTATTAAAGCTCATAAAATGATGTTACCGAAAACGTCAAATTAAAACAAATGTTTTAAAAATGGCACCAAATTAAATCTGATTGATATATTCTTTCCCTCTTTATAAATGGGCATTATTCCGATATTATTTCCAGTGATAGAGAGTTGTCAATTTTGAATCTGACGGCAATTATACAGGGGTTTTAATGAACTACGGCAAATACACCCAAGTTGATCTCAAATTGTCAGCTGCTGCATTCCATGAATTTTAAGTTGTGGCACATTGTTGAGATTACTAAGATATTAACTCTAGGCATTTTTGAAATTTTAAGCATCTTTAATTGTCCTGGTGAAATAATCTAATTTTTGAAAACTATTGCATTTCTCTACCTGAGCTTCATTTTTTTGCAATCTAGTACCAAATCGCTCGTATAAAACCATTAAAGGCGAGGTCTCACTGGTCACTTTTAATGAATCATTTTTTATGAACCTGGCTTGTGTCATTAATTTTTCAAATATGCTAAGTAAAAATGACAGAAAGTAGAAATTCTTTTCACTTTTAATGAAGAGGCAATAGTATATTATTTTATATGGAGGAAAAGTGATACTTTTCATGGCGCGCTCGTGTTTAACAGCCGAACGGAGTGAGGCTGGTAATAGAGAGCAAGCCATGAAAAGTAACTTTTCCTCCAAATAAAATATGCTGTTTTTTCTCGAAATGTCGACAAATTAATGCAAAAACGTCTCTTTTTAATAGTGATGATAATTATTAAGTGGGTTCGCAAGGCGGCTTAGACCGGTGTCGGTGAATAGGCACAGGTTGTTGCTATAGTAATGTAACATAAAGCTGTCAGTGGACACTGTCAACAATAATTATTTTTTTAAGATTGCGTCTCCGATTGCGTTTTACCTCCGTATAAGCAGTTATTGAGTAAGTTCGATTAAATAATATCCATGTTCCTAAATTAGTGATTTTTAGAAGTGCAGTCACAAATTGAGTGATAAATACAAATTTTAGTTTAATAAATCTTGAGTTGTTGACGCTTATTTTGTTGTTTGTTTGTATTGTATCTATGTTGCTATGACAACACTTTTACCTCCGCCGGCAAAAAAGTGAAAAGTAAAGCTCCGGCGGAGGAAAAACGAAACTTCACGGCCGCCTACACAGTGGAGTAATGACGGATTTACTGACGTTTGAACAAAAAATATGTTTCATTTTCACTGAACGAGTGTTCTGACGTTCATTAAATGGTCACTTTTTATGATTCATCCAGAATGACCAGTGAGAACTCGCTTAGTCATTCAATTATACGTCTAGACAAATCTGTGGTTAGAGAAGAGGACTTCAGAATAATAGGTTTGTTCTAGCAGGACATTTCGGACGGTTTGAAGCCATTCGGAGTTTACGCATAGCGATATAAGCGTCGCTTTTATTGCTATGCGCAAACTCCGGAGGCCTCAAACCGTCCACAAGTTTTTAGAAAGCTGCGGACGGAAACCAGCTGTCTATAGCTAAATGTGGTAAAACTGTATACAGTAGTTTAAGTGAGCTTTCAAAGATGTCATAGTGAGAGTTTAGATTCCAAATGTACAGGGTGGACCGTTTAAGAGGGGCCTATACCTTATCTCGAAAACTACGGGGGTTGGAAAAAAACTTAAATTCAAAAGTTATTCCTAGTAAAATGATCTTTATTTTTTTGTATTGCTTTAATCGTCACTTTTTTATATACAGGATGGTCAAAGAAAGTTACACTTTTTTAAATGAAACACCCTATATTTTATTACATTTTTGGATTCTACTTAAAATTCTTAGGATTTTTGATGTATGATGTTATACCTCTAGAGTTAGGCCTGTTTCACACATACACAGTAGCCGTCCAAACGGCGCCGTTTAAACGGCAGGACGCATGAAATAATGAGTGCTTTCACATGCACCGGAGCCGTGTGTGCGGCAACATAATGGAACAGCACCGTTCAAATGGCGCCGTTTGCGCGGTCGCCGTGTATGTGTGAAACAGGCCTTAGTAGTTTCACAGCTGTAAACAGTTGAAAATTGGTACTTTGACTACTACCTTGGAAACAAGAAGACCATTAGAGATAGGGTAAAATTAATTTCACATTCCTATCTTAACTTTTCATGAGCTATCTGACGGTATTAACTGGCAGGTGGGACCATGGGTACTAAATCTGGTAGTTCGGTAGGTACCATCACTTAGCAGCATCAGATAGGTCTTGGAAAGTTAAGATAGGAATGTGAAATTCATTTTACTCCATCTCTAATGGTCTTCTTGCTACCAAGGTGAAAAGTAGTCAAAGTACCGATTTTCAACTGTTTATAGCTGTGAAACTACTAACTCTAGAGGTGTAACATCATACATCAAATATGCTTAGAATTTTAAGTAGAATCCAAAAATCTAATAAAATATAGGGTGTTTCATTTAAAAAAGTGTAACTTTCTTTGACCATCCTGTATATAAAAAAGTGACGATTAAAACAATACAAAAAAATAAAGATAATTTTACTATAAATATCTTTTGTATTTAATTTTTTTTCCAACCCCCGTAGTTTTCGAGATAAGGTATAGGCCCCTCTTAAACGGGCCACCCTGTACAACATCGATGAAACATAGTTCATTTTTTTAGACGAGCGAGTGGGTATATTTTTAGTCAATTTTGATTAAAGTGATGATAATTATTTATCACTTTATGGAAATAAAGCCAAATTCGAAAAAAAAATTCACAAATTAATTCAATATGTTGATATTAGATTTCAAAATAGGAATGTATACACCGAAAGAAACTAGTTAGGAAGAACTCAAGGAAGAACCATGTTTGACAAATTAAAACGTATAAATATAATAGAAAAATGTGCTATAAAAGAATAAACATTGTAATCTCTTGGAGCAACGTTTTGACTTTTGCCGTTAAACAATACACAAAGATAATGAATTCTTTTATTTATCAAATGTCTAACTGACAAAGGAAATTCAATCAGTTGTTTGAAACAGAATGATAGTGGTTAATAACAAAATTCGCCTATTAATAAGAAACCTTTAGTGATATATCTCTAATACGATCTATTTTTAGAAGAAAGCATGGCAAAACAGATAAATATCATATCGACTATTTACGGTATCCTAAAAGGACATTTATTTGTTTGTTTTTTCGGTTATAGAGGTTTGAGTGCAAGTTTAGAAACACATGGTCTCTCAGCCAAAAGTATCCTAATAGCTTGTATGTTTAAAAGTAAATCAGATAGAATGATGCGGTTTGTGCCAATCATCTTCAGTCATCCATAAGTTTTGTTTGGTGAAAGATTCTTGACATTTTCCGTTAAGAATTTTTAAAGAAATTTTTGATAAAGGAATTTTATAGACAAAATATTTAAAGCCCCCAATTCACAAATTTCAACAAAATTTAATATATTTTTTAATGTAGAAAATTCAGTTTTTTAGGAAAGTTAATCTGTATCCACTATGAATGAAAATTAAGATTTGATGGTGTCAAAGAGGATTCAACAACTTTATTCATGATGCTCTCCAATAAAATTACTAGCATTAACATGAATTAATTAAAAGAGTTTCAGTTATTTGCACAGATCCAGACTTCTGCGTAACCCTATATTAAATGTATATTTAAGCCTGCAATTATTTTTTTATGACATTTTGCTCTAGACTACCCATTTTTGATACATCCTATTGAAACGGACCAAACCGGGGTCAATAGTTTAGAGATTATTTGATATATTTAATTAATTATACTATAGGATAATTTATATATGATTACGGCAAGGTAAAAAAATAAAGGAATAAATATTTATAGGTAATATGGTAAAGCAAAATGCATTGGCTTAATTCAGAAAATATTTAAACCGGCTGTGTTAAAAACTGCTAAAATCATGCAAAACGCACTGTGTTCATAAAAAGGGCCAAAGTTAGGTAGAAACACTTAACAGCCCACACGCACGGCGATGTTGCTTGGCAATAAGGGCGATAGTCGCAGGGTTAAATCGAATGAGGGGGACTTGGCCTATAAATACGCGACAGAATTTGATATAGACTCACTAATTTTCTTTTAAAGGTAAAGGGCGTTACGCTGCCAGTTTGTTCATAGATCACTTCTTTTATTTGGAAAATAATAGAATTTTAAAGAACGAAAAAATAATTTCAAAGTAAATTAAATTCATAGGTCACTTATTGTATTTGGGAAATAATGGCATTTTAGAGAAAGTAAAATAATTTAAAAGTAAATTTAATTCATAGGTCACTTATTTAATTTGAAAAATAATCGCATTTTAGAGAAGTCAAAATTATTTTAAAGTAAATTAAAAATGGTTATTGCGGCTGAATTAAATGGTTTCCTGGGGTGACATTACAGTAATGATGACGCCGGGAATATTCCTACGGTGACCGACTGTATGTAATCCCAAGGAAGGTATAATAAAGGCCGAATTGTTGGATATGTTTATTGTACCTCAATCGCCTTGACGCCAGTAACACGGTGCCGTTGGATTGGGTTACAGTGAAAGGTAGTCCAATAATTTTGTATTATCCGACATACTTTTAGCGTAATGTTGTATTGGTTTCGACGCCGAAGTCTGAGCTACGATCCACTGACAGCTATATAAAAGCTGACGGGCGTCCCGGCCAGGCCCCACGGGGCCAACCTGTGCAGGGTTTTGATCTAAGTTGGGATAATGACAAAAATAACCCGAGAAAAAAAAACTACAATTAAATTCAAATAAAGAAATAAATTAATACGGGGACGGGGTTAGATTTCATTTCTGGGCTAAGGGAATTTTGAACAATAAGGCACGTTTCGGCACTCACTAATTTTCTTTTAAAGGGAACGCTACTTCAAGCGGCAGACATCGAATTATCAATAATTAAGATTATCAAAATGACGACCAAGGCAAAATTACAAAGAATTGGGGGAGAAAGAACCAAGAATCAAAAATTTACAGGTGAGAATCTAACTATGGGGAATTATACAAGGGTATTAATATGGTCACTCTAAATTCGACCCGTCATAATCCTTTGTTAAATGTATTCTAAATTTGGGTCAATTGGTCAAGTAGTAGTACTACAAGAGATTATTACTACTCGTAATGTAATGCGTACAAAAGGGTATACTGAATGTTTGGACCGAAGGAAGAATAATTTAGGAAGGATGATAGTTCTAAAGTGTTGTATGAGGTATGTCTTTTGTGCGTATACGCGGATAATAATATGATAGCATTGGGGCGTTAATAAAAGTTGTGCTGTGGGTCAGAGTATGGTCAATGTTTATAACCCATGTCGTATGGCAGGAGTTGTTTGCCTTGGTGCTCACTCACTGGACCGTTGTCTTCCGTCTTCAAAGGGTATAATTTTGAAGCATCATAACTTGATACCCATTTTATAATTGACGTATTATTTGTGGTAAGTGACAGGTACCACATTTAAGTACCCTAGACTAACATTTTATTATCAAATTTAGTAGTCAATAATAAAAGGTGAAAGGTAAATAAGGTTAACAAGTACTACTATTGACGTGCTTTTGATCACAAGTAAAGCAGGGTTTTTAAGGAATTTTGGTATTTTAAAGGTTTGGTTAGTTTCACTTTAGTATGCACTAGGTTTGCTATGCTAAGTTAAATAAATGTAAATAGAGATAAATAAACGAAATTGAGACTACAAGGAATTTGTAAATATTTTATTTTTGAAATATCAATATATGTGTAGAGTTTCTGTTGTTTACTTTACTAAAGAGAAAATTAAATTTAAGAAAAAAAAAGAAATATGAAAGAATCTTACGATCCCAAACTCTAAGAGCTAGGTACTACGAAAGAACACAACGTAACAGGATGGGTCCGGGTTTGTATAAGCTGACGATCACGAGTATGATTACCGACTTTCAGAAGGTAATACATAGACTGGGGGTCGGTATGTTTCACTATAGAGATAATTATTTGTTTCAGAGAATTACTAGTATACTGAATTACTCATTTAACAAATTTTAATCTATAAAAATAAACAATAAATTCAATAATTTTTTGTCGCTATTAGGCGTTTCGACATTAGTAGGTTTCGAGGTAGGAGCTTGATCGCGAAAATCACTTGTTCCAGGTCGATGTGGGAAAAGCACTTCAGCCGAGTTTTCGGATGTTGTCCTCTAGTTTGACTTCCGGGTCACCTAAATTTATTTTAATTATTCTAGATCTTCCTAACATCATATGTCACGTGTGTACGATCATTTCAGAAAAAGAGTGGAGTTTTATAAATGAATGTGGGATGACTGTGGAGTGTAAGTTTAATAAATTCTTACATATATTAAAAACATATATAGATCAGTTTCCCAGCAGTAAAAATAAGGGCAAGTAGATAGGGAGAAAAGAAGATGAACTGGTTTAACCATAACAAACGTAAAGCATTAATATTCTGGACAGACATGCCCGAAAGTAGTCCATCAAACAATCTAAATAGAGTCATCAAAAATTACAAGAAAACATATAGGTAAGCTACTAAAAATGCATAAAAGAGGGATATACAATGTTTGTATGATAACCTGATGGAAAGTTGTAATAGTCTCAGGGAACTGGTCATACGTTGTGATGAAAATATTGCACATGAACAATTTAATACATTTTTTACAACTATAGCCGGGAAACACCTGTAAGAATAATTCCTACAGATAGATACCATAGAGAATTTATGGACTCTAATAAAACGTGAAGGGTGAGCAACCAAATTTCTAATTTGATCCGGTGTAAAGAAACGCTATCGATGATCTAAAAAGTAGCAAAGATATAATAATATACAATATGAATGTAAATATGATCAAGACACTAAAAGAATTAATTGTATTTGTCCTCACTAAATTAATCAACAAGAATATTAAAATAAAGATATTCCCGTCACATCTAAAAAAATCTAAAGATATCCTGATATTTAAAAAGGGTGGTAGAAAAGTGTTAAGTAATTACCTCCTATAGCTCTACCAGCTTTGTCAAAGGTTTTTGAATGAAGTATTGAAAAGAGCAAGTCGATCAACGTCATTGGCTGTGTTGGACCTCCTTGAGCAAAGAGTTGGGGCATTGCCAATGTGGTATGCTGCGACTTCTGTAAGGCTTTTGACTGCGTGTTGCAGCTTCAGCTGGATTAGTCCGCATAATCTGGGGTAGAGCCAGTGCGTGTGGAGCTGATATCTAAATATCTTAAGCCATTAGAAGGAAATAATATAATGGTAGGATCACTGAAGAGTCTGCGATGACTAGGCATGTGGTATCGCAGAGATTCTTACTTGGTCCCCTTTTATTATTAATCTATATTAATGACATAAACATAACAATTTATGATTCAAAGATCATATTGCTTGCAGATGATATATCTGAAGAAGACTCAGTTAAAGATTTGAATATCTTAAAAGGAAGGTTAAATTCAAAAGTAGAAGCTCTCAACATCTGGGTTCGAGCTAATAAATTAACCCTAAATGAAATTAAGACTAACAACATTGCACATGGCGTCCGTGAG
Organism: Pissodes strobi; assembly: GCA_016904865.1. NCBI lineage: Eukaryota > Metazoa > Arthropoda > Insecta > Coleoptera > Curculionidae > Pissodes > Pissodes strobi. Next base: position 405,599 of record MU182119.1, on the reverse strand, counting down.
AGGGGGGCATGCTGAGGAAGTCAAGTTTCTTGTCATGTATCTGAATATGACATTAACCTTTGAAGACCGCGTAAATTATATGGCAGATAAACTAAGGAAAAAATATATTCTTCTTGAAAAATCTGGCCAGTCATGCCAAGACCGTCTTAAGTCATTCTATGCTCAGCCATTAGCTGTATATGATTACAAATAATGTGTGACAGCAATTGGGAGTAGAATTGGTATAAGTAACGAATTAAAAAATTAAGCACAGTCTCGCTAGGCCCTGCTGGTGTGCGGGCACTCAGTGCACTCTGCCGGGATCTTGGCAATGCAGCGTAAGGCCGTACTGAGTTGTTGCAGGGATGCAAAAAAAAATCTAATTCTAATACATCTTCGTTATTTCAAATGGAGCGCCCAGTCTCTTAGTTTGTTGTTACAGGGTTGAAACATTTTTATTCCAGTAACCTTTTCAAATATGCATACAGTTTTGGTGAAGACTGGCAAATAACAGCGCAAGACAAAAAATGTAACCAGTATACAATTCTTGAAGTGAAACTTCTTTACGTAAGGTAGGGTAAGTTCGTTTCATGCGAGCTGCTTTGTAACGATAACATGCAACGCAATGTAGTTGAGTTAGTAGTGGGGATCGCTTGAGCCGTGAGCGCGCTTCAATGCAACGATCGTTACAGGCAGAAGTTTCACTTTAGTAGCGTGTTATACGATTACACGTTAATTTTTTTCTGTTACAGATTTAATTGAAAAATAGCATTTGATAACGATCTAAGGATCCGTTAAAAACTAAAACACAACAATTAAAAATTAAAAAGCTCCTGTACTTAACTAAATTTTTAAATGATAATAGCAACATCACCAGCAAAGTTATCTTTGCGAAGATATCAGAAAACTCCACCATTCAAACATACCATAAAAAAATGGAATAGGAAATTTTTGGAAACGGAACATTTATAAAATAAAAAAAGACAAGGCAATAATAATGATACACAATACTTGAACAGACTAACTGAAGAAACTTTACGGGAAAATAACAACAGAATTTCTATAAGAAAAATTGTTGCTGAAGTGAATATATCTAAAAGTGAGTCTCAAAGATGCTTAAAGGTTTTAAAAATGCAACCATATAAATACAACTTTCAAAAATTTAATGAAAATGACTTTTGAATAAAGAATTTTTTGTGCAAGATCTAATTAGATCTATTTAAATCTGACCCAAATTTTATGCCTTAATGTCAGATGTCCAAATAAATAGCAAAGTTAATAAACATAATTCCAGAGGTTGGGAAAGTGAGAATAATCCTAGAGCTTATAATGAATTTTGAATAATTTGATGTGGTGTATCAGAGCAAACCATTTATGGCCCATTTTCTTCCTGGAAGAATGAGTTACTGGTGTAACTTAAGCTGATATATTGGACAAATATTGCATCCTCAGTTGGAACAAGACGGTATTAAAGATGTAACCGATTTCCGGCAACATTTGGTCAAAGATGGATAGGGCGATACCGAAATGGACATCTCGGTCCCCAATTTTCAACTTTTTCTTATAGAGCTTCGTCAAAAAATAGATGCTATATGCCTCCTCCGCAATCATTAGAAGAATTGAAAGTAAATATCAGAAAACTGTCATAGGGGATATTGAGAATTTAAAGTTTAGATTTTATGAGTGTGTTTTGGTGAATGGACATTATACACAACATTTATTCTAGCTTTCTATGAACATATACCTGCAAATAAAATGTTATTTTTCTATAAAATTAGCAACAGCAAAAATTGTATACTGGTTACGTTACGTTTTTGTCTTATGCTGTAGTATGAACCATAGAACCTGTATTTATCGTTCTATTTGATACATCGAAAATTTAATGGAATAAAAATGGATTTTTTACAACTCTGTAGCAATAAACTGAAAAAAATGACAACCCAGAAAAACACTTATAGATGCATGAAATCGCATCATTCTATCAGATTTAGCTTCGAAAATAGGAACCTGTTCGCTGGGACATCCTGTATAATGTGCTCGTAATTTGATTTTATTTGTTAATTTTGATAATCTATAAAAAGTAAATCACATTTGCATAAGAGTTCGGTTTTTCTAATGTGATTAAATATGTTAAAATAAAATAGAGAACATTTTTAAAAATGGACTTATTGCTGATGGGAGATCTGTTGGATCTGCCTTTTGGTGACAAACATGGTCAAAAAAGCTGTCGCACGATACCAGAGAAAAAAATATAGCTTTCAAAACGATAATTCAGGAGTGCAGAACGCGACGAGAAAGAGTTTTAAAGGCAAGATTAACTACATAAATATACATTTTTAATACCTACGACAAACGAGATTGATACGAAAAATGCAAAAGACCTTTTGGGTGATAATAGTTATCGAGGAATTATCAATTTTTAATACCTAAAATTACGAAAGCCTACAAAATTTGGGTAATAAAATATACTTTAATATTTTGACGGATTTTAATGTAATATTAAAATCCGAAATGAGTTTGAATATGATCGCCATTTTCTTTTAATAAGTAAAATTTTGTCACAAAGTAACGCGTATTTAGGAGGAAATAAATACATCTTTTAAAATACAAAAACTGTTGTTCATTCAGTGCGCCTAGATTTTTTGGGAAATAGTCAAAATAAGAATCATGTGCACTTTCAGCTCATTGACCAACATATTTTCTAAAATTTCACCAGTATATTTCTTACAATACACCTTTGTTGTTACCAAGAAACTTTTTTTTCACATGAAAGGCAAACCAAACCTTTTTATCAATTTTTTTTATTTTTTTGTACATATATTTTATAATGTTCTACTAAATAACCCCCCGCGACCACTTTAGTGTGACTTTCGTCTCAACTGCCAATAGGAGCAAGAAACAGAGCATCGACCAATAACACAAAGACATTTAATACTTATGGGAGACTTTACCGCTCCTATAAACTAGAGCCATCTATGAAACCTTGCCTTCGTTAAAGGGTTCAATAATTTTTAATAGATCATTTTTATAAATCTCAAGACAATTCTTGGAAAATACGCATAGCCTTCGTTGGGACCAAATATATTACAATAATGTATTTGGTTGCGACGAGTAGGAATGACGCACTGTTGCCATATTGTGCAAGCAAACTAGTAAAATTAGAACTTTAAAAATGCTCATATCGAGCTGATGATAACTTTTGAACAGAATGTTATGGACATTATATTAAAATTTTACTGAAATGTCAGATGAGTCTTTTTTCATATCTTTACAGTTTGGATAATTTACTTATTTCCTAATAAGTGTGGAGCGCATTTAGAGAGTCTCGATAAGCTTTTTATGGTCGGGAAAGTGGCGTTGCGCACGCGTTAGGATGTTAAGAACACTATTTTTTTACTAGCGTTTACAAATAAAACACGAAAACTTTTGGATACCTATGTAGTTTTTTTGCAATATTTTGCATTGTATCTAGAGACCCTATTTTAGGAGCCAGAGGAAAACTTTATATATAAAAGTTGGAGGTTTTTGTGTATAAAAAAAAATACAAACAACGGTCGCAAAGTGTCAATATGAAAAACCTCCAACTTGTGTATTTCAAGTTTTTCCTTAGCTCCTAAAATACCTAAAGCCTCTAGATCTCAAATATTAAAAAAACTGTACATATAACATCTTTATTTTAAAATAAAAGAGAAAAGTTATTCGAGATCATAGATTTTTTTAAATACTTAATTTCCTTTTTTTAAGCCCTGTTTTTTTACAGAAAATGTGCGCCATAAATAAACAAAAATACATACATAAATAAACAAAAATACATACATAAATAAACATTAAGAAAAGAGAAAAGTTATTCTAGGTCATAGATTTTTTTAAAATACTTAATTTCCTTGTTTTTTTTTAAGCCCTGATTTTTATAGAAAATATGCGCCAGTTACATTCTTTAAAAATCTTGGTTATTATCATTTTTTTAATTAGAAATTTAACGTGTGTTTTACATGTTTCTGATTATGCAGTAAATTTCGGTGATAAAATTTATGAAATTAAACAGAATTTATTACGAAATAAATAAAATGTATTCAAGAAACTTAATACAATTTGGCAACATTGATACATCAGTGAAATAAGGAATTTGTGAAGATAGCAACGCCACGATATTTTGCGGTTCGGGTCCTAACTAAAGGCATTTCGCGTCCGTTTTAGGAGCGGTAAATTATTGCAAGGCCGTTGTTTGTCTTTGTGTAATTGGTCGATGAACAGAGGCATCATTGCATCGGAAAAAACTGGAGCAGCAAAATTGTAGCTCCTAGGCTATAAAGTAAATACAACATTTATTTGGAAAATACTATCGTGGGTGCAATTAACGTTGAAAGGTTATAGCACCTAACTTTTTAGAAGTCGCCTCGTTTACAAGTTTTTTTTTTGCGCAATGGTACATGCTATATCCATCTTCATTTCTATCTAAGAAGTATTAAAATTACTTTCAAATTACTCCCCTTCTTCTTCTAAATAACCCCACGCGACCACTTTAGTGTTGACTATGGTCTCGACTGCCAATACGAGCAAGAAACAGAAGTACCATCGGGTTGAAAAAACTGGGATAGCAAAATTGTAGCTCTTCGGCTTTAAAGAAAATACAACATTTGCTATCGTCGTTGTCATGAACGCTGAAAGCTTATAGCACCAACCTTTTTAAACGTTGTCTCGTTTACAAGTTTTTTTTTCGGCGCAATGGTAGATGCTATATTCTCATTGCTGTCTAAGAATCATTAAAATCACTTTCAAATTACCGCATATATCGTCCTTCTACGATTCTTATAACTCAGCTTTCTTCTAAATTCACAGAATTTTCTACTGCTAGTATTATCATGGCACACTGGTACAAATAAACAATGGAAAATAAAAGTATCAACTTTCCATAGTCAATAGATTAACTCTTAAATTTCTGTCTAATAAATAAATTACAAAAATTAACCAGTTTTAAGTAATTAATAGTTACAAACAACGGCTACTCTACGTCGTATAAAAATAAAGAGAATGAAAATATTACTTTCGCATAATTCTCAATAAAAACCGAATTCAGATTCGATACCAGTTGGTAGAGGAATTAGACAAGGGGACTCCCTAAGCCCGCTTCTCTTTAATAATATCATGGATCAGATAATAGTGAGAGTACGCAAATTCCTGTGTTATGCCGATGACGCTGTACTGGTGGCAGAAAATGAAGACGATTTACAAAGACTGCTACAAGCATTTAACCGCACAGCAAAATCTCTTAATATAATTATATCTACTTCTAAGACAAAATGCATAACCACCTCAAAGTCACCGATTAGATGCAAGCTTGTGGTCGACGGGAAAATCATCCAACTGGAGATGAAATTTAAGTATCTGGGAATAGAAATCTCCGGCTATGGTGATGTCGAAGCAGAGGTTCGAGAACAAACTACCAAAGCAGCTAGGATAGCAGCATTCCTAAATAACACCATTTGGCAAAATAAACATATCAGAGTGAAAACGAAGGCCAGAATCTATAAGACAACGATTAGGCCAATAACGACATACACTGCAGAAACGCGACCTGACACAACAAAAACTCAGCAGATGATGGAAACAACGGAAATGAAGGTACTACGGAAAATCGCTGGAAAAACGCTAATGAACAGAGAGCGAAGCGAGAACATCAGAGAAGTGTGTAAAGTGGACAATATAAACAGCTGTATATTAAAAAGAAAGATGGAACGGAACGACCACATTAGTCGCATGGATGACTTGAGAATAGTTAAGGTAGAGCGTGATAAATCACCCTTAGGTCGCAGAAGTGTAGGGAGACCTCGAAAAAGATGAAGCGATAATCTAAGGCCCGAGTAGGCGGAGGGAACGAAGAAGAGACATTTAAAAGCTTAACAATAAAGTCCAAACAAGCTGAAAACTGACTTTTAATGAAGAAGAGACAGGCCTTTTTGCCTAAAGTGAAGAAGGAAGAAGAAAAACCGAATTAAGAAATAGAAATAATTAAGAAATAAAATTGTAATATTGTTAATAATAGTATGTTGTACTTTGTGGCGGCGAAATGCAATTTTCTGTCACTCTCCCTGTTTATTAATATAGAATCAAACTTTTACTTCATATTTATTGAGTGATAAAAAGTTACATTTTCTGAAGTTTAACGAAAATAGTATATTGTACTATTAGGAGTAAAAGTGACACTTTTTCTGGGGTGACTTTAGTTTGAAGCTTAGTCACAAAAATTCACTTACTCCAAATAATACATGGTATATGCTCTTCCAACGTCAAAAATATTATATTAAACTTAAAAATACTTAGCTCTTCATATCACCTAAGCGGGGAAATATCAACATGCTTGAAAACTGACAGCCATGTCACCGTCTATTCTAATAAGTCCGCGTGCCGCGGAAAATTTCCCTCCTGCCTGCGCCAATCTCTCGCCAATCGGCTACTCGACTATTTCACGGCTTAGCCGTGACTCAGTTTTCGCAAGTGCGTTCGCGATCGGATGTTGTGAATTTATAATTACGGAATAGTTTCCGAACGCTTTACGCTATTTAAAAAAAAAAATAAAATTAAAAAAAAAAAAAAATATATATATATATATAAAGCGTAGTTTTTCTTATTGTACTGTTAGTTGATGACTGCGGTGTAGCTACACGTGATCTCTCCCTCTTTCTCTCTTATGGAATTGGTAAAGAATTATTAAATTTTTATGAAACGAAGGGAAACAAACAGTAAGTTGATTGGACGACTAACCCATACTAACCAAATCTATTAATATTGGTTATAACGTCTCGGAACCGGTTCAAATTACTAAAATAAGTTGAGACTAAGTTAAACTAACCGAAAGTTGATTAGACGACTAACCAAGTGCGTTATAATTGGTTGGTTATCGGAAGTTCCAATGTCTAAAATAAGTTGAGACTAAGTTAAACAAACCGAAAGTTGATTAGACGACTAACCAAAACTAACTAAATGTATTATAATTGGTTATAACGTATCGGAACCGGTTCAAATTTCTAAAATAAGTTGAGACTAAGTGAAACTAACCGAAAGTTGATTCGACGACTAACCAAAAGTAACCAAATCTATTAAAATTGATTATAACGTATCGGAACCGGCTCATATAAGTAAAATAAGTTGAAACTCAATAAAGAAATATTCACTTCTATCACGTGCACTGTGCTACACGCTACGCGCGTCTGTATACAGTATCCCAGATTAAGCAACACTAATGGAAACTAACTTTAATTAACCAAACAAGCGCATTGAGACGAGCGCGCTACACGCTTGACCAACCCCGCCTAACACAAAATAAAAATTAACCCACACTAACAAAATTAACCCCAACTAACAAACTAACCAAAAAAAATAAAACAAGTCTTGTCACCGACGGGAATCGAACCCGGGCCGTAGTATCACAAGCAAAGAAGCTGATCCTGAAACGCAACTGCGCATGATTGCAAATAGTTATACTGCAGAGGCTAGACGCTTGTATAAAAACGCAAGGAATATAAGGAAATAAAATATAGTCAGCAAGAGAAATAATCATGCGCCTCAAATCCTCTTCTCGACTTTTGATATAGATCAATGAATAATATCAATTCTTATCAGCTTAATATCACTATTGCTTTGCCTCGCTTTAATAAGATACAAAATAATAATTTCAGGAATAATAGATATTGGTTTAAAATCAGCACAACACCACTACTGACTAACATAAAATTGTCAAACAGAAAAATGTACCATTTTAATTTAAAATCATATAGAATTAAATAATAAATCTGGCAACACAGCCTTTCTACAAATCTTCCCTACGCGAAACAAAACAATACATTGAAAGTCGGCAGACAAAAGTAGTAGCAATTACATTTTTAATGATTTTTTATAAAAAAAAGTAGTAGGAGCGAGAAGCACAGTATACGTGGTAGAAGTGAATACTTCGTTATCGAGTCTCAAATTATTTTACTTATTTAAGCCGGTTCTGATACGTTATAATCAATTTTAATAGATTTGGTTAGATTTGGTTAGCTTTGGTCAGTCGTCTAATCAACTTTCAGTTAGTTTAACTTAGTCTCAACTTATTTTAGTCATTTGAGTCGGTTCCGATACGTTATAATCAATTTTAATAGATTTGGTGAGTTTTGGTTAGTCGTCTAATCAACTTTCGGTTAGTTTCACTAAGTCTCAACTTATTTTAGTCATTTAAGTCGGTTTCGATACGTTATAATCAATTTTAATAGATTTGGTTAGTCGTCTAATCAACTTTCGGTTAGTTTCACTCAATCTCAACTTATTTTAGTCATTTGACCCAGTTCCGATACGTTATAATCTAAGTTTTGGTTAGTTTGGATTGGTCGTCGAATCAAGTTTTGGTTAGTTTCACTTAGTCTCAAATTGTTTTAGTCATTTGAACCGGTTCCGATACCTTATAATCAATTTTAATAGATTTGGATAGTTTGGGTTAGTCGTCCAATCAACTTTCGTTTAGTTTCATTTCGTCTCATAAAAATTGAATAATCCTTTACCGATTCCATAAGAGAGAAAGAGGGGGAGAGAGAGAGAGACATATACTGTATCTCTCTTGCGAGATGAAAATTCCAGAACGTGTCGTTACATGGCCTTGAAAAATCACTTTCATGAAACCAAAGAATATCAAAATAGCGTAAAATTTGGATTCGCGTCTACCTACCTCAATTTTCTTGATTTTGGGCATTGCCATGGATTAGATTGGGTTAGTTTTGTTTGGTTGTGCCCCGGAGCGAGCGGAGGGACACGCGTGAAGTGAAATATTAGAACAACACCGGTCTGCTACCAAATGGGCAGGTCCGAAGGTCGAAAATTTGAGGTAAGTAGACGCGAGTAAAATTAGTGGGTTTATAATATTTACCTTCACCCAAATTATCTATATAAGTTGAGTTATATATGAGTATAAGTAAGTTTGATCACTGTGTTAACTAATTAAGAATAAAAAAACCCAAGATGGAAACCACTTTTAATGTTTGGGTATGGGTGTAGCACGGGTTAGTTGGTGTTTCCAATTTTTTTTTTGTTAAAGACGACATCCACTGTGACAAAGCATTTGTCATATTAATAACAAAATGTAATAAGATGATCGATAACTGCGAGAAATAGCTCAAATTGTGAGAAATAGGTCAAATTGTGATAAAGCGCCCAATCTGGCAGCACCGGATACATGACGTCGAGATGGGAATTGACATTCCAGTCGCTCAGCGTGGCAATCAACGTTAAATACGGAAGTGGGCGCGATAAAATAATTAATACTTTTACTGGGCTCTTCTTGGCTCCTCTTAATGCTTTTCTTATGGCAAAAAAGTATAGACCACTTAGGATGAGGTCACTGCAAATTTTATTATAAGCTAGTTTGCCTAGTTATAGAAAGTAATGGCTGGCTGGACGCTTTTTTCCTAAAGCACCCACCGCTTTGTTTTAAGTTTTAGTAAGGTTCAAAGTCTGCTGGAGAACGCATCGTGTTTACGGAACTTCCTTATAGCGTGCACGATTGAAAATATCAGGTTAACATTGTTCCAATGTCGCTATTTTCCGATATATTTTGTAATTTGTGTTCGTAGTTAAACAATACCAGTTGTTTTTGGGTTTCGTATTAATTTTTAATACCTACTCGTATTTTTATCCATATCGTAGGTAATATTTAATATTTCGTTTATTACTTACTAATTTATTATAATACTCAATAACTATTACATAGTAGTATCATTAATGAGCTATAAATGAGACAGAGAATGTCAATAATTGTTCATAAAATTAATAACACAAACATTAATAATCATATTCATATTTATATATTCCTAATAGAACGCTCCCCGTATAAAAAATAATTGATCGTGAGTTGGACTATTCATGCTGATCGTACGCGGTAGCTGCACGCATTCGTCTGCTTCGCCGTGGCCGAGTGTGTTCAAGGCAAACGGTGGTATTTTCCACGGTACGCTGCTGGAGTGAGCGGATTTATTAGAATATCTATAGACGATGGCCATGTCGCATATCATATGACAGAATCGTCCAATGAATTTAGAAACTCGTTTTCTGACTAAATAAATCAGCGGCAGCAAAAGCACTTTTACTGCCGCTGGAGGCTGAACGCCAAAAGCACTTTTGTTGCCGCTGAGCTTTTTCATCAATATAAGGTGGAACTTTTACTTCGCCTATTGAGTTATACAAAGGTATGCTTTTCTGGCGTTTGAGGAAAATAGTGCTTATCTGAATTAGCTCCCTAAGCAAATTGATTCGCAAAAAATACTGAAATGTATTCGTGTTACTATTTTACCATTTATTCTACTAAATCTTAAAATAATGCTAGGGTAGCAATTCACTATTGGGCCATTTGAAATCTAAAGTATAGTGCGAGCCTCCAAAGAAAACCGGGAGAGATCTACGGTTGATGTATTAAAAGTGTTCGAGTCCCATTTAAATTAGTGGTGGTGAGTTTGGAATCTAAATAGAAAAAACAACATATATTAACTAAAAAGAGAAAAATATTGAAGCAGTTTATTGACAATTCTTTGAGGGACAAGTTTTAAATCGCTGTCTTCGTCTGAAAAAGATGATGTGTCGTCATCACTACTTGAAGGTCCCATTGGGACGATTAAATCGTCTATAACTGTTTCAATTTGCCCGACTACTTTCCAGTATATCTCTTCAATACAACGAAGGTGTCTAACGTATGATTTCCAGTTTTTCGCTAATATTGAGTCAATCGCTTCTAACGTAAGTTTATTTAATCTTTAATTGAAAATTCACTGTTCCCTATGATAGTTCAATAGGGTTCATATTGCACATATAGGGAGGAGAGGCGTATGATCCCGACTATGCTGCCGTGCTTGGCTTAAAAGTGGTCTCTCCAGTTTAGGCCTAAATTGAGTTATGGTGTTTATAGTACACAACACACCATTTTACATTTTTTTCTAAGCTTAAAAGTGATAAGTGCTTCTAAAAATGGAAATATCCCCTTATAAAAATAGTCGTATGTGGACGAGACATCACAATTAGGAAGCTTAATCGTGGTATCCGCCTTTTCTAAACTAGAAAGGGGTATGTCCGGCAAAATCGGTACTTACCACTTTTAACTACAAGCATTGACTCGTTTTTCTCTTACGCGCCAAGAGACCGAATTGCTGATAATTTAGTTATTGTTTTGGAGTACGACGAGTAAAGATCGTTAAAACACGTGCTATCTATTTGTTTATTTTTATTTCGTTTAAGAACTATCTATGACTTGAAATTAAATCAGGTAAGTACAGCAAGTTATTTGAACTTAAATTGTATTTTGTAAGTTTGTGTTTAAAAGTAGGATATGATTAATGTATAAAACCTAACCTAGCTTTTTCTGCAATAAGTATACGAATTTATTATTGAAATGCGGCTTTGTTGAAATATTTAAATGTGAGCTATTTAGTATAGCTGGTTTATCTGCATTATCCAGAATAACTGATTTTTATGTAGGCATTAAGAGGGCAGTCTGCTACCCTTGTGATTAGCCTAAAATTGGAGATACCACTTTTAAGCTAAGCTCGGCACTGTTTATTTTTTAAAAAATAAGAAATAATAATATGTATATAGTAGGCTTTATTAAAATAATAAAAGAAGTTAATGAAGAAGGAAAAGATGGGAAGCAGAGGTAAAAGAAATCTTGAAATGCATGCATTGACATTACTACAACCAATAACTTGCTATGATGATCAACCATCTAAGCCTAGCTACTCCACATTACAGCCAATATCTTTCTATGATCAATCATCTATCTCGTATGCAGCAAGTTGCTCTAGAAATAACAATGAGCAAGAATGTTTTGGATTTGATTCGGACGATTCAGTGCAAGATCCCGACTACATCGTACCACATTCATCATCAGATTAGGAAGATGTCCCATTGATTCGTATTAAAAAGAAATTGATCAATAGAATCAAAGAAAGCGTTCTCGTATTGGAGGTTATACAAAGAAAGGTGAAAAGAGAAAGCGAAGACGATTGGAAGAACCACTATCAGCAAGAAAGGCAAAAAAAATAGAACAGATCAAGCTAAAACACCCTGTAAAGACACCCTGCGCTGACACTTATAAGAAAAAGTGTACCGAAAGCTTTACAGACGATGAAAGAGAAAATATTAATACACAATATTGGCAAATGACATTTTCGGAAAAAAGAAACTTTGTTTCTAGTTATGTGTCATCATTAGAAGTTAAACGCCATAGATCGCGGGAGTCGAGAAGAAACAAGACCCTTAGGTACTACTTCAAATGTAGGTCTGGGGATAGAAAAAAGAAAAATAAACTGCCAGTGGCCTTACTTTGGCATGAAGGCATCACTGGAATGCAAAAAGAAGACATAGTAACCATGTATTATAATTTTTTTTTGGAAATGAGAGATTATGAAAGTATCGTGTTAGGGGTAGACAACTGCTCATCGCAAAATAAAAATTGGACCCTTTTCAGTTTTTTTATTCATACTGTAAACTCACCGGAAGTTTCTATTAAAGAAACTGTTTTGAAATATTTTGAGCCTGGACATACTTTTATGTCCGCGGATCACTTCCACCACCAGGTTGAAGTTTCAATGAAAAAAACTCCAAAGATTTACGATTTTAAAGATTTTGTTAATGTGGTCCAAAGAGCCAATTCAAACAAAGTGAAAGTTGTTACCCCACAAGTTTTTTTTGAGTGGGAAGATGTTTCTTCCTCTTATAAACTGAAGAAGCAACAACCGCGTGTTTATTTAAAGGATATTGTACAAATTCGAGCAACAAGGGGAAAAATTTATCCTATAAAAAATGTTTTACGGATGCTGAGGAATATGACTTGAATTTCCTAAAAAGTGAGAATTACAAAAATGGTGTTCAATCTCCAAAAAAAGAAGAAATCGCTAAGGGGTATCACGGAACAGAGAAAGAATAATATTCTTAAAACTTTAACTGCTTTAATGCCAGAAAACAGGTTGGAACTCTGGAGAAATTTGCCTGTCAATAATGGAGCCTCTGATTTGTTGAACAATATCGAATATTAAGCGATTCTGACTATTTAATTTTAGTTCTTTAATAATTCTGTAAGTTGTTCATAAATAAATCGTAATAATTTATATCAGACTTTTATATTACTTAAGCCTTCCTATGTATTACTTTATAATTTAATATATTTATAATAAGGTAGGTCTTTGCTTTAAAATTAGCATCTGCTATCTATTTAGATTGAACATTACCACTATATAACCTAATGTGGTATATATTTTTTTAATTGTGTTTTTTAACTTTAATAGTGGTATCTACCATTTTTTGGTAAAAAATAATCATAAAAACTTTTTAGCCATAAATTTAAGTTTTCTAACTAGTTAATAAAATATATTATAATACATATCAAATTTAAACTGCTTGTAGTTGGCAAATGTCTTTAACTTTAAACATCGTTTTCTCAATTCCATCTCTATGCCACATACCACTTTTAAGCAAAGCACGGCAGTATGTAAAACGGCGTCAATTCTATAGTTTTTTTTTCGGTAGGCTCATTAGCTGAGATTAATTCATATAATTGAAGTTTCCTCTATGTAGGATCAAATTTGATTATTCATCTGAAGCTAAGAGAGCATAAGAGATTTGTAGAGTATTTAGTTGGTACTTTATCTTGTATATGACATGATAATGATAAGGCATTATCCAATACCACGACTGATTCTGGAGGAATATCAGGTAAAAGCTTCCCTGTAAACCATTTTTAAATAATTAGATATCATCTATTTTATCTTGATATGATAACCGCGGTCTTTTCTTGATGGTGTGGAAGGATTTCAGCGGTCACCATGTTCGTTTGTGATTGTTTTATACTATTTTCAAAAAACCTGTTTAAAATACAGTCCGTTGCGTTCGATGTTTAATGGGAATATCTAAACCTTTATTTTAACTTCTCTGACACCAACATCAATAACGTGAGCAATTACCTCACGTGCGGCGCTCCTAATTGTTTTCTCATGGGTGTTCGCCATCGTCACAATGTAGGCAGCCATTTGTTCATTTTAAATCGCGAATATGATGCAAGTTTATGTAATAGGGAGATACGCCCAATCACAGTGTACCATTGCGAAGTTTATTAAGTTATCTCGAGGTTTCGTTTATGGTTCAACTGGCATACATTATACTCGGTTTGCGATGAGATGCCCCTTCAACAGGAATTACCTTCTGTCCCAAAGATATTCACAAGAAACGACAGAACGATTTGTGAATAAACTGTTTGTATCCATGAACTAAATACCATCTTAGACCAATGGGTATACCGCCGCTTTCTTAACAAATGCTATTCCAGCATTCTTCGACGTTTTAAAATACAAATTAGAATAAATGGCAAACAATAGGACTAACAAATTTCAGTATTTTTTTTTTGAAAAGAAAAAAGTTCAAAGTTTGAGTTTCAAACAAAATTATGTTTAAAAAAAAAGATGACACCTGTTAAGCCTAATAGATCTCATTCGACTTAAACATATCCTACTTACATCCAAAACAAATGCACAGAAATTACCGAATTTACCTAGTTGAGTCTTTGAACATGGTCCTCCAGGTTGCCTATAAAGCTCAAGCTTATGACTTAGCCTACACGATTAACTAGAATGCACCAAGAAAACTAAAAAAGAAGTAACTCTGCCAAAGTCATGTGTGATTTTAATATTGTACAAGTATCTAAGCCGATCAAGTGAAGTTATTGTTTGATGGTCAATCATGTTATTAAAAATTCACAGTAATAAACATAAAAATAACGACATAAAGAAGAATAAATCCGCGTTCGCTTATCACCTTTTATCCCCGGAACATCAGTTTTCGATTCCTGAGAATATCAGTTTTACATCAAGGGGAAACTTTGAACCTGTTAGGGAAAATGGAAATCACAAAGGCTAAGAGAAGCCCAGTTAAAGTACGAGCCAATGATGCGCTTAATCGTAAGCCGACCCCATTTTGAATAAAATAATTGATCATTAAACAATAATCTCACTTGATCAAATTACATGCCTGTGTAATGTTATTTTAGTAGGAATACTACTTCTTTTCTGTTTTGTTTTCCGGTGTCCTTTATTTAACTGTGTGGGCTAAGTCATAAATTGGCCTTGTCGAGCTTTATAGCCCAACTCGATTAGTCTTCAAGGAATCAACTTTATTAATTTTTGGCCTTTTTGAAATATGTGGTGTGTTTTATTATCATAGACTAGGTAAATAAATTAATATTTGGTTTCAAGTCTAATAGGCTAATTTAATGAAATTTAGAAAAAGGTTCAAATTTTTTTCACACATAGTTCCAACCAAAATTAGATGATCCTGGAAATATCAGTTTAAATAAATAAGCCATTCAGAAAATATAGCATTTCAAATATGGCCCGCCCTTACCGTATTCTCGGCGAACTTTGACGTTGCTGCATGCGAGGCTGTCGACACGGCGAGGCGCGGCGACCATTTCGAGAGCGGGCTGCTCTCACGTGCAGTAACGTTACAGCCGGGTCGCTTTGGAATTTTTTAAATGGGATGGAGAAGAACTATAAAATCGTACGACCTTTCCAATAAGCAAATAAAAAACTCTTAGGCCTATTAGGATGCTCAAATTTTTAGGTCTGATGATGCCAATTGAATGAAATACGTGTCACCTCTGCTTTTAAATATAATTATTTAACTGAAACCTAAACTATGATTAATGTATCTCAGAGAATTACGGACGATTTAAATGTCCTACATTTCAGTACGTTTTGCGAATATTTCTCATCTTCGTACCAGAATTTTCACTTTCGTTATACTACATAATTTATTATATGAATAAGATACTTCAAATTTTCTTTCAAAGATGTGTTGCACTTAAGTACTAAAATGCTAATATACATATATTAGGTACATAGTTCCTTTTCTGTAGTTGCTGCTAATTATTCAGACAATGTAAGAGAATATCACATAGCTTATAAACTAACTTTACCAAATTAATAAACTTCAGGAAATACATCTGATTAAAATATATTACCTGCATACTGGGCAAGTAGAATCACTCCACTTTTCCAAACAACTTGCATGAAATGCATGGTTACATAAAATTGTTAACACTCCATCCACTGATTCATCCATACGTTCTACAACAAAATTATTTTTCGAATTAATCCACTTAACAAAAACGGTCACAATAGATTGCAAAATTATTTCTAAAAAATTGCTATCTTTTATTATCATAACGCTAACTAAACATTTGAGTGAATTGGAATTGGAGTTTATTGGAAATGTCCTGATTTGGGGTGATGAAAGTGGCAAGTCTTGCGCAACGGCTCTCCATTTGATGTTTGGCGACTCTGATTATAGAGTCAGTGGTATTGTAAAGCCCTTTGCTCCATTACACGAAATTACAAATGACATATATATTCAAAGACACTTTAAAGTATGCAGGGAACGATGTTGTGATTGTATGTCTAAATATAATTTAAACCTGCAATTTTAAATAAGTTGTTTGCCGTAGGTAAATATACAGATTTCGTTTCTTGCTTCAAATATAAAAATCTTGACTTGCGCAAGGGGGTAAATGACACCTTGTTTGATTTTTTGAATAGAAATAGCAATGTATCGATAAGAATGATTGAAACTTTTAAAGCTGGGCGGAAGTATAGACTGAGTAGCATATCTATAATAAATAAGCTGTTGTATTCATATATTTTAACTCCGTGCAGACCATCAAGATGTTTTAATCTTGTGAATATACCTGTGTTGCCTGTAAATAATTATAATGGATGTGAGTGTTTTGTTGAACTTGTTCAGGTCTCTCCACAGTTGATAATTGGGTTGAATCTACAATAATTGTACAACCAAAAGCAATTCTAAATGAATATAATTTCAGGACTTGCACTGTAGATTATGCTACAAACATGAACTTATGTCGGTGATAATTATTGTACTACCACGCAATAAATGATAATTCTGACACTGATTTTTTAGGGATAAATCTGACACGGACACTATTTCTGTAGTATTGCTCAGTACGCAATAAATGTAACGACTTGTATGTCTTTCTCGATAGCTTAGGTTTTCCAAATGTATTAATTTTATGTGAACATTGGTTAAGCAGAGGTGAGCCTCTGCCATTGCCTGACTATCGTTTGACTGACATTAATTGTCGCTCAACCCTCATGTGTGGGGGATCAGCTGTATTACTTTCTCAGGGTCTTAACTTTCAAGCTGTGAACATTTTTAATGATCAGATCAACGACCAAATATTTGAAATAAAGGGGGGTTCTGACATGTCAGTTTGAATGAATCATTTTAACCGATTCATTGTATTAAAGAAAATAAAAATACACGCCGCTTTGTTCACACGTTTCATGTTTTGCTGAATACGTCAGCTGGGCCGGACAATTCTATCACTGATATCGTTCTCGTAGATATAAAATGCCAAAAACAAAACTACAATTAGCAAATGAATTACAAAATAATTTGGTCAATCAGAATTGTCCAAAAATACATCAGTTTGTTCATTACGCCATCGAAAAACCATTCTGATCAACGATATTCACGCTCAAATAATATGTCTAACCTCAAAACTAAACAAATGACTGAACATATTATATTCTCACACTCCAGTTTGTATTCATTATTAGATAATGATCAGCCAAAATGAATAAAAGTAGAACTAGTTTTCACTTTAACTGAAAGTACGAATATACTGATCATTTTTGATGAAAACGTGTTCTCACGTTCATTATTTGTTCAGTATTACTGAATCAGTGAAACTGCTTCAGCGAAACTGACAAGTCAGAACCCCGCTTCTGCAGCCTACTGTCCGTAGTTACGTCTCTACATTTTATGTATATATAGAGCTCCATCTAGTAGGGTTGATGATTTTATGCATAGGCTAGAGATAGTGTTGTCAAGAATTCCTACCACGTCACATATAGTCCTGGTGGGTGATTTTAACATAGATTTTTTACAAGCTCTGATGCTAACACGTGTACATTAAAAAGCGTGCTGAATTCTTATGATCTGAAGATGCACAATACAGATCGCCCCACACGTATTACCTCACACTCATCAACAGTAACACTGGTTGATTATGTGTGTTCAAATCGTGAGAGTGACCTTATTGAGGTGTTAAATGTTCCTTTCTTCTGATCACGAGGCTATCTATTATCTATTGCCAGTTTTCAATCGGGCGGTGGTGGAGGAAAGGGGGTACGCGAAATGGTAGACTGTATACAAGGGCAAATTTTGATAGGTTTTCGCAACTTTGTGAGTCTGCACCCTAGCAAAATGTGCTAGAGAGTCAATGCCTCATTAGAGATTTCCATATTATGCTGCGTGACTTGTTCAACAGCGCATTTCCTCTCAGAAAAATAAAACAAAAACGTAAAAACCCATGGGTGACTAGGGGTCTGCGAGTGTCTGCAAAAAATCTTAGATCACTACATTATATAAGGAAATTTAATTCCAGCAATTTGTTTTTTAATAATCACTATTGTAAATATCGTGCGACATATAGGACTCTGCTAATGATGGCTAAGAGGCTTCATTATGGGGATAGAATTGCTCAGTCAGGTAATAAACAAAGAGAAACATGGAAAATTGTGAATGAGCTTCGAGGTGTTAAGAGACGGTAGCAGGCGGTGGGTCAAAGTTATCACCAAATGATTTTAATGATTATAATGTTAGTGTCGCCGCCAATGTATCGAGGTCACTTCAGGCCAATGTTTCTTTTGAAAGCTTTTTAGAAGGGGTAAATATGCTCGAGTAATTTTTCTTTACTCCTACAACAACTGAGGAAATTAGGAGAACATTGTTGGATATAAAGTCTGATAGGGCACCTGGTTACGACAATATTTCGATTAGGTTGTTTCTCAATCTCTCACAGAATGCCCTCAATGTTATGACAGAGGCTATCAACTGTTCTTTCTCGACAGGAATGTTTCCGGATACTTTAAAGCTTCCACAGGTTGTGCCTGTCTATAAGGGTGGATACCATGATGATCCCTCAAACTACCGTCCCGTTGCTCTTATGCCAAATCTATCAAAGATCATTGAGAGATTGGCTAAAAAGCGGGGTGCATCTTTTTTGGAAGAGTATGGGGTGTGGCAGGTATCTCAGTTCGGGTTTCAGGCTGCCAGAAGTACAAGCGACGCTATTTTCGCTTTCCTGGAAAAACTTTATTTGACTCTCAGCGACAGGGAAACGGCCGCGGCGGTGTTCTGTGATCTCTCTAAGGCTTTTGACTGTGTGGATCATGGAATACTGTTACGGAAGTTGGAAGTCTACGGGTTTAGACGTCTGTGTATTGATTGGTTCACGTCATACTTGTCCAACAGAGAACAGTCAGTTTTCCATTGGTGGCAATATGTTAATGAAGCAGGGATTGGAGTGTGGAGTTCCACAGGAGTCGGTATTGGGACCGATTCTTTTCTTCCTGTATATTAATGATATGGCTAACTTAAAAATTTCTGGTAGCTTTACAATTTTTGCGGACGATGCTACCATACTTTGGAGGGGTAAAAAAAGCAAGGACCTGACTGATGTTATTAACTGCGATCTGATACTAATTAAGCAATGATGTCATGCAAACAAAATATGTCTCAATGTTAACAAAACAAATGTTATGTCTTTCAAGTGTAATGTCAGGAACATTAGTATAGAAAATCGCATTCTAGATAATAAGTTGGAAAACAGGCTTTTGGGTGTGTGCATAGATCCTAAACTGAAATTTGAAGCTCACATAAGACAACTTATCTACAGAGTGTCTGGCAACTGTTATGCCTTTAGAATTATTTCAAATGAACTCAATAAAATTGCGGCAAGAAATGCATACTTCGCGCTGAAAGAATCGCACCTGCGGTACAGAATATGCTTTTGGGGTGCATGCACCAAACAGTTATTTGATCGTGTCTTTGTCACTCAAAAGAGGGCAATAAGGTACCTGTGTATGGCCAACGTTGAAGATTCTTGTAGACCAACACACCAAATTATGTCACGAGGCAATCATATATGATTGGTCTTCCAATACCTAATTCTAGCTTGATACGGGATTCAATCATTTTTAACAGCAGGAAGATATTTAAACATTTGCCTTTAGAGATAAGAAAAATTTATGAAACAAAGGAATTTAAAAGGGCGTTCGTCGCCCTTTATTGGTTGCGAGGGCATATTATGGTTTGACGGAGTACTATCAGGATAGATTTTAATATTGTATAGTACTATATATTGTTTAAGTTGAGTATGACTGAATTTCATGTAATGTACTGTGGTTTGGTTTTAATGTTACTTGTAGGACTATGACGTTATATAGGAGTTTAGGTCTTTGCTTCTCGATTTTAATTGTAATTTTAACTTTATATTAGTGTTTGCACTTGTGCTAGTTATGGACTCTTATTTTGGTGTGTATAATTACTTGTTGTTATTATTGTTTCTTGCTACTTTTTGTGTGTATTTTTTTATTAACCACCTTTGTCAACGAGAAATCATTTTCTTCAGATAATAAAGCATATATTGATTGATTGATTGATTAAATTCCATAACAGAATTCAACAATTTTACATGAATAATGATGAATATAAGTAATAAACCCAAAGTCATAAAGCAGTAGCTGACCTTTCTAATTTAATTTCTGATGAAAATGTTCAAATTAAATTTTGGGTGGTACAATTTTGTACTTCTTGACTTAAACAGCATTGTCATATCTGGTTTGATTTGAAGCTTTTGCCATCAAATCTTCATTTTTATATGAGATACCTATGTAATTTGAAACATTTGGATATCTTTCTGCTAATTTGAAAGATATCAAACTTGATAATGGAACAATTATCTTATAAGTTTTCCGATATATAAAAGGTGCCAAAAGGCCAATTTTTTTTGTACAAATAACATTCATATTGATGTTACTGCGTATATTCAATTGCAGTTCGTTAAAGCAGGTTGTTTATTTACCCATTATCTTATTTATTTATTTACTTTATATCAACGGATCAAAAGTCCACTAGGGAAAATAAAGCTATATTTAACATAATTACTAAGCTACTTAACAACAAACAAATTTAAAGCAAGTTGTTTATTTATTTAGCCTTTATATTCTATTTATTTTTTTACTTTAAATGAACGGACCAAACAAAGGAAGGAAAAACAAAGATATCTTAAACACAATTACATAGTACCGAACAAAAACTACCAGGCAATGGTAATACCCCTTAACTGCTTTAGGAATCCCGATTTACTTCCAAAACAGTCCAATCTTGGTAGTTTTTATTTGCAAATCAAGCAGATCTGGTGAGAAAGGAATGACAACTATAATTCGTTCTATGAACAATGGCATTAAACGAAACTGTTTGTCGGGTAAGCTTGGATGCCACATGCACACCAATCTTAACAAGTAGATCGGGAAATGAATAGTGAAAATGAAGCACATCATGAAAGATGGATAAGTCTCTCTATGAAAACGTCGGTATTGAAGAGTATCGATATTGAGCTGAGCCTCATCTGTTGGTAGTTATAAAATTTTACATGTTGTTTGTCAGCAATATGCTTAAGCAATTTGTGCTGTACTCCTTCAGTACTATTTATATGAGTGCCATAAAAGGGCGATCATAAACAAGATGCATCTTCGTTTAATCATGGAAGTAGGCAGTGCATGTCTTTATAAAACCTAACATTTGAAGATACTTTGAAACCACTGAATGATGATGAAAGTGAAGCTTAATTTGGAGTCAATAATGATCCTCAAATCTCTAATTTGGGACATATTTTTTAGTGGACTGTCATTCACCTCGTAGTCAAAACATATTGGATTTGTGCTTTCGCTAAAGAGGATTGAGCTACATTTCAACACATTCAGGCTCACTAACCCACACCAGACTGCAATAGAGTACAGTTAGTGAGATGAGATACTTTAATAAAACCCTTCAGGTCATCAGAAAAGAGTAGAAATCTGCTGTGTTGAAAGCAGTCAGCAAAGTGTTTACATAGACAATGAAAAGGAGTGGCCCCAGGTGTGAGCCCTGAGGTACAACAGAAGTCACTTTCTCCTGACCTGAAAATGTTAATTCTAACAGAAATAAATCTACACTCATTCCAAAAACATGCTCGTCACTTCAAATACAATGCACTTATACAAACGTAGGTTGTGATTCACCCTGTCGAAAGCCTTGGAGAAATCTGCGTAAATAGCATGCACATGGAAGCCCTTATCTAAAGCCTCCCACAGGTAATCAAAAGTGACAAGAGCCAAACTGCTGGCTGATCAATTGCGACTATATAGAGAATGTTGGAAAAACGCATACAAATTTTTTAAACATCTTCGGTATGGAACTAAGACTACTAATAGGCCTATTATAATTTTCAACCTGCGTTGATTACCATATTTTAGAATTGACGTGTTCCAGCTAGTTTTTCATACACTAGGAAAAGTGACAGTGTTCAATGACAAATTGAAGATCAGGAAAAGTGGGCGGAGCTAATAATATAAAACCACAGTTTCTCAAAAAAAACATGGTGACAAACCATTCGGTCCAGGACCCTTGTGAACATCAAAACACAAGAAAGCAATTCGACAACGAGATTGTCAGAGAGGACACACTGAAACTCTTATTGAATGCACTGGTTTGAAACAGTACACACCGAGTTGATGTACAGGGTATCCCATTCCCGGCACTTGTGCAGGGTATCTCCCTTATTTTAAAAGATATACGGTTGCGGCTTTCGCGATAGTGTGCTACTTTTTTTTGTGAAAACAAAGAGAGGACAGAAAAGTACTGTATGTTAACAATGTCATTTTCCGTAGAACATCTTAGGTCACCTAAGAAGATTTTACAAATTTCCACTTTTACACACTTTTAGGTTTATTTTAATGGATTTTTCTATATTAAATAGATGCTCCCGATATATTTTCAATTGCTTACAGTTGGCCCTAATTCTAGAAAAATCGACATAATCCATATAACTTTTAGAATTATAATATTTCTTATGAGATTTTTCTTATTTAGGATCATATTCTTTAAGTCAAACGAAAACCAATAGGGAAATGTTTTCTTACAATAATGCTTTAAAGGAATAAAAAGATACTAAGACTACTTTATTGCCTAAAAATAACTTTCATTGACGATGCAGGTTATTTGTTTATATGATCACTCACCTACATAAAATAAATAGTATGTTGGTAATATAAATACAACACAACATTTAAGAGAATCACTAAAATCTAAAACCTAAAGCAAACACAGAACAATTAATAGCATATAATAGCATTAATAACATTTAATAGCTTACATACATCACATTGTGTACATAAACAAAAATATAGCAAAACAGCAGGGATTTTTAAGAGAGTGAGTCAGCATAATACTCAGTCAAGTTGTAGTACGCTTTCCCAACAAGCAATGCCTTAAGAGACCTCCTGAAACATTTTAAATTACTGACAGTTCTAATCTGAATCGGCAAGTGACTAAAAATTCTTCTGCCTTCATAAATTGAAAATTTTTCGTTAATCTTCTTGTTGGTATTATTGGCAAGTCGAGAGCCCGCCGCGTGACATGCTGCGGGCAGGACTCCGAATGCTATGAAGATCCTTGTACATCAGTGATGCTGTTCCAAGAATAAACAAAGAGGTAAGAGTAAGAATTCACTGAGACAGAAAGTGAGTTCGGCAAGATTCTCTCTGGCCCACATTTGCGATGAAGCGGAGCCTTGCAGGGATTGGTTTCTAAACAAGTCATCCCATATAAATTCTGGCAAATTTTTTTTTAATTTGATTGAAGTTAGCACTCTTAAAATCTCTAGAGAAACCGAGATGCTACTATCATTTAGATTTACAACCAAACACAGAGTTGGATGATATCCATCAGGCTCTATAAAAGGTTCATTCACTGAAAATACCAATAAGTGCCGGCCATGCCAAAAGACAAAATCCAATAGAGAACTATCTGAGTTTATCAGTGTGTTCAGCTAGAACAGATTTTGAAGCGAACACACTTCAGATAAGAGATTTACGCAATCCACCTGATTAGGAGATGCTCCATGCAAGGGCATAGCAGTTGAACTAAATTCTTCACTTGACAATTGACAACGAGCGATTAAAGTCTCCTAGAATACATACCTTGCAATGTAAGTACTTTTCAGTTAATTCTTCTAGGAAAAGATGACATAAATCTTCTGAGGGAAGATATGCTATTCCTCTTGACTACCAATCAAAAAAATAGTTGCTCGGTATCAGGACTTGAAGATAGAATTTTGCTAGGGATACTCCGATGAATCGCAATCAGAGCCCCTCCATCTCTTAAGGATACAGCCAGGTTTCATTGACTACCATAATTCTATAATGGCAATAGGGAACATTCTCAAACAGAGTAGTAAGTTCGGTCTGGAGACCCCTCACATTTTGAAAATACACTAGACTGTCAAGAGAAGTTTTCAGTGTTTACTCTAGGATTATGTCATTGTCACGATTGGTAAGTTCACCCTTAAGATCTCCTTTTACTTTTTTACCCTGCCCAAATAATCACATTGTTGAGAGGTAAGGTCAGGTTCCAAATATACTTCATAGACCTGTCAATTTTTTTCTTGGTTTTCATATATCATTTTGGGTTTAAAAGTTATTCTTAAAGATCGGCATCCATTTTTATTTTCCTACCCAACCGAAAAGTCTTCACTAATTCAACATCTGAAACCAATGAAGTAACGTTGCTTTACTTGGATCATCAGTGCCTTCGGGCAGATTATACATCATTATATTACAAGGCGGCCTCTGGCGTTTGGTCATTTCACATAGGACATCTGCATTTGCCTTATCCGTAGAAAGACCACATACAAAAGCAGTGGGTAAAGAGTAGGAACCCCCGAGAAATTTAATTTCCTGCCCAAGATCTTACAGGGCAGTCTGAAAAGAAGTTTAGTTCCAATCTGCTTCATTTGATCCAGACAATTCACCAAGATTCTGTGTAATGCTTCTCAATAAAGTAACTTCACCCTACAAAGTACCTATACGGGTCATCATACCGAATAAATTCTTCAACTTTGGTATGCATATGAAGAGAATAATTCAACTGGATAAAATCAAGGCTCGAAGTTCAGTAGCTCTGTCCTTAGAGCCGCTCTCCTACACATGGCATTTTTACAGTAATCACATGGATATGCAAAAATTTCACTGCCATTTTTTGGCTCTTTAAAAATACACTGTTTGGAATATCTGAATGTTGTCCCAGACATGCCAAGGTTTGTTTGGCAGGCTATGAGGTTTAGCGATTATCAAAAACAAAACTAAAAATTAATTTAAGAGTTGCTATGATAAAATAGAATATGAAAAGTAAATAGCTAATATTTAATTATTCTTAATGGAATATTTTCTTATTTTTGGAAGAATAGTTTTATCATTTTAATTCGCAAGTCGTGTGATAGAGAAGATACAGTGGCTAAAATTTAGTTCGCGATTAACCAGTTGCCGGACAAAATGCTCATCATCGACGATTGTCTTTTTGGACGACGGGTATGATAAATTTGCCGCTTTACATAAACATATCGTAGTCCAATTAACAAATTTATATAACGCTAGACTAGAACCAGTAATTTTCTAAACATTATCTTTTTGTGATTGAAAAACATCATGTACCGATTGAATCGTGCAATAGCGAGAATCTTTGCTCGAACGATGATATTAACTAGCAGCTAAAAAAAGTAGAAACTGCGTACAGAGAAGCAGACTCTAAAAAAAATAAATAAAAATGTTCAAGGATTAAGACATTTCTAGAAAAGTATCTGGGTATTATTTTAATTTTTATTTATTGAATACACAAACTCTGAATTGTCCGTTATAAGATAAAATCACTTCCGTAATTGCATTCATCACCTTGTTGCCGGATTACGAAGTAATAATAACCATAAAACATATATTTATTACAACTCGGTTTCCGACATCGAATTCGAAAAC
Organism: Pissodes strobi; assembly: GCA_016904865.1. Taxonomy (NCBI): domain Eukaryota; kingdom Metazoa; phylum Arthropoda; class Insecta; order Coleoptera; family Curculionidae; genus Pissodes; species Pissodes strobi. Next base: position 379,689 of record MU182119.1, on the reverse strand, counting down.
CGGGAAACATTTTTAATCCGGAGCCTACCTGAAGCCACTTTCTTTTGCTCGACCCCGAAAACCTTGGAAGTGGAACTTTTGGAGCAAATCTGTTCCGTCTTAGCTCGGTCTAGTTGCAGCTCACAACAACAAAAAAAACTCTAATGAAACTGCATCAGATTTTGTCGTCCTCCACTCCTAGATTTCATGTATTTCCATTATATTCCTAAGTATTTTCCACGAATTGTGTATTCCGGTATATTTCCCAAATATTTCCGAGTAGTCCTGACAATTTCTCAATGACGGGGAACAATATTACCTGTATCCACACGGTGTGCGGATATAATCAGATTTTAAAAGTTCAGCAAAGCTGAAAATACTTTAGGAGGCCTGAATAATATTTCATTCATCAAGATTATTTCTCCTAGATCCTACCTAACATTTAAAAGTTATGTACTTTTTAAGAAAAACATACTTTTTCGACGATGCTGTTAGTTATTATATACTAGACTTTGCTCCATTCATACACTGCTAAATTACTTTGCATATTGGCTAATGAATCCAAAGCAACATTTAGTATTAAAAAATAGCATCTTAACAATCTAACAGCGTATTTAAAAACATATCATATTAGTTTCTTACCTAAACAAACAGGACACATAGGTAATTCTGTATGCCCAGGGGGCGGTAATCCATCATGGGACCACTCGACTCTTGACACCCAAACTATTCTGCACAAAATATCAGGTTCAAGGCTACTGAATGGAGTGCCATTATAAGAAAAATAAAATTCCATAGTTGCTTCATGATCACGAAACCTACAAAATATATGAGAAATTACTTCTTTGGTGTATATTAGTCTTGGCATTAATATATACTCAGATCTTATTGGAACTGCGCACGATACTAATATCATATTATTATACAGGGTGAAACAAATTCGCTGTAATGGTGAGAAGCGAATTTGTTTCACCCTGTATACAGAGAAAACTGCAGATTGACCCTGTCTATTCTGATTTTCCTACGGCGTTGGACAGCATTAACCACAACCATAGCGCTTAGTATTTTCTCTCGTTTAGGAAGTTAATCTTTACCAGCTTATACATATAAATGCTTTTGCATTATGTAAGGTAACATGAAAATACTTTATCACAAAGAAATGAAATGCATTCCGATCTCAGACGTAACGGGAATCTATTGGATCAACTTGTAGATAGTGGTCCCAAAATTGGAAAACAATATTCGAATTTATAGATATATGTATAGTATCAGTCATTAAAATAAATCAATTTTTAAAAGTAATTTTTTATGAGAATAAAACAATTATTATTAAGAAACATTACTACTCAATGGACGAATAATTGGAAGATCTAGTCTTTGATTTCTAGTCTTTAAATGTGGCCTTCGTTTAAATATATTTATTTGTTTTACTTGTAAATTCTGATTAGGTACATTTTACACTCAGCTCGGCGTTATAATGTTCGTTATTCTGATATTTTAATCGGATTTTAGCATTGACGACTAATTAATTTATTTTAATATTTTAATTATTTAACCACTCAACGATATTTAAACCTTAAAATATTGGCCAAGTTGAGCGTCCAACAACTTTTTTGTTTATGGGCCTATTTTATTGATCTTTTTATAAAAATGCTGATAAGATATTTTGCTTTTTAAAACTTTTTCAATGTTGGGGAAAAAAACCGGCGTTAAGATATTTTATTTGAGGAGAATCAAAAAGATACTTTTTGGTCTAACTTTTGAACAACTTGTGTAGCTTTCTAAAAGTGCAAGACATTTGAAAGTCAATTCTTTACCAAGATGCATATATTCTGAATAGTTTATTTCTTTATTTATGTCGATAACGATAACTCTATTTTTAGTAAAGATACAGGCTCTTAAAGAAAATATTACATATTTTAAAGAAACAATTTTTAAACACATTTAAAAAATTAAGCAAGAAAATTATTGAACGAACCAAATTAAAACCTAATAAACAATTTAAACTTTTAATACCGAGTGTTTCTTTCCTCTACGAGCTTGTTAACAGCCTCCATTCTTCTTGGCCTACTCATACTACCAAATAACGCATATACTGTGAGGAATATTGTTCGGAAAACACTCTTCTTAAGTTCAGGTACCAAAACCCGAATAACTCTTTCGAGCTCTTCCTAAATGTGCTTAGTAGGATTAAGATCCGGGTTATGAACTTGTCATCATATCCGCTCTATTTTTTCGTCGTGCAAGTATTCCCGCACTATAGGGCATGAGAACAAAAATTGCTCCTATTAAATCGCTGTGGGCTGTGGGGTACCACATGTATCTGGATGCGTCTGTGAACCAAAATATTTTTTCATTAATTTTCAGTCCAGTCTCGCTGCCCCATAGCAAATCGCAGATGAGCGACTCGATGCTCTCTCTGCACAATTTTGTCGGGAATAAAATATATTATTATTATAGCCTTCTTACAACAGGTGTGTCTTATAATAGACGTGTTTTACATTGATGTGTTCTGCAGTATGGCCATCTTAAGGAACGCAATGAGTGAGCCTGCGAATGATCTATGGCAGACTAATATAGGCATGAGGCATGCATAGAAGACCTTTGAATGGGTGAATGCTTTAATAGCTTTGAAGAGAGGGAACTTGAGGCTTGTGACAGAGCTTCTCACAGGGCACTACCGCTTGAACCTGCATCTGCTCTTGCTACAAATTGTTGAAGATCCGGAATGCAGATGGTGCTTGGAGGACGAGGAATCGTCCACTCAGGTCCTTGCCGTCTGTCCAGCGTCAGCTAGGATAAGAGAGGGGCACTTCGGAAGTTGCATGCTGAACTCGGAGGACATAAGAAAGACCCTGCTGAGGAAGCTGCGGGTCTTCGCTACGGAGGTCGGGCTACCGGGCTGAATGGCGTCTTAGTGTGCCCACAATGGGCCCAGATTGATGGCCTACGTGCAAGGGCTCTCCCGCCCGCATTTTCAAAATTTATTCATTCATTCATAGTCTCCTTCCCGTTCATTCACTTATCTGACATTTCTAATATGATGCAATTCATTGCGATGATTTTGCACCAGCGGTTTAATGACGATTTTGTAGAGATTAATCATTTAAAAATCGATCATCTCTATTTGACGATCTTCTGGGCTGAACTGATCCCGGACGCCTGACATAAGATCCTGTTTCTAAAAATCACGAGTAAACACATTGTACCCTACCTTTCAAACATTCAAACCTTCTAGCAACATATCACTGATTTATACGGTCTTGTTTATCAACAATACTCTAAATGTCTTGCACTTCTAGAAATCCTCACAGAGCATTTACAAGTTAGACAAAAAAACACCTTTTTGAATTTCCAAGATTAAAATACCTTAACGCAGGTTCTTTCCATATACTGAAAAAAGTTTCAAAATTTGTCCGCATAAAAACCAAAATGGCCCAAAATCAAAAAAATTGTTGGATTTTAATGGTGAGTGTATTTAGCTATTAGCAAACTTAACACAACCGTTCGTTCAATTGATTTATTTGCCAAATAACATCAATTCATAATTTATTTGATTTTCTATGCACATAATTTAATAGAGCTTAAACAAACATTGGCTTAAAAGAAAAACATATCTGGAGAGGGCAGCCTATATGTAAATATCTTTCTAAACATGCCTGATGTTGCTTTGCATGCACTGGTTCAGTCTATAAATATTTCATGGGAAACAGGCAGTTCCCCTCCATGCAGTCGTCGAACTTTCGTTCGAAGGTTACAGAACAAGAACAGCTGGTACAGAACGCGCATGATATTATTTTCAGATAGCAACAAAATCTTAAGCAAACATCAATTTGGATTTAAAAAAAACGACTGCGCAAATGATGCCATGCTTAACTTGTTGCTGCAACGGTATTCTGTGATTTACCGAAGGTATGGTATGTGGTTGCGGTAATCACGGCATTCGGCTCACGAAACGTCAGTACCATAGTTTTAGGGGAGTGATTCTGTCTTGGTTGCGGTCATAATTGAGTTAGGCCATCAAGTTTTTATGGGTTCAAGCTCTTTCGGCACATAAGAATATTTCTTGTAGAGAGTCACAGAGCCCTATGATAGGTCCACTTTTGTTCCTTATTTATATAAAGCCCTGGTGGTCCCGGGTTCCACAGTAGGAATATATGGACATGATAGGAATATATGGATAGGATCAAAATATTCCGGAAGTAAACTCCCCGGCCCCCCGCTGGGAGCCCTTCATTCCGCATTTCACAGACAGCAAAGATACCGAACCAATTTAGAATAGATTTCTGCAACATAAGAGGCCTAAATACAAACATAAATACGGTACACCAACATCTACAAGCAAAAAGACCACACATATTAGCCCTTACAGAAACACAAGTATGTTCTACAACAACAACAGTGAACTACCTCTATCCTGGTTACGACTGACATACCCAATTTAGATATAAGTTCGGAATATGCCTTTTTGTCCAAAGCGACCTTTCATGTCACCGCGAGGAAACACTCGAACCGAACAACCTTGACGTCATGTGGCTAAAGTTCACCACCAGGGGATTAACCAAGTTTATATGTTGTCTCTATCGCCCTCCGAGCGATAGAGCCTACCAAAGCTTTTTCTCAACACTAGCTACCACTTTTGACTCAATACAGGTCTACCACCCCAGTTCAGAAATAATCGTTCTGGGAGACTTCAATGCCCACAACACCAACTGGCTCAAACATCACAACAAGACCGACAACGAAGGTAGAGAAGCTGAAGCATTTGACATCAGCTGCGGGCTTACTCAACTTGTAGACGAACCAACTCGAATCTCAGAGAGGGGCGAATTCGCCGCCCTCCTGGATCTTTTTCTGACCACTAATCCTGACCAGTACAAGGTTACAGTTGGTCCGCCATTAGGTACATCCGACCACAAACTTATTACAACGGTTTGTGAATTGCCACTCATACAGAAGGATCCACCATTGCCTCGCAAAATCTGGCATTACAATTCTGCAAACTGGGACGATCTGAGGCAGTTTTACCTAGATTTTCCTTGGCTCGACGTCTGCTTTGCCACTGACGACCCGTCAGACTGCTGCGAAGAGATCATGCAAGTAATCTCCTCAGGAATGGAAGCATACATCCCAAATTCCATCAAGTTACCATCAAAAGGAAAGCCCTGGTTCGACAAAAGATGCGAAAGAGCTGTAGGAAGGAAACAGCAAGCCTGTAAGTACTGGCAGCAAAATCAGACCGCTGAAAATCGCAATTATTTTATCGAAGCGAGAAACGAGTGCAAGTGATCGACGAAACTAAGGACAAACACAATCAAAGGATCAGGAATAAACTTTTGCAATGCCCCAGTGGTTCCAGGAATTTCTGGTCGGTAGCAAAGGCAGTAAGTAACAACTTTACAAAAACGTCTCTCCCACCTTTGACGGACGAACGTGGCATCACGGCGACTACAGCCAAGGAAAAAGCAAACATGCTCGCCAAAATGTTTTCATCGCACTCTACCTTAGACGTGCCCCAAGGCAAGACTCTCCCCACTATACCGAACATCAACACCACCATGGCAGAAGTCAAGTTTTCTCATTGTGATATTCGCAAAATCCTTAAAGAACTAGATACGCAAAAGGCATTAGGACCGGACGGAATACCTGCCATCGTGCTAAAGAATTGCACCAACGAACTAACACCCGTTTTTTCCAGGCTTTCTTCTCTTTTTTACAGAAAAGGGATTTACCCACCCTCTTGGAAAGTCGCTCGAGTGCAACCTGTTCCAAAAAAAGGCAAGAAAACCACGCCCTCAAACTATCGCCCAATTGCCTTGCTTCCAATAATCTCCAAAGTCACGGAACGTGTAGTCAACCAGCAACTACTCAAGTACCTCGAGAGCAACAGAATAATCAGCGATAATCAATACGGGTTTCGCAAAGAGAGATCGACAGGAGATATATTGGCCTATGTCCCTCATATATAGAGTAGGGCAATTGAAAACTACGGAGAGTCTCGAGCGATTGCGTTGGATATTTCAAAGGCATTCGACAGAGTTTGGCATGACGGACTGCTCAACAAACTGCCGTCCTTGGGACTGCCCGCCTCTCTCTGCAGCTGGCTGGCCAGTTTCCTTAAGAACCGATCCCTACACGTTGCAGTCGATGGACACATCTCGGACACATTCACCATCAACGCGGGCGTGACTCAGGGCGCAATACTTTCACCAACTCTGTTCCTCATCTATATTAATGACCTGCTGATCGAAACGAATAATCCTGTTTACAGTTTCGCAGATGACAGTACCCTTGTCTCCCACTTTAGATCAGAAAAACCCTTACCAGCGACTGATACTCATCACCGCAGACAGGAGCAGATTACAGCAATTAATCAAGACCTGGAGAAAGTTCAAACTTGGGGCGACCGAAATTTGGTCCAGTTCAATGCAGCAAAGACCCAAGCAGCAACGTTTACTAAGAGGGCCAATACAGCGGGCCCTGACATCATTATGGCAGGATCGACCATTCCTTCATCCTCGTCAATCGGGCTGCTGGGTGTCTCGGTCAACAGCAATATGTCATGGCATGACCATGTTGCTAACATCGCAAAATCAGCCTCCCAGAAGCTTGGTGCGCTATTTCGCAACAAAAAACTCTATACATCGCAGCAGTTGCTCTTGCTGTACAAAGAGCAAATAAGACCGTGCCTAGAATATTGCTCACATATCTGGGGTGCCGCACCAAAGCATACCCTAAAGCTGCTGGATTCCATTCAGAAGAGGGCTGTGCGTCTCGTCGGCGATCCGGAGTTGACCCGGAATCTGGATAGTCTGGAACATCGCAGACATGTGGCCGAGATGTCTCTGTTTTACAGATACTTTCACGGCAGATGTTCCCAGGATTTGGCCCGCATAATCCCGCCCCTGGCAACTCCTGTCAGACAGTCCCGACAGACGGCAGGAGCGCACCAGTTCGTCGTGCAACTAGAAACACCTAGAACATCGCTTTACCAGAACTCCTTTGTCTGGCGCACTGCATCACTGTGGAACTCACTTCCAGGACATCTGTTTCCCACTAATTACAACCTACAAATATTCAAGAACCGTGTCAATCAACATCTTCGCACACACACCGCTCGTCGAGCGCCATAGGATCTCCCTTTAGTGTGTGTGCCACTGCCATAAAAAAAAACAAATAAACGATCTCACAAGGGCCTGGATATTGATGGCAAATTTACAGTTTTTGTAACTTTTTGTACAACGAACATAGATTTGAAAATCACATAATAAATTAAAACTCAATGCACATAAGACTCTCTATATGTTATTTCAACAAATTAAAACACCAGCCGTAATATTCAATTAAAAATCAATAACTTGCAAATCTCAAAAGTGTAGACTACAGAATATCTTGGGCTTGTACTTGATGACAAACTAGACTACTCAAATCATATTGAAAAAATAAATCAAAAAATTGCACCAGTTGGTACATATAGAAGTTCAAAATATTTGAATCTAGCTAATTGACCATTAACTTATGATCAATATATTTTAAGTAATATAAGGTATCTAATTAAGATTTGGGGAACGTGTAGAGCAACATAATTTAAAAAAGTGCAAGTACTACAAAACAAAGCAGTTAAGATTTTATTTCAAATCTCTTATCTCCTACTAGTGGTCTATACTCAGAAACCACATTTAATCCGGTAAGATATGTACTTGAACTGGAACAGTGCAAACAGGTTTACAAGATTATAAATAAGAAACTTAAGAGCAATATCGAATTAACTTTGAATAATGGAATTTACAATTACAATACTAGGGGGAGCAACTCATATTGCATCAATCCATACCAATTAAGCATATACAAAATTTCTGCAGAGACAGAATGGCTTTCATACTTAATCGATAATAAGACCCCATTTAAACCTACAATATAATTTTCAGTAATTTTAACAAGATTATTTTGAGCTGTTTGTACTTTAGTGGAAATATGTACCTCAGAGGGCAAATCAGTTATATGTGTTAATAAAAAATATTTAGCATTCGTTTTCAGATCAAGCATCGAACACACATTCTAAAACCATTTATAGAATGGAGTTTTTTGAGTTAAAAAAAGGCTTGTTACCAAACCTGCTCATGGCAAAATTCAAATTGAAGATAAGCACATTAGAATGTGCTAGATTAGGACATCTGAAAATGGCTTATCTATATGCCTGTATATGTCCGAGCAAATCAGAATGTATCTTAGTAAAGTTTTACATGAGTTACCATAAAAATTAAACAAATAACAATTATAAATAGTTAAGGTAAGTAAACATTATTAATACACTTTTATTTTCCTATCATAGACGATTTTTTAGTTTAGTGCCTGTTATGTTATCATTGGAACATTGTGTTACTAGTTCTAGCCACATTTATTGCCTTATACTGAACGATTTTTCTTTTTCTGGTTTCTATTTTGTTGATCTATTTACGTAACTTGAACTACAGAAATACAATAATTATGTTTAAACACTATATATTCAAGTTAAACACTGTACATTCAAGTTTAGAAATTAATACTAAACCAACATAAAATCAT
>MU182119.1:346964-371045 GCA_016904865.1 Pissodes strobi | reverse complement strand
TATATATATACTGTTATGATTAACCTTGTTGACAATTCAAAACAATACTCGAATTAGAGGTCAAAGTTTGGTATAAAAAGCTGAGCAGCAGCCCATACCGACAGACTTTGATCTCCAGTGCGAATTACCGAACGGAAAAAGCCCCTCTGGTAGATCAAAGCTCTCACTTTAAAAAAGACCTATCAGTGCGAATTACCGAAAGAGAAAAGCCACTCTGATCAGGCACGTTTAAAAAAGACATATCAGTGCGAACTACCGAAAGGGAAAAGCCACTCTGATCAGGCACGCCTTAAAAGTGAATCAGTGAAAATTAAAGCTATAAGGCCAAGTGTTATTTCAATTAACTACATAAAAAATGTAAACTACGTAACCATAGCCGAACTTTCGGCTATGACGTAACTAAACATTCAGCCAGATCAAATAATCTGTCCGCCCGTCAGTCTAATTGTAACAGCTCTTCAAGCTAGCTCTCCCTCTCTCTCGCTGCTGTTCGTGGTTAACACTTTACAAACACCATTGACATAGTACTTACAGGTTAAATTAGGTATTCTATAGCTTGGAAGGCTGTGATATAAAAATAGATATTTCTTCAAAATCATTGGTACCTTTCGAACACAAGCTAAATACTTAGGTATACATTAATTTTTACAAATAATGTTTTGTTTATAGTAACTACATATCTAGTACTAACAATAATTACTACAAACACAATGTGGCCAATTACTGAAAACTTGAATTTAATCCGTAACTTGTAAAATGTGTTTCACAAAACAGTGTTTAGAAGACACTTAAATGGTTTATTATACAGGGTGTAACATAAGTACGTTAAAATATTCGAATGACGTATTCCTGAGGTAATTTTAAGAAAAAAAACTTCATATGAACGTATGTCCTAAACGTCCTAACTTTTGAGATACAGGGTGGTAAAATTATCAGAAAAAAATCTATTTCGTATAATAACTGTCATACTATAGTGGATATCTTTATCATATTTGGTGCATGTCTTCTATGCATCAAGATGCATTTTCTAATGTACAGACAATTTTATTATTTCTACCAGTGACGTCCGTACGGGCATTTCATTGAATTATTTTGGAGAAAAAAATGGTACGCCACTGCTTTTTCTAAAAGTAAAAATTATTTTTGAAATTACAATTTATTTCTGTGCAAATTTAATCTCTTGATTCTCTTTCGTCCGACGCATGGTTTTCGCTTAAAAAAATAAGAATCATGTTTGTGCATACTGAAATCCTCGATGAAATTCTAATGTGGTAATCATTATTGGTACTTGAAAGTTTTTTTTTTAATTTTTTCCTACAGTAAAATCAGTTACTTATTTCTAAATTAATTGACAAATGATATTAACCGAAGTCAATAGCTTGAAAAAAAAAGATTTCCACACAACAGTTACCGCATCAGATTTTTAGCGATTTGACTCTGAAGTAAAACGATTTTTATTTGTCGAACGCGTCGAACGAAAGAAAATCGAGAGATCAAATTTGCTCAGAAATAAATGAGAATTTGAAAAATATTTTTTATTTTAAGAGAAAACAGTGGCATACTATTTCTTTCTCCAAAAATATTCAATGCAAAGCCCGTACGGACGCCACTGGTGGAAATAGAAAAGTTGTCTGTACATCAGAAAATGCATCTTGATGCATAGAAGACATGCACCAAATATCATAAAGATATCTGCTATAGTATGACAGTTATTATACAAAATAGATTTTTTTCTGATAATTTTACCAACCTGTATCTCAAAAGTTAGGACGTGTAGGACATACGTTCATATGAAGTTTTTTTCTTAAAATTGCCTCAGGAATACGTCATTCGAATATTTTAATGTACCTATGTTATACCCTGTATTTGAGGTTACATGATTTTAGTACTAGGTATGGCTAAAGTTGGATTTTTAGATTGACATAATATAACTTAGTGTTTGTCAAGGTGGTTTCTGATGGCTCTGAGCACGTTGAAGCATTTAATCAAAATTAAATTATTAATCTGGATACTCCCGGAGACTCCTCCCAGGTGGAACTTGTTCAGGGGCTTTCTTCAAAAGACACTGTCTCCCTGTCAAATATAAAAGGATCTAGACATGTTCTTAACACTAACCCTAGTACTGATTCCGTGGAAGATAATCCAATACTTCCAAACCTGCCTCTAGTTGATTTGTTCATTTCTAGTTCGGATACTTTTTTAGAGCCCTCGCCTACACCACAAACTTCTCCTTACTATCTTTGAACAGAGAACACATAGGTAACATGTGCATTTCTTATCAAAATTGTAGAGGTGTAAAAACTAAATTGGAATAATTAAAACGTAATATGTTAAGTAACAATAGTAATATAATTGCTTTAACTGAAACTTGGCTGAATGAATCTATATATAGTTCTGAGTATTAGAAAATATAGAAATGACAGGCAAAACGCAGGGGGAGGCGCACTGCTTGCTGTGAAGAGTGTTTATAATATTACTGAGGTAGATATGTTTGATAATGGTTTGGAAGCACTATGTATTCGCGTGCAGTTGAGTGGAAATGTTTATTTGTATGTTACTGTAGTGTATTTTGTTCCTAATTGTAAGTGTGAAATATATAATAGATTTTATGATGGCACTGAGTCTGGTTTGTCTGGTAAAACGTGCCTAATCTTAGGTGACTTTAACATTCCCAGTTACATGAATGACATGACATCAAATAATTATGTCTTATGTCAAAGGATTTTTAGCATTTAATGCCATGTAACAGTTAAATAATGTAAATAATGCTAATGGTGTAGTCCTGGATTTGGTAGTTTCCTCCTTCGATGTTAGGGTTGACATTGATGATGACCCGTTGTTGCCAATTGATCAGCATCATCCTGGGTTGCTTGTCACTCTTTCAAATTATTTTACTGTTGAACATTTTGCGCAAATTTCGAATAGGAAATTTAACCTTAAAAAAGCTGATTAGAAATCAAAATTGGGAATCTTTAAATGATATTAATGATTCTGATACAGCAGTTGGCAAGATTTACGACATTATTTTGGGCATATTTGCTCAATGTGTACCAAAAGCTAACAGATTGGTAGAAGGTACTCCCTTTGGATTAATGGGGATAGAATCAAGCTTATTAAGCTTAAGCAGAGGCATTTATTAAAATATACAAAATATAAGTGCCCCTTCTGGAAAAGTAAATTTCGAAATATAAGATGTACAATCAAGTATAAGATAAGATAGCACCTGACAACCATTTGCTGGCGAAGGAAGAAAGCCTTAATCAAAGCCCCTGAAATTTTAGTCATTTTTAAAAAGCCAGAAAGAAAATGAGGAGATATCTTTTGAGGGTGAGATCTATAGTGGTACCCAGCAAGTAACTGAGGGTTTTGCTACTTTTTTCAGACCTGTCTTTGTGAATGATGATGAACCTGTTTGTGACGTTTTTGAACAGAAATCTTATTTTTGTGATAGCGGAGTAAGTCCTGAAGAAGTTGAAAATGCCATTAAAAAAAATTAGGGTAATAAGGCCATTCACCTTAATGGGGAGTCAGCATATATTCTAAAACGCTGTAGTGAATATTTGAACAAACCCTTTGCATTATTTTTAATTTATGCCTCAAAACTTCAGTGCATCCAGTCACCTGGAAATCGAGCAAATAAGGTTGTACCTATTTACAAGAGTGGTCCTAAGAACCAGATCAAAAATTACTGCTTAATTAGCATTCCTCGCATGGTATCTAAAATTGTTGAGGTGTTTTTTAGCTGCAGTGCAGCTTTGATAAAAAAGGTAACCATAATGAGGTAACAAATTATCGTCCAATTTCTATAGTACCGTTTATGAGTAAAATTTTTGAGAAACCTCTTAAATCTAGAATTTGCAATCACTTTGAACAAAGTAATTTGTTAAACAAACAACAATTCGGTTTTAGAGGTGGAAGGTCTACAACGATGGCCATTAATCAACTTATTTGTATTATAACTGACGCTTTCAACACTGGCAAGCATACAGCTGCCTTATTTTGCGACCTGACTAAGGCCTTTGATTGTGTCTCGCCAGACCTACTCAGGTCCAAACTGGAATATCATAACTTCTCTCGCCAGAGCGTCAATTTGATCTATTCATACCATACACACCATTTCCAGCTTGTGGATTATAATAATAAATTGTCCGAACTCCAGCCCATCAAATACGGAGTACCCCAGGGGTCTGTGCTGGGACCACTGCTGTTTATTATTTATATAAATGATCTGGTGGTTTCTGAGCCCAGTACTGACTTCACTTTGTTTGCGGATGACACCACTGCAACGAGAACTGGGAAGGATGCTGATGGATTGCAGGAGGATCTGGGCGATTCACGGTCAGCGGTCTCTGATTGGTTTACTGCCAATAAACTTACTCTTAATGCGACAAAAACCGAGACTATGCTTTTTACCCTCAGCACTCTGGCTGACATATGACATGATCCTGAATCAGTCCGATTTTTGGGTGTTTGTTTGGATCATAGGTTGCGTTAGCACCCACATGTTGACAAGTTGTCAAATAAGCTTTCTTCCAACATCTATGTTCTAAGAAACTTGGTTGATATTGTTTCGGAAAATGTACTTGTTATGACGTTCCATGCTTTGATTCAGTCATATATTTCATATGCTTTGCTTTCTTGGGGACACACGGCTGCAACTGACCGAATTTTTGCCTTACAACGCAGAGTCATTCGGGTCATTGCAAGGTTGCCCTATCGAGCTGATTGCAGGGATATATTTAGCCAAATGAATATTTTAACTGTGCCTTCCATGTATATTTTTGAATGTCTTAAGTTTGTTAAAAATAATATTGACCAGTATACAAAACTAAGTGATGTACATTCACACAGAACTAGAAATGGGGGAGATATATTAAACGATTATCACAGAATAAATAGATCTAGATTTGCGCTAAACTATTATGGACCTAAAAAGTTTAATAAAACTCCTCAACTCATCCGAGACCTTCCTTCAACAAATTTCACTTCTGTGACAAAAAAATGCTCCTCTCAGGAGCATTTCATTCGATGGATGAATTTCATGGGTATAACTTTAACCAATATAAATTTCTTTAACGCTTGATCTTTTAATGATCTTATTATTTTTTATTGTGTTTTATTATATATCTATTGTTCATTTGTTTGTTTTCTTGTATGTTATATTTTTACTGTTAGCTTTAGCAATTATTGACGTGTATAAACATTTTTTATGTACTAACATCAATAAATACTTTGACTTTTATGATTACTTGTTGAACATCTTCAATAGAATGTCTATAGAAGAATTAGGATATGTTTGTGCACATTATATAAGTTGTTAAAGGGAAGAATTGATAACTAATGTTTTGAGCCAGTTAACTTTTGTAGCAAATAGAGTTAATATTCCTTCAAAAAGAACTTTTTACCTGGACTTTCGAAGCACAAATTTATACAAGGGCTCATCAATGTATCAGATGTGTCAATTGTTTAATGTGTATGCTTCTGACATTGAGATAGGCTTAATGAATATTTGGCAATTCAAGAAGTTAATTGGTATCAAGTTATTATCCAGGTAATTTCTGTTTCTCATATCTGTCACATGTCAATTTAGTATGAAAACATGTAACAGAGGTCAAATAATAATTTAAATAATAAGCAATGAATGAATGACTAATCAATTATATTAATTTGAAAGTAGCAAAGATCCTGAATAAGGAACTGTTTCATGTTAATAATAATGACACATCACCTCTAGACCAATATGCTCTCAATGCAAGGCAATAGGTAAGCTGTTTGAGAGTAGCATTAGTATTTGGATATTTTTAATATAGGTATGTAAGGTCATCTATTCTCTTATCTGTTTGCTGCGAAGTAAAAAGATAAATACCTAAGTAATTTACTAAATATAATTCGGGGATTTTAATATTGTTACATTTGTGTTGTCTTCTATTATGTTGATCTTTAGACCGCTCCTCTTAAATTTGTATTTCAACTTTCTTATGCTATGCTTATGTTAGGATTGGTAAGCCAATCTACAAAATCCAGCCTAATCTATATGTGTATGACTGGTATGTGATATTTGATATTCTTTCCTATCACTTATTTCAAATACTTACGTTAATAAACACATATATTGATTTGGTAAAGAGTCTCTGAGAACTCGAATATGAGCAATATCGACGTGACAAGGTGCTGTAAAGGCTAAGATATCATGACACGTCATTGAACATGGAACTCCCAACAGACAGAGAGTTAAAGCATCATTTCTACTGGATAAAACACTAAAAATAATAAGAGAACATTTAAATTAATGATAAATCAAAACATATCCTTTTTTAAGTTTATTAATAATTTATGAATTTCATCTTACTCTTCCTTATACAAATGCAGAATCCCTTTTGTAACTTCAACATATGGGTTGCCACTAAAAAAACCGATCTCTCCTTTATCTTCTGCTAACTCAACAGGATCTTTCTCTGTTAAAGGGGTCTGCTCCCTTGAAGAAAATGGCAATAATCCCCAATCATCTCTTGGGCTTTCCAGCCGACTTGGAAAGGTTTCAACGCTTATATCTCGCACTTTTCGCTGACCTCTACTTTTTTGTTTAGGGTCGAATTCTTGAGAAAGAGCCTCTGCACCTTGGGATTCTATAACAATAAACAATATGTAAAAAATTTTAATCATGCTAATAGGCAAAATTAGATAGAGTATTATCTAATGTATCAATGTAAATATTTCTAAAAGTGGATATTAAGAATTAATTCATACCACTAGTCTGACCTGAATCATTTACATTTACTTCAACACGCAAAACGCACTTAGCCACTAAATCAGACATTTTAGATATAGGATGATCTAATTAGATCTCAAAATGAAAATTAGTATTAAACTCTCAAGTTTGAAATGTATGTGCTTCATCTAAGTTTTCCCTGGAGAAAAATAAAAAACAATAAATTTTACAAATGTTTTGAAAGCCAGCTGATTAGATGTGATGGTAGATCATTTGGTTCACCACTGCCACCTATATCACAGGAGGACATGCAACGCCGCGCAGTGGCTTTATTGAAAGCCTTTTTTTATATAACGGATAAAACAAAGATAAAATTGTTCATAAGTATTAAAATTTAGGAATTATTTTAATAGCAGTATTTACAAAAATTTTGAGTTTATTAAAAAATCGTTCATAGACGTGTAAAAAATATAGATAACGATTTTTCACGTACTTATCCCCCGCATTTTTATTTTTTTTTTATTTTGGGCATGCCTTGTGTTACCTTTGTTTGGTTGGGCCCACGGAGCGAGCGAAGCGAGCTAGGAACCATGCATGAAGTGAAATATTAGTTTAATGATAAAAAAAATGGATTATGAGCCGTATTATACTGGATAGTGGATATACAGCAGCTTGCGTGTATTTCCGCGAATATATTTCACATTTTATTTATTTATTTATAATGAATTGCCTTAAGATACTTGTTGTTTGAAATAAATCTAATACAAACTTAACAATATATGTATATTTACAAATAAATACTTATATACTATACTATTGACTAAGGTGGTACCTAACAAGCGCAAGCGTCCACCTAAACCTAAGATAACTAAATGAATTACATGATATTTTAATTCTAAATGATTATTATGTAATGTTCTTCGGCGTCATGTAGTCCTAGCCCTTCCTGGTGGGGGGTACTAGGGTCCTAGTCTTTGTCCTGGTTCTTTAGAGCATCACCTCGTGGATCTTCTTGAATGGCAGTTCCTCTATGGTCATCCTGCCTATGTTTCTGGCTATTTCCTGCGTCCTCATCGTGTACCTGAATAATTTCGTCGCTGCCTCCTGCATTCTTTGTTCTAGGGGTCTGGCAATTTTCCATGTCCTCGGGAAGTAGTGCAGTCTGATCGAGGCATTCATGATGTATGTTAGCTGGACAAGGCAGACGGCAGAAATTGTCATAGTAGGAGACTTCAACTTACAAATACATCGACTGATTGAAACACTCCAACAAAAACGACGATGAAGCACGAGAAACTTTTGCTTATTAGTCATGGACTTACTCAGCTGATTGATGAACCTACCAGGACCCCTGAGCGTCAAAGGGGTTTTGCAGCCTCCCGGATCTATTATTAACAACTAACCCTGACCTGTACACTGTAACCGTTCTCGTATTTAATAATAATAATAAGATGCTTTATTGTCAAAAAATTTTACAATTTGTAAAGCTAGAGCTAGAGTACAAAACATATAAAACACAAATAGAAACATACAATGAAAAGGAAAAGAAAAACCTAACTATACAAAACTTTATACAATTGTGCAAATTGTACGTGACCAACACTTTTATAGAATATTAAATATTGTAAACTAGAAATCGTATTCACTAAAAGATAACACTCAGTCTAAAGTTTGAACATGATACTTGATCTTGAAATATAAAATATTATAATTATTATCTAAACATGTTTTAAAAACAATCAGTAAACTTTCAACAAATTTTAGTATAAGAGAACGTGCAAATCGAGTAAACGACAACTTGGTCATCTGGTTAGTAAGTACCTCAACGGCAAACGCTTTCTGGCAACAAGTTCAAAGCCTCCACACCTGGTCATACGGTTAGTAGTACCTCAAGGGCAAACGCTTTCTGGTAACAGGTTCAAATCTCCCTAAAGTTACGTCAGTGAAAAAGTACAAAGTGAACCTAAATTAAAGGGAAACTAAATTAAGCATACCGATATAAACTGAACGAATTAACTCTCTTAAAAGAAAACTAACATTTACTAAGAGTACTTTCAAGGGAATCTCAAATTGCATCAAGGGAAAATCAGTCTTTGACACGTGGTGGAGGCGCCGTAAAATCTAACACTAAACTAAAAATATTCCCGGTCGGAAACACCAAATTGCCTCAAGGGAGAAGCCTCTTCGACACGTGTTGGAGGCTTCCCGTTCTGATCTCCGGACTAGGACGTAGAACCATGGACTCGTCAAGGAGATAATCATTGGAGGCTGCCGTTCTGATCTCTAGTGCCGCTCATTTGGAGCCTCCGTTCAGACCCCTAACCCTAGAGGCGTTTTACTTATTTATATGCAGTGAAGTCACATGGTGGAAGTGCCTTTTCGACCTTTCTACAAGTACGCCATTCTGACTCCCGTACACATAACAATTGTATTTTTTTTCCTAAGCCATTTTTGACAAGTGCTGTTTTAATTGCTGGGCACCCTGACATACAGGGTCAGTCAAAATTTTTTTTCTTTCGTCAGAATTAAATAAATCTCCAAACACAATTCATAGCCATTGGGATCCACACGGTTAATTTCTCTACCAGCTTCTCTTCAGATTTAGGATACCATCAATCAACATTACGGACATTACAGAGATTGGTGACTTCGAGTTGTTCATCAGTTCATCACACATCTTCCAGAGGGAGTGAATCTTTTCTGCGGGCGGAATTTCGTTCCTTCGAGGAGTAAATTGACTGCTCTCGGAGTTATAAAAAAATCTCTATCCTATGGCAAAATAAGCATAAGAAAAACCTACTAAATAAATTAAGCTCAAGGACACTCATACGATGGACCAATGGACCAAGGCATCACCAGTCAATATCAAAAAGCAAGAGGATCATAATCAAGAAGTAAATTTTCAGCAATTATAATTTTAAAACAAAACCTTAGATAATAGAGAAAATCACACTTATGTGAGGAACAAGGAAAAAATAAGCAGTAAATGCAGGATATAGAGAAATGTAGCTAGAGTATAGAGTTACAATTTTAAACGCAAAGTGTTAGAGATAAGTTCCTACCCTATTGGCAAAATCGTAGCAAAAGCAATTGGGCGTTGAAATAAGTGAAAAATTGAGGAGTAAAATGGACAAATGAGTAACTAGGAACTAGAGTTACCGTTGTAAACGCAAGTGTTAACGATAAGTACCCTACTGGGAAAATCATATAGGTGAACCCAATGACGATAATTGATTGTCATTGGGTGAACCACAAAGGCGTGGACGTAAAGCATAGTTGAAGCCATATAAAACTATTATCTAAGGTACATACAGTAACAGTAACTAGAAGAAAGCAGCTTAATTATAAGAAGAAACCAGCAACTATAAAGAAACAATACATTAGGGGAATACGACGAACTGGACAAGGGATGGAGGAAACCAAGAAAAAAAATTAAAAATAACAAAAAAACCGTAACTAAGTAATTAGGAAGCAATCAAAAACTAAGCAAATACAAAGAAACCAGACACTAAGAAGAAATCAGAAACTAAGCAACTAAGTATAGGAAATTAGGGAATAGAAATAGTAAAAAATAGGTCAATTATGTTAGAAATATAAAAATAGAATTTGGAACGCGAATGTTGATATAAGTATCCGAGATGATAGAAGGCGTTCAAAGAAGGAGGTATAAATATCTAGAAAAAGTTATAATTTTCAATGCAAGTGGTAATGACATGCAGGTACCACATTGGGGAAATCATTGTAAAAACACGTAGGCATTAGAGAAGCAAAAGGAGAAATTAAGATATGAGCAACTGGAGAAAAGTTATAAATTTAGGGGCAAGTGTTTAACGATAGTACCATATTGGGAAAGGCACAGAAAAAACACATAGGCATTTAATTGTAAGAGAAATTAAAGAGTTATAATATTGAGAGTACGAGAATTATAATATTGAACTAATATAAAGGAGAAGCTAGAAAGCAAATACAGGTCATATAGGGAATGTTGTACCCAAATGTCGCAGATAAGTACCTTATAGGGAAGATCATAATAGACACTTGGGCAACATGACGACCTAGGAGATGAAATTGGAATCCACATAGGGACACATATATTATGTATAGATGTATATATAAAGTTATAAGGAAAAGTAGACAGTATATGAGAATATAGTAAACTGGTAAAAATTAAAGATAGGAGGTAATATTAAACATAATACATCACAAAAGTGTCGACACAAAACATAGAGAATACATAGAGATTGTTAAAATATGTAGACAAAATACATAGAGATAGATTTAATGATTAAAAATAAGCGAATATAAATAAGGAATTATCGATAAAAATGTACTATGTCACCCCACATACAAAAAATGAAGACATAAAATAGTACAACATAGAATAAGATAAAATAAGGAAATAAAATAAGGCGCCCTAAAGTATAGAAACATAGAAGTAACGGAATAAATAGCATATACATGCATAGAAGAGAACTTAGATTAAGTAAATATATATAAGAATAAGCCAACAAAAAGATAGAATAAATAATCATGGATAGAATAAGGATAATTACAGTCGTACAGTACATATAATTCTAAAACCACACAACCTTGCAGTGATCAGCTTCAATCTCGGAAAAGGCACCTAATATTAATGGCAAGTAAAACATAAGTACTAAAAGTGTATCTATCATGTTATAAATACTAAGCAAAAAACTTGTAACTTGGGTGAGGTAATTTACACCGAAAATCAATCATTATCCTTCTTAGAAAACGGGCATCTGTCTGAGAGGGATAATAGTAATTAAAAATACTAATATCCAACTCAAATCATCATTTAAGGCAATATAATTGACGACAGTCAAAAGGTGTAAATAACCCATACATGTATTAAATAAATATCCGATGTAATTAATATTGGTCTAAACAATCCCGGCAATGTTTACTATCAACGAGATCAAGATACCAATGTTATATAATCACAAACAGACAGCAGTCTTTTTCAACGTAGGCAAAATCCAACAGCAATGACGCTACCGCCGGAAACCTTCAAATTTCGAGGAATTACAACACGCTATGCAACAATATGACGATCACACATGATAAAGGATTAAAGTATATCGACGATTTAATGTTAAACGTATTTTTAAACATAGCTGTAAGATAAACTTAGAATAATTCAATGTTTCAATAACAATTATTATTTTTATAAAGCATAATTGCCGATTTTTCGGATAACAACAATATGAAAATACGGATATATTACTAAAGTACAAAATAATGCTTTCAAATTGTCAATACAGCCGTGAAATAACTATATAATTATTTACTATACTGTATGATTCAAATATGAATTATAATTTTCAATCAAAATTATCGAGTGATAAAAAATAAAATGATACATATTTGCAGAGAATTTTTTTTAAGAGAAGAGAAGAAATATATACGCATTCTTATATTAATATAACATTAGGATAAGAAGAAAATGCCAATATTTAGTACTCATATTTTGTTACATATACATGGAGCACTATTCAATGTCAGCCTACAACGCAGTCAGATGGAGTCCTGATATAAATTGCAGCCAAATGGGAACCCACGACAAAGATTCTGAATTGAGTAGGAAGAAGGTGGAAAACCATTGGCTGGAATCCAGGACCGAATTATACTATAGGCCAGAAAGTTTAAAGTGCTCAAATAAAACTTAAATTTAAGTATGTACGGAACGATATGACAATTCGAATATTGAGGGCCACTTGTTAATATTTAAGGAGGTTCCCCTCTTTTAAACATACTCATCAAAAATGAGTTTTTGTTCGTCTCTACGATAACAGAGTTTTTTTGACAGTCGCTAACAAATCTTTATTTATTAGGGAGACTTATTTCTTTTTGAAGTTTTTAACCGTAAAGAATGTTTTGCATTGGGGACCAATGCAAGACGGAGGGGGCATGTGCAAACTAGAAATCGTATTCACTAAAAAAGAACACTCAGTCTAAAGTTTGAACTTGATATTTGATCTTGAAATATAAAATATTATAATTATTATCTAAACATGTTTTAAAAACAATCAGTAAACTTTCAACACATTTTAGTATAAAAGAACGTGCAAATCGAGTAAACGACAACTTGGTCATCTGGTTAGTAGTACCTCAAGGGCAAACGCTTTCTGGTAACAAGTTCAAACCCTCCACACCTGGTCATCCGGTTAGTAGTACCTCAAGGGCAAACGCTTTCTGGTAACTGGTTCAAACCTCCCAAAAGTTACGTCAGTGAAAAAGTACAAAGTGAACCTAAATTAAAGTGAAATTAAATTAAGCATACCGATATAAACTAAACAAATTAACTCTCTTAAAAAAACTAACATAAACTAAAAATACTTTTAAGGGAACCTCAAGTTATTTCCAGGGAAGCAAATAGGTCGAGTCTCAGTCCTCAACGAATGGTCATGCGTTTTACGCTATTCTGGTAAATTATATTCAAACATAGTTATCATCATAAGTGCATACCTTCCTGTATACCAGACCTGGGCATCAATATTATCAATATTAGTTACGCAGCCTGAAAGACCAAAGAGGAACGCCGCCAGCAAATATACTCCGCGACACGTAATGGGAAGCGCCCAAAATTACTCTTTGACAATATCAAAATAGTTAACTATTTAAACATCAAATAGTAAACACCAAACAGGAAGCATTAAACATTAAAACATGAACCATTGAACATTAAAACATGAAACATTAAACCAGTTAAGAAGCCTCCGCATTACAGAACCCAATTAAATAACGCCGCCTGATTGGCTAGATAAGCACGTGTGTTACACAAGCCTCGCCCGTCAATGTTGTTTACGTTTTTTCACTTCACGCAATGCCCTTCGCTCGCTGCGGGGCGCAACCAACAAAAACTATGCATGCCAAAAAAACTAAGTATTGCAGAAAAATAAATAAAAAAATCTTGCGGGGGCCGCGCGTCGAACACATTGCTCTGCATTCTAAACCTTACCACGTATTACCTGAGCCAAACTTTCACATACCTGCTCCTCTCGAAAAGTCTCATACAAATGCGTGAACTGAAAAAATGTAAACAACATTGACCGGCGGAGTTGGAGTTAGTAACGCGGAGGCTTCATAAATAGGTACCAAAGTTTACAGAATTTCTGTAAACTTTGTAGGTACGCGTTCCGTTTGGCGGAAAATAATTTCAGTTTTCTAACTATCCAAAATAGAATGTCTTATCGATTTGCCAAGCTGCCAAGTAATTTAATAATTTAATTTTGAATTTGATTTTCTAAATAGTGGGTCATCCCATCCGATCCGATTAGAATCAATCAATCTTTATTTTCAGCTTTGTTTAAAAACTTCATCGTAGAAGCTGCCATTTTTACTCTCTGTATCTCCTTTTATCGTTTTTTTTATTTCGAAATTTAGCCCCAGGTGGTGATTCCTAAAAAGAATTTTTTAATTTATTAGAATACAACTAGGCTATGCCTGTGATTGCGTTCCATAAAATATTAGTGCAAAGTCCTATCGCTCTTCCACGACTAGACATCATAATTTAACTACTATTGTGGGCTATTTACCAGAATATTAGTTAAGTTATGATGTCTTGTCGTGGAAATAGACAAACTTTTAGAAGACTTTTTAGTATTTTGAATAATGTCTAAAATAAAAGAATAATTTGTAATATAGGTATAAGCAGTATCAAAAATAAAAATAAAACAATTTTTGGGGTAGTATTTACTGATTAGCAAATAAAAATCTACTTACCATGTTTGCCTTTTTCCCATTTATAATTATGGCTGAAAGATAGACATGTAGCTGTTTAACTAGCTGTAAGTAGTATTAATTATTCACTTTAAAATACTAGCAGTAGGATTTCAATTAAATAACTAGTCTTCAACATCGGCTCGTCAATCTATTAATTTTTTAATGAATATTTCGAGATGCCATGGCTCGGTGCGATGATTCTGCTATACGTATGGGACAGGGGGGGGGATTCCCACCCGCGCCGAATTGTTTAAATGTCATTACTTTAAAATTCCCCTTAAAGGGTAGCGTATTTGGTCGGGATAAACAAATTAATTTCTAATTATTTATTACCATAAGGGTGGGGGTGGCAATTAACTGTATAATTAATCACAATCAATTTAGTGGACTGTATTAAAATAGGGTGGTGGGGGTTTTACACATGGGTTGTGAATTGAAACAGATAGGTATGTTAGTTATTAAGTACTTTAATAATGCAATTGTTCATTTGCATTTGATATGAAAAATATATACAATTCTAAACTACTATCACGCATTCATTCATTCACCCCCATAAAACTAAATATACACCAAGTTACTTATTACTAAATATCTACAAAAGCAAACGCCTTGGTTATTTAAATCGGAACTGAATTAAATTAATCGTTTTCTGTCTTTGAAATTTCAACCTTTCGTTCACACTAAAAATACCTTGAGGTCTTAGTCGATTCTCTACTGTTATCGTAACCAGGGATAGGCGTATTAAACTTCAAACATTTCATTTCATTTGCTAGTACCGGAATGGATTTCTTTACCGCCAATTTCCATCCGCCATTTTACAATCTTCTTCAAGAGAGACGCTACGATTCTGTATTGTCTAAGAATTGCGTTAAAACGCCCAAAAGAGTTCTTTGTTCAAGCGTGGATAAAGAGAACAGAGGTATAGCAGATATTCTATAAATATATGTGCAAACAATGAGCAAATGACCTAAAAGGACTTGACCTTTGGCCCGACGGAGCTGCAGCACTTTTTGATGCTATTCGAGTGAACGCTTGAACTGCATTACACAGAGCGGTGACTAGACCGATGTGTTACTCTTTAATGGTTGTAAGGCACTGAAATCAGCGTTGCCAGCGAAAAATTAAAAATTGTATCATATTTGAACTGAAATTGTACCAGATTCAGCATTTTTGTACAGAATTTATATTATAAAAGGTTTTTTTTATATTTTTGCGATTTTTTCAAATTTATCGTCATTACCGTATAGGAGGCTCTAACTTTTTCCTTGACCAGAAAGCCAGAACCCAGAACATGCAATTGCAAAGCGAAACACATTTCAATCAAGTCGGGCATACACAACCAGTGGAATAATAACGGAAGCGCCATCTGTGAAAGTATGTCATAACCCGGCAACTACTAAGAAAGCTGTTCGAGAAGCGATAGGGTTCGCCCTCACTCTCACCTGTGTTTGACATACTATATCACATAACGAATTTGCCATTCGTAGCTTCGGCAAAGCCCATTAAATATTTTAATAGTAATTTTACAAAAAAAAGGTTCTTTGGCCGATAGCTCCCAGCCGCAAGAATACAGTGTTTTCAATTGTGTAGATCCAAAGAATGCCATTGTTTTTAATGTTGTTGTTACTCCTGGCTTGCAAACCACAGTCACTTGTTCTCCACCCATTTCATAGCGAATTTCATCGAACAGGAAAGCGAGGGCATTATTAGACAAGGAACACACGGTTTTTTGGCATCGCTTGGTGTAAATGTACCTTCAATGTAAATATAACTTTCTGATACATGCGAATTTTATCGGAATTTGAAATGTCGATGATCCATATGGTTTGTAGGTATAGTGCTTCGGTCTCGACGAGACTAATCTCTATCTCGTCTCGTCTTGTCTCGAAATTCAAGACCTATACCGAGAAGAGAATAGAAATTATAACTCGAGACAGAGATCGAGACTTCGAGGTTCGCGACCGAGAGTCTCGTCACGTCAGTCTCGAGAGTCTCGTGTCTCGAGTATTGAAATAAAAATAATTTATAAGTAGAATAGTACGAAAATATATATTTTTTAAATTATAGGTAACGTACAAAAAATTTAAGTACACGAAAATCAATGAAATACGGAAAGTATGTACGAATCTAAAGTATAATTTACGAGTTGCCTACCTATATTTATGAGTAACACAAAAAATATATATTTTCCAAACAGGTCTAAATTATAGGTAACGTGCAAAAATAAAAAATATATAAGAATCTAGAAGCACGAAATAATATTAGGTATTTCGAATTTTGAGGAATAGTGATCTGAAAAAAATGCCAGCATCAGTTTAATAAAGACAAATTAGCCTTTTAGAGCAAATGTCAACGAGTTCTTTTATTTCAAGTTAGTACACTCCAAAACTTATAGCTTCTCAAAAAACGTAATTTCGTGGAACTCACTTCAATTTTCGATCAGTTTGCTTTAGTAGTTCGAGAAGAAGAAGCAAAACAGGTTATTATTCATTATTTCTCGAATCCTCCCATCATACGGTATCTTAACTACCTCAGAATTTCTCCCGGCGAATTTTGAACACACTCCGATATAATATAATTTTTCCTTCGCCATTTTGTCAAGAATTTTAAAATTAAGATTTTTGTCCACATTTAATTTTTTACTTTTTATCCTTATTAGGAGTTGGTGACATAAATGAATGAAAACTAGGACTGTTTTTATAATGTATTAAACATATAAACGTGATTTTAACATAAATATATATCACTATGACTCTAGAGGCACGAAATAATATTATTTCGAACCTTGAGGAATGTAGGCATCTACAAGTGTACATCGGGGATATCCTTCAGGTCAAGGTATGTCTAAAAAAAACGTCAGCATCAGTTTAATAAAAACAAATTAGCCTTTTAATGCAAATGTCAACGATTTTTTTTGCAAGTTAGGACACTACAAAACTTATAGCTTCTCAAAAATCGTAATTTCGTGGGAGTCACTTCAATTTTCGATTAGTTTGCTCCAGTAATTCGAGAAGAAGAAGCAAAGCACGTTATTATTCGTTATTTCTTGTATCCTCTCATCATACGGTATCTTAACTACCTCAGAATTTCTCCCTGGCGAATTTTGAACACAATCCGATATAATATTATTTTTCTACTCGCGTGCGCAAAGTACCTACTTTGCGCACTCATCACTTATCAAACTTATAGCTTCTCAAAAATCGTAATTTCGTGGGACTCACTTCAATTTTCGATTAGTTTGCTCCAGTAATTCGAGAAGAAGAAGCAAAACAGGTTATTATTCATTATTTCTTGAATCCTCCCATCATACGGTATTTTAACTACCTCAGAATTTTTCCCTGGCGAATTTTGAACACAATCCTTTATAATATAAAATTCCTTCGCCATTTTCTCAAGAATTTTAAAATTAAGAACCTCATCTAATTTTTTCACGTTTTATCCTTCTCAGGAGTTGGAGACATAAAAGGAAGAAAGCTAGGATTGTTTTTATAGTATATTAAAAATATAAACGTGTCTTTAACATAAAAATATATCACTATGGAAGTAGGTATGCTCTTGAAAACTTGCTATTGAGCTGTCTAGAACAGGTTCGCCGAAAACTTCAATCTTTTCACTTGAAGACAACATCATACCCTCAATATTAGACCCAAGGATTTCAGGAACTTCTGGTCATCTCTATTGATACTATGTCTAGTCGATTTGACATCTGATTCGTCGCAGACGTTGTATTTTACATATATTTAGAATCTTGATAGATTTTAATTCAATTCGATTGTAACAAAATCCCATTTTGAAAACTATTTATGGAAATTTCCTCAATTCTAGTTTATTACAAATTAAAAAGATTACTGTACGAGCGGGCGCAACGAGCGAGGACTGTAATCTTCCTCGTTTGTAATAAGCAAATTACCATTCAAGTAGTGTACTATACTTTTTCTACGACTATTTTTAAAATGCCGTGTGGTGTGATGTTTTTTAAGTTTTAGTATTTTTTTCTTGATCTCGACCGTGATATATTTAGCAGATACCGCAATAAGTAAAATGTACCAGAATGTATAGATTGTTTTAAATTGTACCAGATCTGTACAATTGTACCAAATCTGGCACCGCTGACTGAAATATAATTTTTCCTATCGGTAGGCGGCAAACTGACAGTCGGCTGAAAGAGTGGGAAATTCGCGGGATAATACGCGTCAGTGGGTGCATTTGAGAGGGTGGAAGCATGTTCTTTCTTTCTTTGACATATTGTTGTATACACAACACTGACGGAGACAACGATACATTAAATTGAGAACGATCAAGAACGATTTTCTTGACGAAGTGTCATTTTCCTTTCCGGGGATGGTTGCATATAACGGAATCTATTATATCAACAATCCAGGTTCGTACAGGATATTATCACCAAACTATACGGTGAAAAACGAGTTACACACATGTTGGGGTGTTTCTCCAACATATTCACCAGCCATCCCATCTTCATTAACGAGAAAGAAAGAGTAAGAGCTCCAACCGATAAATAAATACAATCTATTTTAGGGAACAAAAACAAAAGAATACTTCTTTTAGAATAAAGTGGAATGACGGCAACACCGCCTTGGGTTTACTAACACACGCAGAAATCTAACATGCATTACACGCAAAGAATTCTAAGAACACGCATAGGAGAAAGCGCGTTAATAGAGTGTGCACTTATCCAAGTACCACATTTAACATAATCTCAATTACATTAAATCATTCAGTAATGTCATAATCGGGTAAGGGAGGTTAACCAAAACTTTGTTCCTTGGTTATGGTGTGAACAACGATTCCATTTTTTAGAACTAGAGTATAAGTCACTCAGCCTGTTTCCTGTTATGCTCAGCAGGTGACTTAAGGGGTAGATTGACTAGATTATTCGGAGAGTTTTGTTCAGAGGAGTGAACAAACAGAGAAACACCACCGTACACGTCTCTACGTGCAGGGTTATAAACCAATACCTCCTATGTATAAACACTGAGAAGAGTTGAACGATTGTTCAGACCCACACCACCGTACACGCCTCTACGTGCAGGATTATATACATTGAGATGAGTTGAACGATTGTTCAAATGAGAGTTGGAAACAGGAGCGTTTCCTGTAATTACCCATCCTAAATGAGTATTTTGCAACACAGGGAGGTTCTTACCTAACTTATATACACCATCTAAAATCAAATCATAGTATAGATCAGCACCAATCAACATATCGATGTTTGATGGAGAAGCATAATAGGGATCATTTAACCTAAAGTGATTGGGGATATTTATTTGATCTTTATCAATGGGGACTTGCGGAAGTTTGCAAGTTATATTGTCGAGTACAGCACAAGTCAACTTAAAACTTCTGTTATTGTAAACATTGACCATCTTGTTTGACTTCATACTGCCTTGAGAAATTCCACTTATATTAAGTGACTTATTGTAGAGAACATAGTTTGGATTAGTTTGAGTTATGAGCTGTGTGATGATAGCCTAAGGGCCAAAAGGCTTTAGATAAATTTGTTTCGAAAATTGCTTTTAATTTCAATTGTTTCAAAATAAAATGAAGTAAATTAATTTCGAATTAAATCACCAAGAGAGAACGGTCAAATAAAATAATATTTTTATTTAATAAGTAACTTGATTTCGAAATAAACTAGAATTTGAAAATGGGATTGTTGAGTAAGGCCCAAACCACGTCTCAAGTTTTTCAATATCTGCATTTGGAAGTTTCAGGTAAATGGGCACAACAGTCATCACGCAGGCATTATGCCATATTAAAGTAAGACACTTACCCTTGGACAATAATCCAAATAATCGGCAGAAAATTCAAAGCTCACTAAATTCGGTCTTAGGCGCGATTTCGGGATTTTCGACTGTATGACATCACGTAACTAGCTAAACTAAAGTTAAAACTATTTTCCCCTAGTCGACTCTTCCACCGGGATTCAAGAGAAACTCGCGTGCAAAAAGAGGCGTTTCCTTTAAGCCTATTACCTTGAGTCAGAGACCATAGGAACTATTCCCCACTTAGTTAAGCAATTCACACAGACCCCTCCCAAAAAACCTTGGTACAACGACAGCTATTGGCTTACAGGTGTAGCCAGAAAGCAATGTCGTCACTAAAGTCGAAGACCGCGAGCAACTTTGAAGCTTTGCCTTGGAAAACAATTCGATGACCTTAATTTGGTCCAGAGTGGAAAAAACCCAGCTCAACCTCGAATAGCCGCCTCCGGCGAAAAATAAGCGTGAAGCACGTGTCTTAATTGCCACAGGCAAAATTCTAGATATTTCTGGGAGCAAACACGCCTTGAAAAAAAGTATAAAAGAAAATTTCAGTAGTACCTCAGGACAGTCTAAATTTGAATCTTGCGGTTGTAAGTCGTTACTCTGTCCGAATGGGTACCGAGTAGTCAAGCAAGTCAATTGTAGCACGTTATAATGCCCGAGTGGGGCTCGAAAAGTTTTAATACAGAGTATTTTTTTTTCTGTTATTATGGTCACAGTGTGGCTCTCGCCGAAATTAGTGTCTCTCAGTTTAGAGACTCGGGTAAATTTTTAAGAATTTAATTAAAATTCATGTCGACGGCCAAAGTTTAGCGAACAGCAGCCTTGTGCGAAAATGCGTCACATATCGAAGCAGAAGGGGTGAAGAAAGTTTCAACGACAGGTTCGGTTGTGAAAATTGGCACTAGACAGTAAGTTAAATAATAAGATGATAAAGATAGGATACCTGTATAATTTGTAACCATGTTTTCAATGTCATGCGAGTGTACTCTAGAATTATAGGATTATTCCGTTTTTCAAACAACGCTAGTGACATCCTGTAAAATGCCTTTACGAGGACTTTTAAATGAAACCGTTTAGTAATAATAACCATTAAACAAAACTTTCTAATGTCACTCAGTATTTTATTTCCTAGCAAATATAGAATTTAAATCCGCCAATATTTATGAAATAATTAAGCTCTAGAAACTTGCTTTGATAAATAAAAATTGTTTGACTGGCTAGTTTAATTACCATGCTCGCGGGCGAAAATATAATGCATATGGAAAGTTAATACACGAAAAAAAAAATCACAGCAACTAAATTATAATATTGGTAAAAATTACTTTTGTTGAAAAGACAGCTTGTTTGAGACCTGTAAATACAGGGTCATGCCAAAAACTTAATTGGATAAATTCCTCTACCAGTATTTCAAAATAATGCTCCCTTTCAATAGTGTGTTGCCTACAAGGAATAGCAATCCAATTATAGTTTTCATTATACTGAGAAACGAAACTAGTGTGGCTTACATTCATATGATTATAGTAAATGTAATTCCTATAACTGAGAATACAATTAAGCGCTGGTAAGAGGCAGAAAACAAAATTAGTGTTTAGGTGAATAATAAATGGGTAGGTTGCCCAAGTGACTAGGTAAAGTATTTTCGACGGAGAAATAGGGTTTAACACACTGGTACTGCGAACCCAGTATCAGCTAATGAACAGAGAGTGATGAATAAGCCGCAAAGACAGTAAGCAATCTTTAAGGGTAAATCGGCTTTCATTACAGTCAGATTGGCGTTCATTACAGCTGATTTGTTATGAAAGGGTTCTGACTTGCAGAGTCTAAAAGAATTTTTGCTTGAACAGGACATCCATTAGCAGCATACATAGTTACACCGGCTGTAGCTAACAAAACATGAGAAGTTTTATTCGAGAGAGTGGATAAGTTTAATGAATTTGCACCTTGTGACTGATTTTCTGCATTTGCATTAAAAGGGGGATCTGTATTTTGAGGTATCTGAGAGGGGGCTCTATTCTGAGGAGGCAGTGTGCCACGCCCTTGAAAGAAACCTGACTGATTTCTATTGCCAGTATTGAGAGGGTGCCTATTTATAGGCTGACTATTTTGACTACGTTGGACTGCTGAGTTTTGATTGTTAAAACCGTTATCTTGAAAAGGAGCAGCACCTTGGCGATTAAAACAATTTTGAGGTGTGTGTACTTGAGAGTTATATAAAAAAGTATGATGTTTTTGAGAGCACAAAGAACATCCTTTGGTTGAGGTACATTGACTTCTCGAGTGACTAGTACCGATACAGTTGAAGCAAAGTTTTTTACTTTGATCAAAATTCTGCTTCCCAGATAAGTTTAATTTTCTAAATTTTTCACAAATATATATTTTATGAGAGTGATTACAAAACCTGCAAAGAGATGTTTTATTTTGTTGTTTTACTGAATCCTGCGGATTATTGGCATGTAACGAGACTCCTTTTCTAGAATTTTTCTGAATACTTTCTACAGAAGATAAGTTTTCTAAAATGGTACACCTTTTGTGAAAGAAATCAAGAAATTGAGCAAGATTTGGCAACATGTTTATATCTCGTTCCGTTTCAAAGGCTTTATGAGTGCCAAAATCTAATTTTTTCGCAAACAAATAAATTAAACGAAATTCCCAGATTTCTTCGTAAGAGTAATTAAGATTGTTAATCAAATCAAAACTTTTCTTTAGATCGGTTACAAATTGTCTTCAATCATTGATAACTTTGCAACACGTTTTTTTTAAAGATTGAACCCCAAAAATTTTTTTCCAATTAATTAAAAAAATTGAACCTAGCCCCCGGAGAGTCGCGTTACAAAGCCCGGCCCCTGTCGTGGGGTCGTTTGAGCGCCACCCGTTCTAGCCAGCTAAACGGAAAAAGCTCGGCAGGTGTTGTACCGAGTGGCTAGATTCGCTCATAAAATTAACCGGTTCTTAATTTCAAACTATCAAAAAAAAAAAAATAAAAGAGAATAATTATGGCCCTATAATCCACTAACTTAACCTATCAAAAAAACACAATCTAAAAATTTAATGGCCAATATATTTGCTACTAACTTATTCTTTTTTTGCAAACAAAGCAACAATCTAACTGGAGAATGAATATGGTTATATTAAGAAAAATGTGGTTGAGTGGACAAAAGAATGTTAAATGACTTAAAGTAACTAATAAAATAAACTGAGTACAATATGAAGATTGTACATACAGAGACCAATTCAGTTGGAAAACCTCAGTTCTATATGCCTTATCACTAAATGCACTAAACTACTTATCAAAGTGATCACTTGGCGCAGACTAAGCTTCTTACAACTAGGTATGCGTGCGCTAATAGCTGCACTGATGGTGATAGTATGCCGCAATGAGCGGACACAATGATTAGATCAAAAAAAAAAACTTGAGAAGTTAATAAAAACACCAGATCAGATTAAAATATGGTTAGCTTGATTCATATGATAAAAAGATAAAAGTTCAGAGCAGTTATATCTGCCGACTAATTAATGAAATGAAAAATTAATGAAAAGAATGAAGTTATCCAGCCAGCACTTATCTTTTAAAATGAGAAAACCAATCAAAGCAATTTGATTAACTGGTCCGATAAACCAGTGAATAAATATAAATTTAATTAATTGAAATCAATGAGCTACCTCAATTCAAGGTGGGATTTATATCGATAAAAGTAAACAAAGATTAAACATCAGACACAATGAAACATAAAACGTATACCCAAATCCCGTCGTCGAACTCTGTCGATGGCCTCTAGTGTGGGAACCACCGCCGTTCTCTAACAGAAGTTCTGGCCCAGCACAGCTCTAGAAGCACAAGAAGTT
>MU182119.1:300479-346954 GCA_016904865.1 Pissodes strobi | reverse complement strand
GCATATAAATGAAAGTTTAAAATTGGCAAAATCGAACCGTTACAACTTGTTCTCATATCTTTCTTTTAACAAGTTAATTGCAACTTCAAAGTTATCATTCGTTGCGAGTAAGCTTTCAATGATTTTTAAGGGTTTGTCTCTCTATCCAAAATTATTTCGGTCAAACTAGTCAATATTTACAAAATCGACTAAACGGACATAAAAAAAAAGTGAAACTGATTCTAGACACACCTTTGATTTCGAAATGAAAAACATCTAAAGAACCGAACCACATGGGAAAAAACGGGCATTCTATGAAATGATTGAAATGAAAAAGAATCCACAGGTTGCCAACGACAAATCAGATATCAAAAACTTTAACAAGATTTATTTTAATGTTTTAAATTAATAGTTATGTTGTAGATACAATAACTTAATGGCCGAAGTTCTTGTTTCGAGAAATATTAGCTTCATACATACATGCCTTATCATATTGATATATTTTATAATCGCAATATTTTATTTTAATATAATACCACCATAAATATGAATAATATAAGTTCACACTATACACTACGCGCTGGCAGGAACATCAAACTGGTGAGAGCAGTTTGATTACGGGGAGTGACGCCCCCGCCATTCCGAGTTGCCACGGGATGTGGCCCATCAAATCCCATCGTCCTCCCCCAGGATGGAGAACATCGAAGTACAAAGTCTGGAGCTGTACAATGACAGTTTGTGACAAGAGGGGCGGCATTGTATTGGCTGGCAGGAACGTCAAACTGGTGAGAGGAGTTTGATTACGGGGAGCGACGCTCCCGCCATTCCGTGTTGCTACGGGATGTGACCCATCAAATCCCATCGTCCTCCCCCAGGCTGGAGAACACCGAAGTACAAGGTCTAGAGCTGATCAATGACAGTTTGTGACAAGAGGGGCTGCATTGTATTAGCTGGTAAGAAGATCAAACTGGTGAGAGCAGTTTGATTACGGGAAGTGACGCCCCCGCCATTCCCAGTTGACACGGGATGTGGCCCGTCAAATCCCATCGTCCTCCCCCAGGCTGCAGAACATCGAAGTACAAAGTCTAGAGCTGATCAATGACGGTTTGTGATAAGAGGGGTTGCATTGTATTAGCTGGTAAGAAGGTCAAACTGGTGAGAGCAGTTTGATTACGGGGAGGGAGGCCCCCGTCATTCCGAGTTGCCATGGGATATGACCCATCAAATCCCATCATCTCTTCCAGGCTGGAGAACACCGAAGTACAAAATCTGGAGCTGATTACTGGGGAATGATCCAACAAACCCCATTTTTACCCCTGTCAGACTAGGGATCACCAAGGGAATGAGTCTGAGGCCGATGCTTCCAGTGGATGCGGCCCTAGGTAGTAGATGCATACGCCTACTCTCATCGTCCGATAAAAGACCACCACACCAGAACTGGGATTTCCCAAATCACGTTCCGCTTCCGCGTTGGTGGTCCCGGGTTCTACAGTAGGAATATATGGACATGATGGTGCTTCCAGGATCAAAATATTCCGGAGGTAAACTCCCCGGCCATTCGGATCTCCGGGCGCTGGGTGGCCCTGGGAGCCCTTCATTCCGCATTTCACAGACAGCCTAAAAAGTTAATGTGATTGATGAACAATGAGTGTTTTTGTAAGTGGAACATTTTAAATCAATCAAATATTTATTTTTATCTGAAATCCAAACAGCAAAAACCAAATCTGATAAAATTGGGATCGACTATTCCAACAAAATAGTGTTCTTTAATAAATACATTTTAAGTTTTTTTATCCGAGTTGTTTGTGTGTACAAATTATAGAATACTATGGAAACATAATACAGTGTGTCTCAGAAGTGTTTAGAAGTTGAAATAAAGAAATATAAGAATGTCGACATTAAAATGTTGTAAAAACAAAGAATCTAGTTTATTTTTTTTGCGTGGTATGTTATAATGCATTCCACAGAAGCTGTTGGAGTAGAGGAAATAAACAATATACCATTTTAAATGGCAATTTTTTTACCTGTTCTCGAAACTGTGAAGAGGAGGCAACTGATCAGGATCCGGAAACCTTCGACATTCTATAACCAATCATTAATGACCTTAAGAAAGAAATTAGTGAAAAAGATTCCTATATCGTAAGGCTTAAACGTAATTCGATGTCCGTGGTCGAAGACGCTTCACAAAATGAAGCCGAGTTCTTAAAAGAAATTGCGGAGAAAGATGGTAAAATCAATGAAATGGAAAATAAGCTTGATAAAAACTACAGAACGTTATAGGAGGAAGTAACAAAGAGTTATGCTCAAAAGGGGTTCAAGTGCAACCAATGGTCAAAAAAAACTCAAGTCAAACTGCTATCTTACAAACAAACTCATTGACGACGCAAACAGATGCCACTACTGGCCAATTAATAAAAGGATATGCTATAACTCAAACAGATATATGCTGTCCTAAGGATACTGGCATAACCTCTGATACGGATTTGTTAACTCAAATCGGAGAACTGGAAACCATTAATGCTAAACTTTGTGCGGACATACAAGTAAATATCTCAACCATAAATAAACTAAACGCTGACCTACTGGAGTTAAAAGAAGTTAAAAATAATATGGCATCTGCATTCGATATGCTTCAGGCTGACAATAGAGTGTATGCTGTACAACTGGAACATGCAAATAAAAACAAAAATGAGAATGGTACGTCACTATGGGAAGAAATGAAGGAATCAGGTACAAATAGTGGTAGTATTACTAATATTAATCTAAATAAAGAAAGTTTAACACCTACAAATGAAAAACTGCAGAGGGATGCCACATACTCTAAAAAAGTTCTTCTTTTGACAGACGGATATGGCAAATTCATGTATCATTATCTTCGAAAAACTATAGATAGTGATCACGGAAATCAAACAGTCTGCAAACATGATGCACCATTTGATGAACTGGTTAAGGATCTGGACTGTTATATTAAAGACTTTACAAACAAAGATAACATAATTGTCTTGGTAGGGCACAAAATTAAAAATCTTACAAAAAAGCATATATTAATTTTAGCTAACAAATGTTTTTTTACAAATGTAATTATGTGCACAGCTCCATTCAATAGCTCTGTTTCTAACAAACAAAATTCTTTTATGAATAATTAACTCTATAATTTTGTGTTTAACTTGTCAAGGTTTAACAATAATGTCCAAGTACTGACTTCAAATACTGATTTATCTACTAAAAGTTTTGTAAGAAATTCTCCTTATCTCAATAAAATAGGGCTAAATATATTGGCTAAGAATATCAACAATGCTATCTGTGGATCCAATATGGTGAGTAATTCATACTGTAACTTAGTACATA
Organism: Pissodes strobi; assembly: GCA_016904865.1. Classification (NCBI taxonomy): domain Eukaryota; kingdom Metazoa; phylum Arthropoda; class Insecta; order Coleoptera; family Curculionidae; genus Pissodes; species Pissodes strobi. The sequence continues at coordinate 343,627 of MU182119.1, read as the reverse complement.
TTAATAAGGATGAGGGTATTTCGTTTGTGCCTGATCTAGATGTTCATGGCGGCAGTAGAGTGGTAAACAGTAATTCCAATCCAGATTCATTAGTATTAGGTGCTAGTAATATAGGGGACAACTCTTTGTCTAATATTTCATTGACATCCGTAGAATCTGCGGCAAATTTTCATCAGCAGTATCAAATATGGCAAACACTTAAATAATCAAAATTGCAGGGGTACCAAAACTAAGTTAGATATACTTACATTTAGTTTAGTGAATAGTGATTATGACATAGTAGCATTATCAGAAACATGGCTTAATGAGTCGATAACTACTGCAGAGGTAAGTTTTTGCGATAGAATATGCGTAAGAAAAGACAGAAATAGATTAATTACTGGAAAAACGCAGGGTGGAGGAGTTTTGCTTGCCATTAAAGACTGCTACACCATAGCAGAATGTCAAATATTTGATGAGGATCAAGAAGCATTATGTGTTAAAATTAAACTTAACAACAATGTCTGTTTATTTGTGGTATTAGTTTATTTTGTCCCCATCAGCCTAAGTTTTATATATGAAAAGTTCTTTGAGAAAATAGAATCTAGTGTGATTGATAGAAATGTAAGTCTGATTTTAATATTCCAACTTATGTTAACCCAGTATCTTTATATACATGTATGAATTTGAATATTCTTAAATCATTTTCGGCATTTAATAACTTGACCCAACAGAACCAAATTAAAAACAGTAATGATGTTATACTTGATCTAGTAATATCCTCATTTGATAATATTTTTGTTGATCAAACAGAAGACTCTCTATTGCCAATAGATAGTCAACATCCGTGCCTTAGGGTCTGCATAAATACTAAAACTTCCATCCAATCCTGTAGACTTGTGTCAACAAAGAAATATAACTTTAAAAATGCTGATTTCCCATTGATGTACCACCAATTTAAGAGTCAGAAATTGTACTGATGTGAACGCTGCTTTGGATGCCCTCTGCGGTGTCGTTGGAAATGTTTTTGAAAGGTGTGTTCCCAAGTCTACTCAGGTGGATAAAAAATACCCTGTATGGTTTAATAAACAAATTATTTCCCTTATCACAAAAAAACATAAATATTTCCTAAAATCCAAAAGATTTAGATCAAATTACTGGAGGTCCAAATATGTTAACATACGTCGCCTAATCAAATATAAAATAAAATTAGCCTATTCCAAATATTTGCACGATGTAAAATGTAGTTTAAAAAATTATCCCAAATTCTTTTGGTCCTATGTCAATGGACTTAAGGACAGTCCAGATGTTCTCCAAGAAATGATTTTTGGGGAGAAGACATATGTTGGACCACAAAATGTTGCGGACGGTTTTGCTGAGTTCTTTAGATCAGTTTTTATTGATGACGTTGAAGCAAGAAATTTAAGGAAAGTTCGCACTTCTGTGATAATTTGATAAGCAAGGCTGAAATTGAAACGGCTATCAGAAAAATTAAAGGCAACAAAGCCATAGGTCCTGTTGGAATACCCGCCTATGTCCTAAAAGGTTGCAGTGAATATTTATTGTTGCCTCTTCAATTACTGTTTAACCTAGTCTTAAAAACGTCTGTATACCCCGCTAAATGGAAAGTCAGCAAAGTCATACCTGTTTACAAGTCTGGTCCCAGGCAGGATATAAAAAATTATCGCCCTATAAGCATTGTGTGTGCGATCTCAAATGTTTTTGAGAAAATTATTTTTGAAAGGTTATTCAGTGAAATTTCGGGCAAAATAACAATATACCAACACGGCTTCTTTCCTAAAAGACCTTTACTAATCTGATGACTTTCTGCCAATATATGCACGACGCAATTAACAGCAAGTCACAAGTAGACGTAATCTATACAGATATATGGAGAAGGCCTTCGATAGAGTGAGACATTGTGTAGTCTTAAACGCCTTAAGTGAAATGGATGTTTCATCGTATTTAATATATTTAATTCAATCTTACCTGAGTTCCAGATCTCAATATATAGAAATTAAGGGATGTCAATCAGTAATGTACAAGAGTACCTCGGGAATACCCCAGGGTTCTAACCTAGGTCCCCTTCTTTTTTTAACTGCAAACAATAATATTGTCAACAACCTTGATAATGTCAAAGGTCTTTTATTTGCCGATGATTTCAAGTGTTTTCATATCATAAACTCTGTTGAGGACTGTGACACCCTACAAAAGGATTTTTGTAATGTTGCTAATTGGTGTACTACAAACAGTTTTAACCTCAATGTAAGTAAGTGTATGTGTATGACCTTCACTCTAAACAAAAACCCTTACCATTTTGACTATACATACAATAATTTAAAAATCAAAAGAGTTGACAGTCAGAAGGACCTGGGTGTGATATTTGATGTGAACCACCACTCTCCAACCACATTAGTGCAAAAATTGAAAATGCCCAAAAAATTGCAGGCTTTATAGCAAGAAACACCACAACCGCCCGAAGCTGTTCCCCTGCAGGACCAAGAAGCTGCAACTGTAGCCGAAGCCTTCTATACAAATTGGAGATGCCGGTTTGGCACGCCTCTAAGAGTCACAACCGATCAAGGCCGTCAATTTCAGTCGCACTTGTTCAAGCACCTGAATCGCTTGACAGGTACAACTCACCTGCGCACCACGGCATATCATCCTGCAACAAATGGCATGATAGAGCGATTCCATCGTTAGCTCAAGGCCGCTATCAGGTGCCACCCCAGCCAGCAATGGACCGACACCTTACCGACAGTCCTCTTAGGCATTCGCTGTGCTTGGAAAGAAGACCTCCAGTCCAGTGTTGCGGATATGGTCTATGGACAGACCATCCGACTCCCCGGGGAATTTATCTCTGTAAATCCTCAGCCAGTCAGCAGCGTACCTGAGTTTATTCAGAAACTGCGAGAACACATGCAAGAACTTCGACCAACACCAGGCACCCAACATGGTTGCAGGAAAACCTTCGTGCACAAGGATCTTGCTACCTCAAACTATGTGTTTCTACGGCACGATGCCTCCAAAGCCCCACTGCAGCAGCCCTACGATGGTCCCTTTAAGGTCCTTAAAAGGTCTTATAAGACGTTCATCATCCACATGCACGGCCGTGACGTCACAGTCAGCATAGAACGTGTCAACCCGGCATTTATGTTATCAGAAGACTTGGAATACGTCACCGCCCCACCGCAGACCCTGCAACACAGCTACACCATCGTTCCAGCCACCCAGGTCGCTCCTCCGCCGATAGACGTGCCTGCAGCCGACTATGCTGATGTGAATCCTGCCCCTGCTGAACAGCGACGAACCACCCAGAGAGGCCGAGTAGTTAGATTTCCTGATCGTTTCCAGGCTGGACTTTCTTAGCTTTATCACTGGCAGGGGGGTGATGTGGGCGAATGCTCCCACGTAATGTGTAGTTTATATATATGCATTATTTGTCGAGATTTTATTTAGGCATTTCGAATTTACTTTTATAAGATAGTTGACCATATTTTGTTATCGCAGAGTTGTCTACCTACTGCCCCCATTAACCAGCTGTGGGTTTTTACCACAATATCGGGCCCAATTCTCTTTGGTCCTTTTTATTTTTATTAAGGTTTCCTTCCTGGGATTCTTTAGAATTCAAGCCAGCTATTATATTTCAAGAACCACTCGATGGTAATTATTTTTTTGCTGGGAAAGTACACACCGGCGAGTACGTCGCCAAGCAAGCCTATTTTCGGTCTTAACGTAAAAATAAAATTTAGTACTCTTCGGTCCGCGTTTAGTTACACAACCCTAGGTAGAGAGCTCTGCTTATTTAATATTTTTGCTGATATCGTATATTTCGTTTACTTTTGTAATTTAGATTTTCAAGAATAAATCTTTAACTCTCTCCTGATGTTCGACCCTGCCAAAACTGAAAGTATTTCAAATTCACGAGTAAATTAAAATAAGCGTATAATCTATCTCTAACGCTAAACTACGGGTAAAATTATTTCAGTTTTAAGAATTCCTGTGTGTAAATAAAAACAAAAGCGTCATGCCTCAGTTTGTGATCTGTCTATTCGTGTCGGTTGTTTGTTATTGTACAATGTCGAAGGATCACGAATTTGTTACGGAGTTTATTGACATTTATAAAATATCTTCGTGTTTGTGGAGCAAAAGGGACCGAAAGTATCACAATGCAAATATTAGAAAGATTGCTTACGCGCTTTACATTCACACACGTACATTTTGAGACGCAACCGAAAAACTGAACACAAACTGACACCACCACTGAGTTGAACTGAACGGATCGTGTAAAAACGCAGGCAAAACGGACATTCTGACTGAGACTGAAACTGAACAGAGAAGTGATATGATCGTGTAAAAGGCCTTTAAGGGAAAATACAGTGCGAAAGCTGTAAGTTCAAAATAGCTGAAAAAGGGTGAATATGTTCAAATTGAGGGACAATAGGAATATTTTACTTTTAACCACCAAGTATCAGCCCACATTGATTGAAGTCTCAAACCACTTTGACAAGGTCAATTTTCAACACTTTCTTTCTGAAATAAGTATATTTTTGCAGACTTTTTTTGTACGTGAAATTGAACCCAGTTGAAGTCGCAGAATACAACAAATATATATTTGGTGTTGATCGGTTGATCAGCTTGTGTCATATTACTTCTGCTTCAGAAAAACTGTACGACCCTGACGGCATAATGTTCAACGTCTTCATTCGAAATATGTATATTCGACTGATAGAATTCCGAGAAAAGGCTAGTCGAGAATTGCTCGAAATATCTGAAGACCAAAAAAATGGTAAAATTATTAGAAACAAACAAAAGCATTGCTTTAAGGAGTGTCTTAAAAAAGACAAAAGAACTCAAGTATCATATATATTTCATTCCATGGCGAGACAGTTCTCCAGAAAAAGGAGTCTCGCAACAGCGACGTCCTAGGCGTTCGCAAGTGAATTTTATGTTGATATGCGGCTTGTGTCTGACGGGTGTTTCTGTTAGGCACAACTCTGAGAAGGATCGTAAGTGCCAGCTCATTCGAACACCTTCCGTGATTTAACGATCCATTCTACCACTAGCAACTAGTCTTTTAGTTTTAGATATATACCTATCTGCTTGTAATGTAAATGTGAATTTGAAGTTCTTTATTGCTCAGACAGTAGCGTGCCCTCTTCAAGGTCAAAAAATATTTGCGGGGGGCACTACTGTTATAGCAATATGGCGGTCAAAGGTCATTTTTTAAAATTTTGCCATCTCCTCCTTAATACATTAAGACAATCAGTCCATAGATCTCAAAAATATCATCCATCAATGAGTTAAGTTACTTTGAAATTATGTTGAATAATGAAAAAAACTGTTATTCTAAGATATATGAAATAAATCAAATAAATAAATAAAATTCATTAACTTTTTAAAAAAGTATATTTAAAAGTAATAGCTCAATGACCCGTTAGGTGGATGCCAAATCACTTCTTCTTCCTAAGCGATTCACGTCCAGAGAGAGACCAGCAAAAAAAAACTCTATAACACGTTTTTATAAAACTCCTTTGGCATAAGCCACCTGCCTAATCTCCAGTGTTTCAGTGACTACCCATGAAAAGCCAAATACATAAATCTACTAGGTATATGAGAAATTGCCGATTACGTCTGTCTACTATTTAGTCGTTCAAATATAGCACAAAAGGTAAATAATTTGTCTAATCACTCCATGTCAGCCGTCCTGTCTCTAATTTAGGAGTACAGCACACCTACGCAAAGTTGTCTGAAAGAGGCTATTCTGTAAGGTCGGCGTCTGTTACTAAAAGAACAGACAATTGAAAATCCTTATTTTCTATATAATGTTTTGCACCTGACTAATGGAAGCTATTCAGTGGATGAAAGCAGCAGCCCGGAAGTTCGTGGACATCAAGGCCCCATATTAATATAGGTTATAATACCTTTGATAATATGCTTTATATGAGGTCCAGCCATTGATACACAGTTATTTCAAATGGAAACTTACTGATAATCTGACTGTAAAGTAAATTGTATGGCAAAAGTAGGGTTGCTCAATTTCATAAACTTACCTATATCTTATTACTGAGACAATAAAAGTAAGTTTAATTCTGTCAATACTAACTACACTTTCTCCGATATTTTTATAAATAATAAATTAATTTGAAAGACGATTTGAGTTCTTCCTATCCGAGAAGAACATATTTACATTTACTCGGATTAGAAAAAAAAATTGCTTTTCTCTAGAGTGGCTTGCTAGAAGGCGGGATCGAATGGGTGAGGCTAAGTTTCGTCAGACATGGCCCTGCCTCAAGCCTGACAATATAAAACGCAAACTAAAAATTGATAGGTATATCATCTATGGGAAATATTGATTAATATATCAAACAAACTAGAAAGTTACATATATGAAATATATTTTTTTTGTCTACAATTATAGAAATAACTACTTGTTTGAATTTTATATAAACATGTACAGATTCTAATGTAACTTTCCGATTATATGTCTGCAATTTTTTGCCCTACAATTATTTATTATAGGTCGGATCGAGCTGGGTCGGGCCGGGCTGGACCTGACTTTTGGGAGATTCAGTCGGATTCGGGCCGGGTCGGGTTGATTCAACTTACGGATCCGGCTTAAACAATTTTGCTTAGACCGTTCTTTCCTAAACCAAACTACTGGAAGAGTTTTTTTCTGGCGAGACGTATTAGCCCTTGTAACTAAGACTGATGTCATATTTCGGTGAATTATATGGTATGTTGAAATATGAATTTAATTAGAACTCAAAAATGTTGTTAATTCTGAAAACAATTTCCTTTTGATCAGCGTTAATAGTATATGATACTGTAACGGAATATATGCTTATTCCGCTCCACTAAAACTTCGGTTCATTTGCAAATGATTCTCGGTATTCAATATTTGAGTCGCCAGTGACATCTATTCACGAATGGATTTATTTCGTGCAAGTAACGATTTTAGAGGCACTAGTACGCTATTTTGTATCTACCATTTGTGAATTTATTTCACTATAGATTACTATATTTAATATTTAAGTTGCCAGTGGCATCTATTCACGAATGGGTTTATTTCGTGTGGTTAGCAATTTTGGGAGCGCAGTACGCTATTTTAAACCTACAATTCATGAGTTTTATTTACTATAGATTACTATATTTAATATTGGGTATTTCTATGGCTTGACGATGCGGGATTTATAGCGGAAATCACATGATATAAATTAGCCAATAATACAGTGGCAAGCATAATTTGTCGAACGTCTTAAATTTTGAAAGCGAGGTCGTTTATCTTGTGTCGAGACGTTTGACGGGTAAGTGCCAATTTTTAATCTTGAAATATTTAATTCATCTTGCAGTATATTTAACTAATTCTTTCATTTTTAAATACATAACTAATATTTGTTTATGATTCGTTTAGTCTTTTTCGACTAAAGCGAGAATTTAGCATTGTTTTAATCAATTTTTAATTAGCTTACATCGTCAATAATTTTTAATTATTGTCGTGACCGTTTGGGTAAGAATACCGATTTATTGGTGAATATTTGCATCTCTCATTAATCAATTTCATTTGACTTGAAAGAGGCTTAGTCCAAATTTACGGAGAACGTAATTATTTTATCGTTTAGTGGTCACGCACATTATTTTACGTATTTCCATTCAAATTGAACAGTATTATTTGGGTGAATTCTCGGAGTGAATTCCATATATTCCTGCAAAGGTAGTAAATTGAATTTTCAGCAGAATTTCTCCGAATTTTCCCTCATAGTATTGCTGGTTTTAATATTTTTCTTTTCAGGCTTATTTAATTAAATTTTCAGTTTATTTGTTACATCAAGTATATAACTATTAGCACTCGCCCTGTCTCGTCTCAACACTGATGCACCGACATTACTTTGCATTTATGTAAATTTATCTGGTTTTTTATCTTTTATCTAAATTTCTATCTCGATGCGAGATAGTGATTATCTTATCTTTATCTTTAATTAAATTGAGGCGTAATTACGCTCAATTATCATTTATGTGCCAAGGGCCGAAATAAAAAGTAATAGCAATTACTTATTTTGAGTTATTAGATGTTATTAGATGTTGTACCTATTTTTCTATTTATTATCAAATTCGTTATCTTTTATTTAGATTCACCGAGAGTCACTGAATTGGAACGTAATTCCATAATTTTCTTTTTAATTTCAAACTTCAGTCATTATTTTCTTTGGAATTTAATACTTTAAAGTAAAGAAAAGGATATCTTGAGTAACAGTAGTTATTTATAATTTTGCGCAACTTAACATTGTAATCAATTTATTCATAAACTTTATTTCAAATAATTTCATTATCTATATTTGCCATTTGATTATATAGATTAACTCCATTTCAAATTTCATCAATCGTATTTGTAATTTAATTGTATAATTAATATATTGTTGTTTTGAAATTAATTTTTTTAATTTATCGCAAGATAGAGGTCTGTGAGACATTGCGAATTATAAGGGCAAATTTCTGATATTGGTATCTTTATGTTTATTTATATTTGAGTATTCATATTCAGTACGCATTGTCTCTAGGAAGTTTTGGCGCCCACAATACACAAAAAATCACTGCTAATAAAAGAACGATGATCTACCCCCTAAAAAGATAAAAACGAGTCTCATGCATTTGAACAACTAGTATTTCGTTATAAATTGACGCCCAACTAACTATCATTACAATACGCTAAAACGACCAATTTACTGATAAAGGAAAGTTTTAGCTACATTTTCAGCGAATATGCTTAAAGGCGGAAATGCTTCTAGTTATCTCGAGAACCTTAGCGAGACATATAAGCCCTTGCATGGTTCGGTGAAATGGATGGTATGTTGTGATATGAACTTATTTAGAACTTAAAAATGTTGTTAATTCTGAGCAGCAGAGATAAGAGCGGCGTCATCAGCGCATAAGATCATATAATCCTCTGTAACGTTTGGGTTAGTCTGAAACATTTGGCAATTCATTGGTGCACAGAATGTAAAACAATGGACTCAGAATTGACCCTTGTAAGACGCCTCTCTAAACCTCTATTTTCTCTGAACACACCAGATTTCCCTCCTCTTCAAGTGTTCAAAAACCGTTTTGAACACTTCTTCAAATCTAACGATTTAATTTTTGTACAATTTAACATTCCACGCCACTGTCCTCGCATTCCAAACAAATTAAAATCCATGGCAACACTACTAACGCCATCTCTTGTTTACAACGTTTATCCACTGCGTCAGCAGTCTAGATAGCTAAAAATAAAGCGTTCTCGAAAGGCCTCCGACCAATCATACCGCTTCCTGCTATACCCCGGCGGATAGCCACTTCACCCGACCTAAAATTTCCTAGCATTATAGTTACGAAGGTTTAGGATTTTCTAGGGAGTAACTAAAAATCCGATCTTTAATAATCGAATTCATGAAAACTAGTCAGTAGATTTCAACCGGATTTGTATTAAAATTCATAATATTAATTTACACAACCGGTCATGCTAAGTTTTTACACAATATCTCTATATTTACATTATTGCCCTTTCTATGTCCGAGTATCCCGCCAAAAGGGGTGGTAACAACCCCATCGAGTTGATCACGTTCTAGATTCTAGAATTCAGCAGTACAAAGTTGCATCTCGACTCTGCACCATGTAAGTCGCTCTAAAGGCGCTGTTCCCGCCGACATGGCGTCAAGCCGCCATGTCGGCCAGTTTTCACGTTTTGAGACCTCATAATCAATCTAGTTCGTTACTCAAGTGACATAGTGATATCCAGCCATAATTATCGTCATATCAAGCCTACAAAAAGGTATTTATCGGCATCCTGACTGCCATTATGGAGACCCACTGATTTCTAGTTCTAAGCCTACAAAAAGTATTTATCGGCATCCTGACTGCCATTATGGAGATCCACTGATCTCTAGTTCTAAGCCTACAAAAAGGTATTTATCGGCATCCTGACTGTCATTATTGAGACCCACTGATCTCTCTAATTCTCAAAGGCTGTACCATCGCAGTACTCAGTACAGTCCCCAATGGTCTTGCCCATGGGCTTTTCAACATTCTCTATCACGAGTATACCACTGGGTTGCTATACTCTTGCCTTATTCTAATATAAGGATTACTCTGCACTAGTCTGCATACATTCTCTGGCCTTATTCTTATATAAGGATTAAACGGCACAAGTCTGCCAATGCACTCAATTTTCACAAGGCTATATCCCTTACGCGGATTTCAGCATACCTATGCGACCTGCATAGCGCATATTTAGTAATCATTTTTGCGTGTATAGAAACCGCACTCACAAAGACATCAATGTCATGCTATTATTCAATACATACCCTCTCAACCTACTACATTCCAGTCGTTTTTATTTGCAAGAAATTGAAGCACATTGTACATAGAAGCTAGCAAGATGCCTAGCAAGTGTTTTTCAAAGTGACTCTCCCAGTGTTGGAAGATAAACTGCTGAACATTGAACGTTTCTCGTCAAGGGTGAACATAGTGTACATATTAGCTTATAGTTGGACTTTAAGGTAATATTTATCCTGTTATTATTGCTTGTATATTGCTTTATTTCATATCAAAGTTATCTCAGCTAAGCGAGCCCATATGTAGCTGTTCCGCAGGAACTCTAAATAGACATTTAACTGTACATAGCTTCAAGGTTATATTTATAATCATATACTAGTTTAGTATTATAACTATTTATGCAATGCTTTAGTTTTTAAGAGTATTATTCATGTCATATTCTTCAAGGTCAAAACTTGCCTCGACTGATATCGTTCATATTGTAGCACTGACTACGTACATGCATTCAATGTTTATATTTTGTATATTTATGAGCTTCTAGTTATTTTCAAGTAAAGTAACTTATTAAAATATTCATATAATGCTAAACCTTTTTGTTCTATTTACAAAATGACTTTAGAACTAGCCCTATGGTAAATTTTAGTGCCTAAGAGCACATTTCTTTTTGTTTAGAAAATCGACCAAGATCGAGTCTGAAACATCAAGCTCTACAACATTTTGTGTTCTATGCTATAGATATGACCCGAAGATCAACACCTCTCATGCCAGACCTTTCCAGTTTTTTCTAGCAGAATCTCATCATTAACAGAATCAAAAGCCTTGGACAAGTCTACAAGCATGGCCAATGTGGTTCCATTATTATTTACGGAATTTAATACTTTAAACAGAGCTTGATATATTGCTTTCATAGTGGATCTTTTTTTTCTAAATCCGTTTTGCTAACAAGTTGTTATTTTCAATGAAAGATATAAGCAGATTATAAATTCTTTTTTAAAAATGTTACTTAAGTTTGACAACAACGATACTCGTAGGTAATTATTTCCCTCTTGTATAAGACCCTGACCTGAGCATGTTTCAAGTCATCCGGAAAAACACAATTCAAGAACATAAGATTAATTATGTATTTTAAAAGCTGGGTAATCACTTCTGCAGCCTCCTTTAAAACTGATACTGGAATGTTATCCTACCCTACCGATTTTTTATTTTTTAAACCTCTCCGTCACTTCCTGAACACTGGCCGGACGAAGGAACACCGATGACTGACGTCTAGGTACAGACTTAACACCGGCGCGGCGCCACCTCCACCCATGCCAACAGGACAAGAACTAAGAGAGTACTCATTTAATCTATTATAATTGTTGTGGGATCATCATATTTTCCAGCAAAGATGTTTAATACTGCTACCACCACACATTAACAAGACACTAGAAGGTCCACTCTCAGTCAACACTTTTGATGTAGCGCTTACAAAGGCGAGACGTTAGACTTTAGACGAAACGGGGTGAAGCGTGGCACGAGGCCTGAGCGGTTAACCAGCATTTCACCAGGTTCCGCGACGGGGCAAGGATGGGAATGCTGAGGGCGGGGATTAGAGTGAACCTTCTAGTCTATTGTTTATGTTCGATGCTGATGCTTTACAAGAGTTCTGTGAAGCCCTTTGACCAATGACCACGTCTTATTTCCTGATTTCAAAAGAGATTTGACAACTTTTTGGCATTGAATATAACCTTTTTTAAAATTTCATTATATTTATTGTACTCTTGATTAGTTATCTTGCCCTGACGCATTTTGAAATACAATTTTCGTTTTGCTTTACATGAAATTTTTATTCCAGTTGTTAACCAATTGTTTTTCGTTTTTTATGCATATTTTTTTTTTCGTCAAATATAACGTTGACTAGACATTTTTTATTTTATCAATAAACATGAAATGTTTCCCATTTAGGTATAGCAGAAACTTTCGGCCAATGATAAAGTTCCTTCTTTTGATGTCCCCCATAACATACTAAAATTTGGTTATCTCTATTTTCAATAGGCAGTTGAAGTTGATCGTGATACGTAGACGTAAACATGTCCTTTAACGTAAAAATTGCATATTTACATTTATTTGAAAACTACTGTTGAAGTACCAATAGTACCATCCGCCATACACATTTTATGTAACCTTAATTTGCAGCAAAACTAACCTAACTATTGTGTTTATTGTTTATATTTATATATTATACAGAATACAGTACAGTTTAGGTTTACGTTTCTTTAAATAGATACAAATATACTGTGTAGGTGTTTAAGGTAAGAATAATTAAAAACATTACCACATTATTTATTTATTGGCACTGAGCAAATTAAATATACAAACACAACAAAGTTTTTGGGACTCTATTTAGATGAAAATTTCACTCGGAAAACACATATTCTATATCTCAGGAATAAAATATCTCCATTGATAGGAATACCTTACAAAGCAACATATTATACATTCCTTTAAAATATTTAGAAAATAATAAATATATTTCACTTATATACTCTAAACTACAATGTCTCATTTCTATATGGGGTTTTGCTTGTAAAACTACTTGAAACGTAATTTTCGTAAATAATCGGCACCATTCGATATCACTTCGGTTAGCGAACGTTAAGGTATTAGGTATACGTGAATACCCGCAAGATTACGTATGCTCGTAAACCCAAACGCAGAAAACTTGAAACTGCGCATGCTTGGCTGTCAATTTGAACGTTAACGTTTACGTGTTTGACGCAACTTCAATTGTCTAATAAACCGGTTAAACAAACTTACCTATGAAGTTCAATCGTAATTATATGATATGCCCCGTACGTAGATATTACACTTGGTAGTAAGCCCTTGTGTGCAAATCGCCACATGTTTAAAGAGGAAGAAAACCCGCTACTGGCTTCTCTGTTACCGCGTTCAGGGTCCAGGCCTCCATTCCATAAAGCAAAGTCGAAAAGACATAACACCTTGCTATTCTGATTCTCAGATCCAGCTTCAAACCCCTGTCTAGTCGTTGGTACAGCTGATCATTGTGCCTAGATATAAGTAGTGGTCTACCTGTTCAAGAGTCCTGTTGTTAATTGTTAGAGTCTCATTATTGTTCTGATTTTTTGTTACATTCATAAATTTCGTTTTTTTTGACGTTTACTGTAAGCCCATATTCCTGACCGCATTCAACTATTTTGTTCATTAGTCTCTGCAGATCTTCTAGACTGTCTGCTAATATAACTGTAGCGTCCGCGTATCTGATGTTGTTAATCGGTGTTCCATTGACCTTAATACCAGCTATTTCTCCGTCAAGCGCTTGTTTTAGGATCTCTTCAGAGTATGCGTTGAAAAGTAGTGGGAACAATATACATCCTTGTCTAACTCCCCTTCTAATTTCGATCTCCTCTCCCGTTGTTTATAATATAAATTTGATATGATCCGGAGATCGTCATGTTCTATCTGTTTCGTTTTAAGGACCTTAATTAATTGATCATGACGAACTTTGTCGAAGAGTAACCAATCGCTGGGTATGACACCCGAATGGTAAATTCCATTAAAGAGCCTCACCAGAATGTCTATATGGATCAATGGTCAGTCAATAATAGAGTACGGACAGGTAGTCCTTCAAATTCTCAACAATCGATCTCCCAGTAACAGAAGAATCCAATAAACTGCAACTATGAAAGTTATAGTCGGGAAGAACCTGATATATTAAACTTACACCTAAATGCTGACACATTAAAAGTCTAGGTAAGTATTGTTATGATAAAAAATGCAATTTGCTAATTTATTACAAGAAAAGCCAATTTGTTAAGATAAACTTTGATTTGTTAAGATATAATTTCAATTGGCTTATTATAATTACTATATTAATTCAAATAAAAAGCCAATTTGTTACTATAAACTATAAATGCACTTTTCTTTAAATTATTACTTTAATTTACAAAAAGTATAAACTGAAAGATGGCTCAGGGTGTATGGGTAAGGAACATGCTTATTCAAGTTTTTTTTTGAGTGCAGTAGTGGTCAAAAAGCGCAAAATAAAAGACGAAAATAAACAATAAACAATTAAACAATTTTTATTCTATTTCCTTCTAACAAAAATAAGGGTTAATTCTGTTGAATAATCTTGGTGATATCTGCACTTTAATCACCTTGTGGTTCCTCCGAGCTTCCTGGAGAGGGTTACTGGAAATTGCTGTAGTGCCTAGGATCTGTCCTGTGACATCACTGGAAGCTGTCCTGGTAAGGCCGAGTGCGGGTGGACTCAGTAGCATGAAAAAAAAAAAAAAAAAAACCAGTACAAGGCAGTTAAAGAGTTCACCAAGAATATTGTTATCAACTCTGTTTCAATTTGGCGGAGAGCGTTGCTTGTCAAGGCTTAGGCGTTTAATACAGAACTTGGCAAGAGATAACTACAAATAATTCTTCTCAATTAACAATGCTGCAAGATGCCAAAACGCGCTGAAGAAAAATTGAATTTAATTTAATTAAATATGCCTCCACCAATTTGCACAGAATTGTTTAGACCATAGACAATAATTACGGTTTTAAATTAAACAGTGAACTGATTAAAAATAATAAATAAAATAAATAGCTGTTTAAGCTGATAAAGATTGCGATGAACAATATTTCAACAAAAAAACAATTACAGTAATCAGGTAAGAACAAAAATGAAATCAATAAATTTAAACAGGTATTCAGGTTTTAATTATTGCCTGAAAGCTACTTTTCAACTCAAAAATCAGTTTAATTCAAAGATAAAGGTAATGACAAATTTAAATCGAAATAAAGAAGTAGAGTTATTAAGATCTTGTACCCACCACGGTCGAGAAGGCTTGAGAAGGTGCTCTTTAAATATCTGACGTGACGATAAAATCTCTCAAACCTCTCACACTGGTCGTCGGTACAAGACAGATTTTAAAATCCAGTCCTACCTTCCACCAGAATCACATCTCAAAAAAATTGCACCGCAACGCGCAGTCACAAATATTTCATCTTTTTCCATCGTACGAAGCGACCGATTTTAAGCATAAAATATGATCTGCATATTTGAAATTATTTATCAATTATAAATAATATATTCTACTGCTGTATTTACGTAGATTCAACCCATAATATTAATTTTAATTTTATATTTTTAAAAGACAAAAATTAGTTTTAAATGAACTTGATGGGCAACATAAAAATTAATTATTTATTAATAGTTTCGTACTATTTAATGCGGAATGTTCCACACTGTTGCTACCAGGTCGGTTCAGACAGTAATTCAAAATAGGTTAAAGATGAAAAGTTTATATTTCAAACAAAAAATTAATACAAGCAAACTCGGAACAACCTGATGTTACGGAATTGTTAAAATTACCGTAACAGTATTCTGCAACCATGTGTTATTCTTTGTATAATGTTCTGCAACCATGATACAAAGCTACAAAGAATAACAGGTATGATATTGCGCACGCCACTATCAGCTGACTCGCTCGTGTCGACGTCACAATGAGAGTTGCCGCCATTAAAATCCACCGGTTTACAAGGGGACTTTCATGATATTTTAAGCTTTGTTTATTTTGCCGTGTATTTCGTGTTGTTTTGTCCGCATTTTATGAGATTTGTGGCATTTAAGTTGAATTTGGAGACTCTTTAGTGTAAAAAAACTTAAAACAAATCAGGTTATTAAAACTATTTTGAACTATTAGATAGTGTGACTTTCGTAATAGTGACTTTGTGTGGACAATAGTAACATTATTTTGTTGTTTTAAAAACTATATGAGGTATAATAAACAATTAATTATTGAGCAAGTGATTAAGACAACATTAATTTGCGGTTTTTGGGCATTTTTAAGGTTAGTTATAAACTACACATATTAAAAATGCGTTGTGCTGTAGCTGGTTGTCTGAGTGACAATCAGACAAAACGTGCTGACAAATCTGTAAGATTTCATGCTTCTCCCAAAGACAATATTGTTGAAAAACTGTGGGTTACTGCTTGTTGCCGTAAAGACCATTTTAATACTAAAACCTCGAGAATTTGTTCAAAATATTTCAAGTCAGAAGACCATGAAATAAATTTGCAACATGAATTGTTACAATACGAATCCAAAAAAGGACCCAGTCTAAAGCGCAATGCAGTACCTTCTCTTCATCTGCCAAAATCAAAAGATTTATCTGTAAACTAGGTAAAAAGACAAGAGAGGCTTTCGAAGAGAGAATCGAAGAAGTTTGTGGAAGATATCATTGCTCAGTGTTAGTGCAACAATGGATTTTGTGGATTAGGTACATATATAGAACATTGGATAATAAACAATTATTTGTAACTATTTTTGTAGATCTGCGAAAGGCTTCAGTGCTGATATTTTACCCAGTGATTGTGGTGTGTCGCAGGGCTCGGTAATGGATCCATTATTGCTTTCACTATATGTATTTAATTTAAGATGTGCAGGACTTATGACGCGGTACTTTACTTTTGCTGATGATACATCTTTGGTATATACAGGTGGGGAAGTTAATGCATTAAATAGGCTTGTAAATGACGACCTAAAGTTGTATCTAAACTGGTTTTACAATAAATTAAAAATCAATACTGACAAAACAAATTTCAAATATTAACATTGTTGTTGTGATATGCGTAAATATAACACTAAGTAGGTCCCAAAATAACATTTACAAAATAATGACTAATACAAATATCGGCCTAAATAACCCGTATGTGCAAGCATGTAAATCGTACAATAGAGTACTGGAAAATATTAGAAATATTATTAATTATTTTCTTTATAAATTGATAAATGTTTACATTGATAGTAAGAAGTTTTTAAAAAGAATCCTTTTTAGAGTTGGTCAGGCAAATACAAGATGTACAGATTTGTTATTTATGTATGCACCTAGAACTAATCTTTATAAAGATTCTCCATTGATAAGGCTGTGTAATAATTTTAATAGGTATTGTAGTATTGTATTTCAGTTAAATTGTTAAACAAATAAAACGAGAAATAGATATAAGGATATGTTCCTAGTTTGTAGGTTTAGTTTTTAGTTTGATTGTATCTATTATTGGCTTTGTAAAAGTTGTTGATACAAGAATAAATAAATAAATAAATTATAATGTTTTTATAAAACTATTTAAGTGGTATCTAAATATTAGTTAGAATCTCTCCGACACAAAAGTCGTAATTCGTATGTACGAGGCTAGAGCTTAAAGTACTGATTAGGGATTTATGTATTTATTGTATTGTAATATTGAGTTGTATTAAATAAATGTTATAAAAAAAATAAATAAAAAGTTTGTCTAAAAAGCCTTGTTTTATTTTTTTGTCATTTAAAAAAAATACAATTCCGATATGAGAAGATAAATAAGTGTACATCTTTCCATCTGTCAAACAAAACCAATCCACTACACCTTCCCTTATAATATCAACTATATATCTATTATAATACCTAATATTTCTTTATCTTCCCTGCTATAATTATCTATAATAAAGTCTATATAGTAGCAACTCTGCTGAAATGTCAATGCCAAGATTTTAAATTATTCTGTAAATTTCTTTTGAAAAAATCTTTGTTGCTAAAGATTTGTTTCTTATTTATAAAATCTCTAAGCATGATATCTCTTATAGGTGCATTCCATATATTGAACATTATTTCTCAATTTTGATGTATATTGATTATTTATTAAGTTTATTAACAAATCAAAATAATAAAATACCTTTCAGTAACCTAAATAAACCCAAAACAGTGATATATTAATAGCATTTTTATCCAAATGTCTAATAATGGTCAATTAAATGTAATCGATATAACAGTTCTTACCGCAACTAAACTGCTCGTCAAAAAAAACGACGCACCTAGTTTTTTGGACAATATTTGAAAGCTCGTTATTGGAAACCTACTCAACCGATTTTAAAAAACTTTGGAAATTCTGAATAGTTGATTCTTTGGCTCTTACGTCTAATTTTTGTAATAAGATATTTTGCACCTAACATATACTACAGGGTGTTAAAGAAAGAGATGTTTTTTTTACAAAATTTCAAGTTATCCCCATTCATGGGGTAGTTGAGATTGACAGTCGTAATACCTCTCTTTACTTACAGTTAGGTAATACCTCGGGACGTATTTGAGATTTTGTGGATATCTTGGCTAACTACGATTATATGGCAATTTTTCGAAAATTGTCGTTATTTTCCAGTTTAGTCCCAATAATGAACAAACTACGGAGGTATCCATGAATTGTGAACACGACGTCTTACGGTAGGTCATATGCTACCAGTTTATGTACGTTACGTGATCCATAAAACCAGAAAGTTCAGATTAAGGGATATGTTTTACACAAAATATTGCACGAATATTACTAAATGGTCCCTAGAATACCTAAGAATTGAAATGATAGGTGGGTACTTAAATAGGATCCTCTGTTAAAAAATGAATTCTTTTATTAGCATTTTACTTTTTCAATCACCCTGTATATTCGAAGGTAATTTCGAGTGTAATTTGAACGGTTGTAAGAGACAAAAACTCGTTTGCATATTTATGGTAACGTTACACGAAGTAATATCCTTATTTTACCATATTTTGACAACTGACTGATTTATCACCAAAAATTAAAAACCGTTCCGAGAAAATACCCCATTCTTAACAATCCATGGTATTAAGGTCGCATTTTAAGTTTACAAGTATAATTTTCTTTGGTTTGAATTTCTATTTTGAATTTTCAAAAAAAAATTATTTTGTGTAAAACATATCCCATAATTTGAACTTTCTGGTTTACTGGATCACGTAACGTACATAAACTGGTAGCATATGACCTGCCGTAAGACGCCGTGTTCACAATTCGTCGATACCTTCCGTAGTTTGCTCATTATTGGGACTAAACTGGAAAATATCGACGATTTTCGAAAAATTGCCATATAATCGTAGTTAGCCAAGATATCCACAAAATCTCAAAAACGTCCCGAGGTATTACCTAACTGTAAGTAAAGAGAGGTATTACGACTATCAATCTCAACTACCCCATAAATGGGGATAACTTGAAGTTTTATAAAAAAAACATCCCTTTCTTTAACACCCTGTAGTATATGTTAGGTGCAAATTATCTTATTCCAAAAATTAGACATAAGAACCAAAGAATCAACTATTCAGAATTTCCAAAGTTTTTTAAAATCGGTTCAGTAGGTTTCCAATAACGAGCTTTCAAATATTGTCCAAAAAACTAGGTGCGTCGTTTTTTTTGACGAGCAGTTTATTTCAAATAACTCTCATTGTGACGTCATGCGCGGACTCGACCGAATTGGGCACTCGGGAATATCATACCTGTTATTCTTTGTATAATGTTCTGCAACCAAGGTATTAGAAGGACCCACATTACATGCAGATTTGGCTACTA
Organism: Pissodes strobi; assembly: GCA_016904865.1. Classification (NCBI taxonomy): domain Eukaryota; kingdom Metazoa; phylum Arthropoda; class Insecta; order Coleoptera; family Curculionidae; genus Pissodes; species Pissodes strobi. Next base: position 323,964 of record MU182119.1, on the reverse strand, counting down.
TATGGGAACAAATTATAGGTATCTAAGGGTATGGACAAGCACAATCTTCAGACATCCAAAACTCAAAACCAGAGAATTATGCCATATCTTAAAGTTCCTACATTGTATATAGAAGTAGGAAGAATTCTTAATGACCTAGTATATTAGTGCAGCCCTAACAGGATTAGGATATATGAAAAATATAGTACTCTCAGTAAGAGATTGATTAATAAGTTATTCTGGAGATATTGGTCAGATGTTTGACAAACACATACCATCTATTTTCAATGTATAAAAGATCAGCCATCTCTTCTATTATTTCCAGATCAGCACGAAATGTTGGTTTTAATAATTCAGTGGATAAATTCTTACATTTGGTGAATAACTTAAGGCAGGTAAAACCAGTACAGATTTAAAGTCTAGAGGGACTAAGGCTTTAAACTCATTGGGCCCAACTCGACAAGTGAGGAACTCGAGGTATATCAGGGGCTAACTTCAACACTACAGGGGGATAAACCAGAGGAAATAACGGCAGGCAATGTTGACAGTCAAATTAGACATTGTGTTAGTAGCTGGAAAAAGGTATCCAAAGATAAGAAAGTACTACAGTATATAAGGGTATAAGATACCTTTTAGCAGACTCCTAAGATAAAACCTGTGTACTTTCAGGATTTCATGAGGTTCAGATCATAAGTTAATTTCTGAATGTATTTCAGTTCTATTGGACCAAAGAGTCCTAAGAAAAACGTAGGTTTATTTTGAATTTAAAATTTAAAAGGCCTTAATGAATATTTTTTTAATGCCATATAAGAATGGAAGACCATCGAACAATTTTGAAACTGATGCAGCAAGGTTTGTAGTGTACAGTAACTACAATAGACCTTAGGTATTGATATTACGCAATTTCCGACACATGAGTTATATCGACACTTCTTAAGTTTTAGATCTTGATTTACCATTTGGGCTAGCATCAGCACCATATATCTTTACTAAAGTAACAAAACCAATTCTGTGCTGGCTTAGAGCATAAGTTGTCTCTTATATAGATGCATTTTTAATAATAGATAATAATTTTAATAAATGTAAGGATGATCAAGACCATTTTAAATATTTTAAGAGAACTAGAATTTACAGTCAATCAGTTAAAAGCCAACTGGATCCCACAACTGAATGGGATATAGTTAATTTTGACAGTCTACGGATGACCATTTCCTTATTAGATGAAAAGAAATTTAGAATTTTCATTCTTAAAAGAGTTACGAATAAACAATTCACTATTAGGTCATTTGCAAGATTTATTGGCGTTTTTAGTATCAGCTTATCCAGCTGTAAAATACAGTTGGCTTTTCACTAAGACAGAAAATATAAAATATTAGCTTTAATTAAGAATAAAAATAAATTTAATTTAAAGAAGATTATTCCTAATTGTTTGGTAGATTTAAAATGGTGAGAAGTTAACGTTTTTCAAGCTTTTAATAACATAAAACATGATTATTTTGATCTCGATCTATACAAAGATGCGTCACTTACAGGTTATATGCACATGGCTTATGGTCGGCAAATGAAGGAAAGTTTCACATGAACAGATTGGAACTTAAAGCAGTTTGTCTAGCACTACAGAGCTTTGCCTCAAACTTAAACTCAAACTGATTAGAGTTGATGATACTACCACTCTTGCCTATGTTAATAAAATGGGTAGCATTAGATTTCTCAGATTATCAGCATCAGTGATCAAAGAATTATGGAAGTGGTGCGAAGAAAGAAATATTTGGCTCTTTATCTCGCATGTTACTTCAGACGAGAATATTGCAGACCATCAGTGAAGAACAGTACCTACAGAAACAGAAAATATCTTTGGTCAACCAGACAGTGACATTTGTGCTTCTTACTCTAATACAAAATGTACAAATTATTTTTCTCGGCATCCTGATCCAGGATCAATAACAGTGGATGCTTTTACCGTTTCTTGGAAAAAATTTGTATTTTATGCATTTCCACCATCTGGTTTAATACTTAAATCACTAAATAAAATTATTTTAGGTCAAGCAAACGGTAGGTATATTAGTCATTACAAAAATGATCCACTCAAGCATGGTTCCCATTATAAAAGAAGCTTTTAATTGCAAGTGATATTGAGGTTACAGGGAAAGAAGCTATTGTTTCCTTTTAGATGCCACCACAACATATCCATAGCTACCCTGGTAGTAGGGCTCCTGTTCGGGAAGCGTTTTTAGGTTATGGTGGAAATTTCCCAAGGATTACAATTACAAGGAATTTGAAAGTGGAAACAGGAGGTAATTCAATTTCTTAATCATCTTCAGACTAAGAAGCTAAAATATGGGTAGTTCTGTTCTCTCTTTCATTTTAAATATAGATTTTAACATATCAGGTAATTTAAAAAGATTTATGGGGGAAATATATAGACTGCGACCACTTAAAAGAAAATACAATTTTGTATGGGACCCAAAGATAGTACTAGACTATCTCGAAACCATATTTTAAAAACAAAAATTGCAAAACAGTAAAAAAGGTCACTTTACTTGCTTTAACTACAGGACATAGATTAAGGGTAGATCAGATTTTCGTATCACCGGATGGAATTCAGTTTCTAATATCTGACCATATTAACACCATTGACAAGAATAGAGAGAAACTCTGCATTCAAATACCCTTTTTCGTTGAAAATCCAATGTCTGGAGCATTATATCATCATTATATATTATATATACTAAGGAGCACAGGTCAGGATTTGTTATTTCAATGAAAAGATCCTTGACATCTATGTACTCGTCAGCCATACCATACAGCATCTACAGGATCATTAACTAGGTGGATAAAGAGTTCATTGACAGAAGCTGGAATAGACACAATTTTCAGTAGTTGTCCTATGAGACATGCACGCAACATCAGCGGCATACAGAAATAGGGTAGCATTGAAATTAATTAAAGAGACGGCAGGGAATATAAAGTATATCGGAAAAAGTTGCAGCAACTCCAAGGATTTGAAAATGAAGGTGGTGCTACAGCCTTTTTCTTCATCTGTCTCTCTTCAAAATATCCTTACACATATTTTAATCCAATTTTATTTTAGTCGGAATAATTTTTATGCCAAATTTAAAGTCGAATAGAGGGAAAATAATTTCTTCTTAACAAAAGGATTCTATTTTATATTGGTCATGATGGAAAATATTAAGAATTTTGAAAAAATTAAGCATTGAAATTGGAAATCACGGACGACTTCTAGGCTTTCTCAAACAGGTTTTAGTTAGTCTTTATTTTCCCTGATTATTAGTTATTTATCTATTCATATCATAGGTTTAAAGTTGCATTATCTTGGGAACAATTCAAACAACACTGCCGATCTATTCTGGTGTAATAAATGGTGCATAGACATGTCACTTATAATTATGTCGAAATGATGTAGGTAAATGTCTTTTGCCGGATAATTTTAGACCTTTCAGCACATTTTCTACTTTTGTAAAGCCAGCTGATGTACCGCCAGACTGATCGTCTTTAACAAATTATTTTTGTCTAAATTTATACATGGTAACGATGCATTTTATATGCGGTTCCGTTAAAATGGCACTTGTGACAATTCGGGACTTTCAGTCGTAGTTTAGTGTGGATTGTGGAATAAACACAATATGCAGCTTTCTAAAGCAAGACAACATAGCCAATATCTCATTTAGATCCATATGTCACCTGATCCGATAATAGTTAATTAAAAAGTGACAGGAAAATGCAAGCAAAATCAGTTTTACTCTATTTCAGCTCCTATATATCCAGTAAGGAGAAAATGACGTTTTCCACATGTCGATATCTCTAAAACAAATGAATTTTGACGTATACGGTGAGATATTAAATATGTATCTTGAAGCAAAATTAAAAAGATTGAGAATAAGCAAGTTATTACATTTAATAAAATTGCATTTAGCTTCAAAACTCAAAAACGCAAACGAAACGATTCTAAATTTATCTTTAATAATTCTGAAGGTATCAATGGTGTCTGCATTTGTCTTGTACGTGGTCGGCGCTGCTACAAGGCAATTTGCCAGGACTTGTTGGGATGCTTCCAGATAGTCGAGACTGCTTTCCTGGAGGCATTCACTCTCCCATATTAAACAACTTTATGCATGTTCCAACGTGTATTATTATTTAGTTAACATTTTATAGAGAGGCTTTTGTTGGGTACATAAACGAGTTGGAGAAAGGAACAAACTTCACAATTGGGCTATGGTGGGAATTACAGGAGCTAGCTTATGTTAGATCTGCAAGAGAAAACTATCATTTAATCTTATTATGATTTAGAAATTGAATCAAAAGTTGGATTATATTTGAACTAATTTTTACTAAGATAAATTCTATATTGGTTGGGTAAATTCCGACCTCTTTATATATGTCTAAATAAGGGATCTCAGGAATAGGGCATTCAAAAGTTATATGATTCATGGTTTCAAGCATTCCACACTCACAGAGAGAGGAGTCTCTTATTCTCTCTTATTTAGATGTTCTCTCACCAAACAATGTCCCGAACGCATTCTAATGATTTTCGTGATTATGCCTTCTCTCTATGTACGAGCAATTATTAAACTAAGTCTCTTGAATCAATCTATACTTTTTACCCTTTTATATTGCCATAAGACTTTCCTGAATTGTCTGTAGACATTTGCCTAAAGTTAGTTTGCAATTTTTACATTCAATGGGCTATAAGGTTTCGTCCGATATTTGCCAGGGTGTCAACAGTCTCATTTCCACGTATTCCCGAATGTCTCGGAACCCAGGTAAGTAAAATCTCCTTGCTCTGGTAGTAGCTAGTATGCGGTCCAAGAATGTATTGAAGTGTATATTTTTAAGTTTATTTATTGCGCTTAACGAGTCAGAGAAAATGATAATCTTGTAGAACTGTTCGTGGATGACTATATTCATTCCCTTCCTGCTGGAAAACATTTCAGCTGGCAATCTTGATGAAAATTTAAAATTGGTATCTGGAATATAAACACCAAAACCTACTCTATTTTCGTGTCTAGAGGCATCAGTGAAAATAAATTTGTGAGAATGTCTATTAAAAATTGATATGCATTATCCTACTAGTTAATACCCAAATGTAAAATTTTATAGGAGAAACTATATGCAAGAAGTCCGTCGAAAAGCATAGGTTTTTGCTGAGTTTTTGTGTGTATGGAAAAATCTCTCCAACCTTGACGTCTTGTGGCTCAAGTTCACTGCTAAGGGATAACAAAGTTTATATGCTGTTTCTATCGCCCTCCGAGCGATAGAGCCTATCAAAGCTTTTTACACACTAGCTGCTACTTTTGAATCAATACAGGTCGATCACCTCAATTCAGAAATAACCGTTCTGGGAGATTTTGATGCTCATAACACCAATTGGCTCAAACATCACAACAAGACCAACAACGAAGGTAGGAAAGCTGAAGCGTTTGCCATCAGCTGCGGGCTTACTCAACCTGTAGAAACCAACTCGGATCTTAGAGCGGGGTGAGTTTGCCGCCCTCCTAGATCCTTTTCTACCCACAAATCCTGAGTAGTACACAATTATAGTTGGGCCACTATTAGGAATTGCTGACCACAAACTTAATACAACGGTTTGTGAACTGCTACTCCTACAGAAAAATCCAACATTGCCCCGTAAAATCTGGCATTACAATTGTGCAGAATTGGGAGGATCTAAGAGAGTTCTACCTGGATTTTTCTTGGCTCGACGTCTCCTTTAGTACTGACCACCCGTCAGTCTGTTGCGGAGAGATTACGAAAGTAATGGCCTCAGGAATGGAAGCATACATGCCAAATTCCATCAAGTTACCTTCAAAAAGAAAGCCTTGGTTCAACAGAAGATGCAAAAGAGCGGTAGGTAATAAACAACAAGCCTGGCAGCAAAATCAGCCCGCTGAAAGTCGTTGATATTGTACCGAAGCGAGAAACGAATTCAAACGTGTGATTGACGAAACTAAGGACAAACACAATAAAAGAACCAGGAATAAACTTTTGCAATGCCCCAGTGGCTCCAGGAATTTCTTAAACTATCGCCCAATTGCCTTGCTTCCAATAATCTCCAAAGTCATGGAACGTGTTGCAATTACTCAAGTACCTCGAGACCAACAGAATAATTAGCGATAATCAATACGGCTTCCGCAAACAGAGAATGACCGGATATATTGGTCTATGTCACTCATATATGGAGTAGGGCAATTGAGAACTACGGAGAAACTGGAGCTCTTGCGTTGGATATTTCGAAGGCATTTGACAGATTTGGCATGACGGATTACTCAACAAACTGCCCTCCCTCGGACTACCAGCATCTCTCTGCAGCTGCTTTCTAGCTTCCTTAAGAACCGATCTTTGCACATTGCAGTTGATGAACACATCTCAGACACATTCACCAGTAATGCAGGAATCCCTCAGGGCGCAGTACTTTCACAAACTCTGTTCCTCAGCTATATTAATGACCTGCTGACCGAAACCAATAATCATGTTTACAGTTTTGCAGATGACAGTACCCTTGTCTCCCAATTTAGATTGGAAAAACCTTTACCAACGACTGAGACATATCACCGCAGACAGGACCAGATTACAACAATTAATCAAGATCTGGAGAAAGTTCGAACTTGGGGCGACAGGAATTTGGTCCAGTTCAGCATCAAAAACCCAAGCAGCCACGTTTACTAAGAAAGCCAAAACGGCGGCCTAGATATAATTATGGCAAGATCGACCATTCCTTCATCCTCGTCAATCGGACTACTGGGCATCTCGGTCAACAGCAATATGTCCTGGCATGATCACGTTGCTAATATCGCAAAATCAGCCTCGCAGGACTTTGGTGCGCTATTTCGCAACAAAAAGCTTTATATAACGCAGCAGTCTCTTGCTCTACAAAGGGGAAGGCACCCTGACCCTCGAGAAGGGATTCTGACCGATTCTTAATCATGATTTCCAATAGTTTAATGTAACTCGAGGAAAAGATAATAGGACGGAAGTTTTCTGTCTTCTGGATTTCTGTTTGGGGTAGTGTTGTAAAATTTCCGGATATATATTTTATGGAAATATTTCCGGAAATATTTCGGGAAATATCGGAAATATTTGGAAAGATCGGAAATATTGGAAATATTTATTCAATGACAAAACAACTAATAAAAAACAACTAATTCAAATTATATCACAAAAATAATCAAGCGTAATAATAATAGTTTTTCTTTTAGCTATTAATAAAAATATAAATACATGTAGGAAATGAGGATATTTAGTAAAAACTGACAAAAATAAACTACGAATAAAATTTAGAGGCATGCCTTCGTTGCTGTCTTCATTTAGTGTTGTTGTGCCTTGAGTATTTGGAAAGGCCTCTTCATTAACAACATCACTTGACACATCGCCTATATTATCATCATGACTCCCCTCCTGCCAATCAACTTCCTTGCTCAATTCTTCTATATCTTCGTCAATAATAGGTATCCTTCCACCATGACACGGGGTTTTCAAGGCTGCTCTTTCAAATGAAATCTTTGCAAAATAATTTACCGCTTTTGCAACGGTAATCTGCAATTTTGTGACTAAGATCTTCCTGTTTAAGATGTAGTTTATTTTTTCCAACGTGAAGTATACATTCATTGACGGAGAAGATTTGTGATTCATCAAGCTTTGCCCCTTGTCATTTTGGGTGAAGTAAATCTGCAGCATAACGAATAGGAAGAACAAATTCAGTTTTTCTTTTAGCTATTAACTCCATTAATGTAATTTTTTCCTCTTCGTTGAGTGGGGATGACGGTGAAAGATGTTCTTGGATCACTTTCTTAATATCGCTAAAAGCCTTAGCTGCGAAATGGATGGTGTATGGTCTCCTTCTACAATTTTAAGCCATTCACAAATGGATATTGTTTTAAGTTATTTATTTTTGCTCTGATTAATACGGATATGTAATAATTCCAATGTTTCCAATATTTCCAGTAGGCCTTTGGAAATTTCCAATGTTTCTATTTCCATGGAAATATTTCCGGTGGAAATATATCCATTTACAACACTAGTTTGGGGTAATGGGCATAATGTTGCATTTTTTCCATTCTCTTGGGATTGGGTCACCCCTAGGCATTCATTATATATGTTTAGAAATGTTGACTTTGTCTGCACTGGGAGGAATTTGAGCATTTAATTTGGATCAGCCTGTATATTACAATTTTTATACATCATTTTGATGTTATGTATGTATAACTACCCACATAGACCAAAAGCGGAAGTGCACTTAACTATTTTTTTAATGAAATGGGTCGTTTATTACGATTTAGTGGAAAATTACTTTTCTAACGATAAACCATACTTGCACATTTTGTCATAAACTACTAATACAAATTGGTTTTTATGAAACTTATTCATTTTGCGCTTCTCCTGTAGCAGGATATTTTTATGGAAAGTGTACCATGGACGACCTGGAATCTGGAGTCTGGAAATGGTGAGAGGACGGCACTTAGGCCCCAGTGGACCCCTGTGCGTTCTCCCTAGATCAAACAATCCGTCTAGGTTATCGCCTAGCCTAGTGTTGTAAAAATGGTGCCGATGTTGCCCGAAGAGGCTGTTATTATAAAAGCCATGGTTGGCCATAGTTCTTCCAAAATGGATTCCCTTAATTCCGAAACATGATCGCAATAGCAGAGCAGATGCTCTGCTGATTCTTCCTTCAATTCACAGCCTCTGCATATAGGTGTTTCACATAATCTCATTGTGTAGAGATGTTTCCTTAGCGGGCAGTGTCCAGCCAGAATCCCCCCATGAGTCGTAGGTTCTTCAGGTATGCCTTTGCTGCAGACTCATTAGGGTAGCGTAGTAGCTCCCTGACCAGTCGACAGTTCGTTGCTTCATCCCACCTTGCCCAAAAGTCATTATGGGTGATATTTTTTATCATATGTATCAACGTCGCAATAGGTAAGTTTGAAGGGCCGGCTCCCATAATGTTTAAACCGGCTGCCTTCTTAGCCAATTTATCCGCTAATTCGTTACCTTCGCACTGTGCATGTCCTTTAACCCAGCACACAGAAATTCTGTTTTTGCAGGCGGCATCCTCCAGTGAATTGTGGCATCCTAGTACTGACCTGGCCGTGAGTTTATATCTTTTCAGGGCCAGTAGTGCTTGTCTACTGTCCGTGTAGACTTTAATAGCCTTGTCCTCAGTATTCCTGCGGCTATGGATGTAGCAGCAAGTTCAGACTGAACTATATTTGCGTGTCCATTTGAGTTCAATTCGCAAGCTTTGGGAGTAAATTCCACAGCCTGCTACTTCCTGGGTTTTGAAGCCATCCATGACGGTTATAGGCTCATTTGGTTTTATTTGTACATCATATAGTTTGTCGTTTGTGGCGTCTAGTCTCTCCACATTCTATTCTCGGTTGCACATCAACGAAACGACTCTGAGCCTCAGCAATGCAGTCAGAGATACCTCCTTTAGGTAAATATCCAGGGGTGGCAAGCACAACATTACTTCAATGGCTCTGGTTGGGGTTGTTCTCATAGCTCCCGTTATGGTTAGACAGACAGTTGTCTGTACCTGACTGAGCTTAGGCATTACCGTTTTTTGTTGACTCTTGGGTCACCAAACTACGGCTCCATAGGTAATCAGGGGTCTTATGATAGCAGTTTTTTCCCCACGGTCCTGCGGCACTGTTCATAAGAAATGTATGCGTTCTTTAGTCTTCGTTCCAAATGAAGTTTCCAGGTTAATTCAGCATCGAAGGTGACCCAAGGTATTTTACCTCAGATGCAAAATTTAGTTGTGTGTTCAAAATGGTCGGAGGCTATAGTGGCTCCGTCTTCCTGGGGTTTACAGACAGGGAGTGCTCCCTACACCACCACACTTCGACTAAGCGAAGGGCACTCTGCATACGATTGCACATAACTCCTTCGAACATTCCATAGAGCAGTATCGTAAGATCGTCTGCATATGCATTGGTGTAGAATCCATCTAAGTTGAGGTGATGCAAGAGGCTGTCCAGAACAAAGATCCATAGCAGTGGCGATGAACGCCGACCTGCGGCCAGCCTCTGGCAACGGTGCCTCTCACTACAGTGTCTTCCACCTTTATTTGCACGCGTCTCTTTGAGAGCATGTTAAAAATCCAGCCACCATGGTCGGTTAAACAATAGCATGTAAGTAACAATAATTCAACTCCAAAAATGTTGACAAATGAATTTGTAGGATATTTTTATTTATATTTTTTCTCTTTTAAATATTAACTAAAACGGAGTTTTATCCACAATACCGAAACAGAATTTTTGCACTCGACGCCCCTTTCGCTAACTATGTTAGCATCATCAGATGACTAAAACGGTATTTTGATATGAGATGAGATTATTTGGTTTTCCAATAACAAGATGTTATGTGGTGACGTGTCGCGTCAAACCTCGAAATGGCGAAAATATTAAATTGAACTAGTTGAAGGTGTCTTGTAATATTGTGAACTAATTAAAATCATTAATTAAATATCACCCTGTCGCAAGTTTGAACTTGAAAAATGTTATATAAACATTCACTGTTAATTATAAACAATTTGAGCGGTCGACGGGAGCGACTTTAATCCTTAATGATGCAGCCATTAGCATTTTGTAACATATAAATACGCAGGCAAACGCCGAGTTAATCAGACTTTCGGGTCTCACAAACCGCTCAATTAGTCGCTGGGCAGTACACAGGTATGTCCACTTCTAGTTGTTCTATCCCACAACCCTCATAACTGAGAACACTTATGCACAGGTATAAGGTTGTCAGGTCCTTACCTAACCTGGGTGAACGTATGCATAGGTATACGGCATTCGGGGGCTACTAAAAGTATAAGAGAGAGTCGAATTTATGAAGTATTAGAACTTCTAGTAAAGGGATAGTTTTTGGGGAGTTTTAAAAAGTAGTGAAAGTGCCTTGGCAATTTGTGATAAACTTAAAAGACTTACCTTATAAATATCAGAACAAATACCTAAATAAAAGACAACCCGCTCACATAAACTTTATTAATAAAATAGTGGCGTCGCTCACTATGCCAAATAAACTTTAAAATAAGCCACCCTCGCTTGCCAAGTGCTTTAATTTGGGTGTCGTGACACTCATAATTCATCTACGTCACATCTAAAATAGTGACGCCAGGCAATTTAGTGTTAATTGGGCCTAGTGCCACCATCTTAATGAATCTACGTCACAACAACAGTAATAACTTAAATTAAACATCAAAATCAACTAAATCATTAAGCAGTTAAACATTTAATAAACGCAGGCTAGGTCAGTTTAGCTATTGCATAAAATATATACATATAATAAGCATATATTGGTTTCGAATCACGCGCCGAGGTCAGGCCAAGTGCTGCCATCTACGAGCGGTCGGCGTCACCAAAGACAGAGTACAGACACGGACTGCATCCACGGACGCTTGCCGAAGTACGGGCGGTCGACGTCACAAGCGCCATCTAGGGGTCTATGTTCATACCTGGAACAAACAAAGAAAAAGTTAACTACGTTGTGGGAATGCAAATTTTTGGCGAAAGTGCAAGTCAATACCGAAAACACAAATATAGTTAGGTATATGGAGCAATACAACAGATTTGTATAGGAGAAACTAAATGAAACCATGGAGCGAGCAGGAGAAACAAGTGAAGAGGACGAAGAGAGGAAAAATATAATTATATGGAACAAGTACTCAAGTAAAAGAAGAATTTAAGCAACTAAGAAAACAAAACACAAAAACTAGGAGTGACCCGAAGCCTCAAAATGTAAATAGTGTAAATATAAAACCCAAGTGCTCATAGAAATTGATATATACAAGGCACTTAGGAGGTTAAAATATAAATAAGGAAAATATATAGTGAAACATAGCAGAATATAAGCCAGAGTGTAAATAAGACAAGTATATAGATAAACACACTTAGGAAGTTAATAAACTACATAGAAAAATAATCATAGTATAGAATCTAGGATTTATGAAGAAAAATGAAGCTAGAATATTAGCGAGTAAATTAGTAGGTAAACTATGTATGCAAAATAAATAGGTGAAGCAAATGTGAAGATATATATAGTAAAGCACAAGTAAATGTGAGTTGCCATTAGAATTGTGTATTGAAAGTATATACAGGAGGAATATATGTGTATACGAGGAAGTATTATGAAGTAAAGAATTCTCCGGCCTAAATAAGATTGCAACGATGGATGGTCTAAAAGATAACATCACAGCAAAAAATTTAGGCATGGAAAAGTTGAGCATATAGGGACTGAAATAGCTACGCTGACGTTGAAGGAAGTTAAGCAAATATTTTGGTACCTGAGAAGCTCAAGGGCAAAGTACCTAGGTGAAATGTTACATAAGCAAGAAATGTTTATGTAAAGCATGAAGAAGAAGCATACATAAGTTGAAAAGTTGTTTATGTAAAGTGACAAGAAATATAGAAGATGTTTTTGAGGAAAGAAGAAGCGTACATATTAAGGAAATATATAAGCAAAAGGTATTTATATAAAGCTAATGAAGTGAAATAATGGATAAATATATAAGCAAAAGATGTTTAGATAATGTGTGAGAGCATACGTGGATATATAAATAATAATATAATGTTTCTCTGTCCTACACAATTTACATAAAGCTAGCATAGATATACATAGCTTGCCTATATACATTTAAAATAAACCTTAAGTAAGAAAGTAAGTAAGATATGGAAAGTAAATATAAGAAACATAGAATAAAATAAATATATGAGAAAATGTATATGTAAGCGATACCAAGAAGTGTATAGAAAAGCAGTAAGAAATTGTAAATAATGTATACATAACCTTTAGTGGTGTCAAAAAAGTAACTACTCGTTACTTTATAACTAACTTTATTAACTATAAAAAAGTAACTACTCGTTACTCTATATATATAATATTTGCATTGCTGTTCTATTGTTCTAATGAATTTTGGTTATGAAAGGTATGTCGATCAGCGACCTTATCGAATTTATGAGCTAAGGTGACATTAGACCTTATATTAAATTGACTACTTAATTTCAGAGAGGAGAAGTAGTCTGAAGGGAAAGAATGTACAAAATATATTATTTTTACATTGTAATTATGACCTCTGAGTACCTGTATTTTTTGATATTTTTTTTATATTCTAGATATGTTGTGTTTGTTTAGTTTTCTAGTACTTTAGGATTATTATGAGAATTGTTCATAAGTAAATAACACAGATTATAAAGTATTTATATTATTTACTATGTAATAATGAACATTTTTGCAGTTTGCGTTACATACATGTTTTGTTTCCTCGTACCATGTATCTCTGTTATTTCATAATTATGAAAAAAGTTATTGATGACCCAAATAGCCAAATATATGAAGCAAGTGCCTTAACTTCATACGCGTTCGTAATTAAACAGTATTTCACAATAGTACTTAGAATCTTCTTATTAGCCAAATAAAAATTATAATGATTGATAGAGATGAAGGTATTGCAGTAAACATTATGATAAACGAGTAAATATTAAGGGGGAAAGTAACGAATCATACAATACCCAAAATATACCTACTAATCGAAGTAATCAAAGTAACGAAGTAACGAATATTTGCAATGATTACTTTATACCAAAGTAATGAAAAGTAACGAGTAGTCAAAAGTAACGAAAATCGACACCACTAATAACCTTACCTCGAGAACATGCCGCATGGGTCACAATCATATATGTAATAAGAATATATCGCGCGTTATGCCAATTACGTGAAGCCAAGACTAAAGGACGAATGTATATGAACTAGGCATAAGTCGGTCTACTCGGAAAACCGGTTCGAACTGCGCATGTCATGAATTCTTGCCAATATGATATTAGGAGGCAATTTCTACGTTTTGAATGCACGTGAAAACATATTCCACTTTTCATTATCGTCAAAACGAATAGTTACGGTTAAATTGTATTTGGTTAGCTACATTTTCCATTACTTTTATTAGCAATAATATTACGAACTTAAACACATAATAAGAGTAGTTTAAATACTTGGAAATTTCCGGTAATAAAATTATTGTATACGAATACAGTAAAGATTACATATAAATATAGCAATGCTTCTTTCCACGCATTTTTGAGGACATAATATGCTCTATAATCGATAATATAACGCCACAAGAATAGGAAGCAATAATATTCTTGTGATAACGCCAAAATAACAAACTTGTAACAAAATACAAACAAATCAATCATAATTCGATATTCAACATGGCCGGTTTTATTTTATTACCGCGACGACGACGACGTCAGCGTAGACAACGATGCTTGCGCTGTAGCCAATAAACGTGTTTATATCCGATTTTGCGCATATCTACCGGTTTCCTAACGAGTCAGACTTATGCGAAATACATACGGCGAAAACATATCCATCTCTCTGTGTCGGTTACACGTCCAGCTCATTGCATAAAGGGTCAATGCGCGATATATTCTTTTTATATATATGGTCACAATCCAGGACCAGTCAGGAGCCATTGGAAAACACCAATAGAGTCCATACAGGACCGGCGCGGCGTTCGGATTTTATTCTAAAAAGAAATAAAGTATAAGAAATTATAATATATGAATAAAATACCTGCAGCTGTAGACAACGAATTAGATAATTTCAAAAATATTTCAATAATAACAAATCTTAGATCATATCTTACCAAGTATCTAATATTGCCAAAAATCATATTCACGAAACTTATATTTGATTGTATTCTTTAGCCCATCCAATGCCAACACACGAAGAAGCAAATCAAGTCGACGCCATTTTACCACGCCTTTCAAGGAACAAGGAACAAAGAACCCACTACCAGACGAGACTACGATAGACAGCATTGCAAAAGAAGACCACTACGAGCACCATCTATCAGGCTTTGTGTAAACCAAGCAGTCCGCAACACAAGGAATCTGCGAAAATGACATATGCAGTCGCCATCTGTGACCCACGGAAGCGTAACGTATAATTTCCAATTAATTTATATAGCATTATTAATATTAATTCATCGAAGTGACACGAGATTGCATTGCCAGGCGATAACTTGAGAAAATAATAAGTCATAAAGACATATGATATGTTGCAAAAATATTTTATTGCTTTAAACAAAGCTAGAATGTTGAATTAAGTCAGCAATAAATTGCGTGATTTTTTATACCAATATCAGCAAGTTTTGGATAGGTCAAGAAATATAACTGAGTCAATAAACTATGATGTTAGCATATATTTTATACATAGACGGGAAAGTCTATATACTATATAGTTTTGATAAATTTGTAAATAATGGATTTAAAAATAAGAAGTAAAGAACAATGGCTAAATAGAATATAGACAGGACCGGCATTTGCAATTTACTCTAAAAAGAAATAAGTTTAACATACCGTAATATGGTTAATATAGGATAGGTAATTTATTTTTAGACAGAGTCGCAATAAGTTGATTTTTAATGCCAAGGGTAAAATTCTTTATCTTTATATATAAGCCCCATTTAACCAACTATTCACAAAACTAACAGCTATAAAGACAATGAATTAATGTCGCCTCTGTTGGGATGGACGCATCTTAATAGAGAAGATATCATATGAAAGGCATCGTATTGTCCATAGACATAAAAACCTAGTTTTAAAAAATGGTATTATAAGCCAGTATAAAAAGAAAAGCAATGTTCTCAAAACGGATAGGTTTGCACTAGATATAAGGTAGATTAGATCAATAAGCTTAAAGAAATCAAATCGAGAGAGTTTTTATCATATATAATTAGTAATAAGGTAAATAACAGAACCGTATTTAAATAATACGTTTGTCACGTAGTTGCTTTATTAACACAATGAATATTAAGACGTAAAAGGTTATTGGCCATAGAAGCAAATAAATTTTGCAATAATACAACAGCCGGGTTTATGAAATTATGATTTTGTTAATAAGACAACAAAAAACGTCACAAATAAGAAAACATAGGATAAGATTATAACATTGTTAGTACAACTTGTAAAACTATTTTTCTTTTGTTACATGTGTACATAATGAACATTTACAACATAACGTTGTAAACGTTGAAAACTGCCGTAAGCGAACACAGAGCGAGGCAAACCATACAAGAACTTACTACATGAAATGGAAATGGGTGGATCTAAGCCAGAACAAGTCCACTGACGAAATATATATAAAATTATAATAAAATTAGGTGCAATACAGTATGTCTTCTCGAATTGAGGTCGGTTTTCTCTCTTTTAAAGCCAATAAGTCAGGTTAAAACGTTGGGGACCAACGTTATCAGGGAGGGGGAATGTGTGAACTAATTAAAATCATTAATTAAGTATCACCCTGTCGCAAGTTTGAACTTGAACTTGAAAAATGTTATATAAACATTCACTGTTAACTATAAACAATTTGAGCGGTCGACGGGAGCGACTTTAATCCTTAATGATGCAGCCATCAGCATTTTGTAACATATAAATACGCAGGCAAACGCCGAGTTAATCAGACTTTTGGGTCTCTCAAACCGCTCAATTAGTCGCTGGGCAGTACACAGGTACGTCCACTTCTAGTTGTTCTATCCCACAACCCCCATAACTGAGAACACTTATGCACAGGTATAAGGTTGTCAGGTCCTTACCTAACCTGGGTGAACGTATGCACAGGTATACGGCATTCGGGGGCTACTAAAAGTATAAGAGAGAGTCGAATTTATGGAGTATTAGAACTTCTAGTAAAGGGATAGTTTTTGGGGAGTTTTAAAAAGTAGTGAAATTTGTGATAAACTTAAAAGACTTACCTTATAAATATCAGAACAAATACCTAAATAAAAGACAACCCGCTCACATACATTTTATTAATAAAATAGTGACGTCGCTTGCTAGACAAACTTTGAACTAAGCCTCCCTCGAGAAGACATGCATTTCATATTAATTGGGTATAGTGTAAACTCTTAATTCATCTATAATCTTAAACACGCCTTTATTAGTATACAATCTAACCGTTGTTAAGTTTGTTTGTAAATAAACTTGTTATTGTTTTTATCGATGTGTCTCCTTTATTATCTCTTCTCAACTTGACGTAGTGCGTTCCTAAATCTGAGTTACTCTCCTACACGCTAAGTAAGGCGTGTCGTCACCGATAAAAAATACAAGTCGTGACAATATTTTTTACGTAGATACTATTTTTTACGTAGATACTCGTCAAGTAATCGATATTAAGTAATTATTTGCCGAAAAAAAAAAATAAAAACCTTAATTTCTTGGACCACCAAATCGATGTTTTAACATTTTTCCGCAAAAATTTATTTTCCCAACATTTTCGAAACGGAAAGCAGACTTTTTCTCCTTTAAAATCCCTATCGAGCTGTCGTTTATTTTTCTTGTTTCGATCCTCACGACTTTTTTGACGCTAGAAAGACTCAAAATATACGCGCCGAAAAAAAATAATCGCCATTTTCGAGTTCTTACCAATTTCAATAAGAGAAGAGCGTCAAAAAGAACGTGCATAAAAAATTCGTTAAAATTAATTAATTTTTTCGACAGCTGTGATGTATCAAACAAAAATGTTAAAAACACACATTTGATGTAATAACTCGGAAAAGGAAAATCGCCTAAAAACAATTGACGTTGGTTGCCTAACAATGTGCCAAATTTCAAATTTCCACTCGCACCTGTTTTCGCGAAAAATACTCTGACTACCCGAATGACCGATAGCCGAGCATCACTCGTCGCGTGCGCATGATTGCTCAATTTCACTCACTACCGATGAAAAAGCTCCTGAGTTAAAAGTTATGGGACTCGAGACCTCTTAATTCTCGGTTTTGTTCCAAACAAATGCAAAATCTCCATCTGAAAATGTCATATTCTTCCTGATATGAGCTATTCTCCTTTTCATATGTTATCGATAGCTACTTTGTCGTGTCGATTGAAATACTTTGTTCCAATAAATGATGATGATTCGATAAAATATGCTCGATGCTTTTTTGATTTATATCACATTTCCTGTTTGTTAGTTGGTACGCTTTCTTTCGCAAGCTTGCCGTACATATTACCAGGTTCTGAATTCCCATCTCCGGATAGAGAATACCGTTCCTAAACCACTCTTTTGAAAATGTCTAATATAGTTCCTCTATTGAGATAATAATAGAATTTGCAATGTAATCCCTTAGAGCCCCAGTCCGGCAGATTTTTTTCATCGGATTTTGTAGGACGTTAATCATTACCCTCGGGACTTAATTTAAGCGGAGTATATCATCTCAGGTTCTTGGGCGTTTGTCCAGAGGGAGTAGTAATCTCGGTAGCTACTTGGAGAGTGACAACCCCATGAGATCCAGTTATTTGGTAGTAGTGTAAAAATTCCGTATCTCCTGCGTTAAAGGGGACACCCATGAAAATGGTGCAAATAGAAAGGCTAGGAAAAATGCTGCTGCTTAGAGATTGCTAGGACACTCTTAGAGCCCAACAGCATGCAGGATGATGGCGACAAAACGTTCTTCTGTCGATAGAAATGCTACTGCTGAACTTATTTCAGAGAGCAGGATATTTACAAGATTAGATATTGTTGGTGACTACCACCAACCACATCTGATCTTGTAAAAATCCTGTTCTCGGAAGTAAGTGCAGCTGTAGCAATTCTATCGACAGGAGAACATTTTGTCAGAAGACTTATTGAAATACATACGCCATAACTAGCTAAAGTTTTAGGATCATGCACTACTCGAAGGTAAAAGAATGTGAAACATCCAAATTTACCACATTCATATGAAAAAACACAACCACAAATGGGATAAGTCTCGAGATATTTGCTCTAGGAAGGCAGCGGAAAACGCGAATGAATAAAATATCTTTCAAAGATAAGCAAAAAAAGAAAAGAAATGAAAAACATACCGATATAATTTACCTACTGTACTGATTGGTAATCCTCAGGCAGGAAATGTGGAACTACTCACACCACAAATGAGAGATATCGATGAACCTGAAAACAATAACCAAGAATCCTTGGATGAGCGGTATGAGGAATAAGATTGTCGCAGGAATAGGTCCATTGAAGAAGACCAGGCCCGAAGTGTTTTGCCGGGACAACTGAACACCACCAAGGCAGAACGAGCCCAACAATGCATGGCACGGAATTATGAAATAAACCGCAGTGTCATGCGTTGTTAAGAAAACAAAACTTAAGAATATAGCAAAGGGATATCACTCAGAATTAAACTTTTCAGTATTAAATTACCGATTTTCGCTGAGGTTGTTACAGAATAAGGACTGATAGACTAGAAGCATGCAATACTAAAGAACAATAGCCTGATTGCATATAAAATACAGAAAATCAAATAAGAAGGACTCTCAAATGAATTGAGAGATAAGAAAGAAATAAACATAATACATACGTTTGCTAACATCGCAAAATCAGTCTCCCAGAAGCCTGGTGCGCTATTTCGCAACAAAAAACAGTATACACCGCAGCAGTTGCTCTTGCTCTACAAAACACAAATAAGACCGTGCTTAGAATATTGCTCACACATCTGGGGTGCCACACCAAAGCACACCCTAAAGCTGCTGGATTCTATTCAGAAGAGAGCTATGTGTCTCGTCGGCGACCCGGACTCTTGATAGTCTGGAACACCGCAGACTTGTGGCCGAGATGTCCGTGTTTTACAGATATTTTCACGGCAGATGTTCCCAGGATTTGGCCCGGCTTAGGCAACCCCTGTCAGACAGTCACGACAGATGGCAAGAGCGCACCAAATGGTCGTACAACTAAGAACACCTAGAACATTGCTTTACAAGAACCCCTGTCTGCGCACTGCATCACTGCATCACTGTGGAACTCACTTCCAGGACATCTGTTTCCTCCAAATTACAACCTAAAACTGTTCAAGAACCGTGTCAATCAACATCTGCGCACACACACCGCTCATCGAGGGCTATAGGATCTCCCTTTAGTGTGTGCTGCCATAAAAAAATACAAACGAGCAACGACAACCACTTTTCACAGAAACCACACATAAGCAGAAATAATCACTATCATTACGAAGAGTAAAAGAAGGTTACGTGGAAGAACAACATTGCTTCTCAAGCAATCAACTACAAAATATATTCGAGATCAAACAAGAACTAAAAATGTAAATGGAAAGAGGTTTAACAATCTGGGGAGGCAGCAATCCAACTATGAGAAACATACTTTCAAAATTGCACTTTAAGGACACAAACATATTAATAGACACCATGAACAGAGAAATTATTGCCGGATACAGAGAGACGATAAGAATACTGGAAGCAGATTTAGGAAGACTGACGTAGTTTATAAATGGAAATAAATTGAAGAAAATATTAAGACACATTAATAATATAATAAAGAGCACAACTACAGAAACTTTGTGAGGTTCAAGCAAAAACTAACAGTATACTCAGCACGCCTACATAGATACAACATTATAAACGACAGAAAAAACAGATAACGATCTTTTTAGACGCAATGAAACACTATTCTACAGGAAAATAATAGCAACGGAAAAGATTAAAGCTTATTAATTATTATAATAATATTAATTAATTGTCCCAAACTAACCCACCAAGTAGAGAAGGGATCGACGTGCTACATCATCATGGATTAATGAAGAATAACATAAGAATAGACAAAACCACAATCGGAATACAAAATAACATCAGAAGAGCTGATAAACATTCTAAAAATACACATAACTGGAAATGCCCAGAAACGGATCAAATACAAAGCTTTTGATATAAACGGTCCACGTCGATAGGTTAATAAACACCTAACTTCAAATAAATATGGTAATAGAAAATGAGATGATTCCAATAATATCCGCACACATGTTAACCATGACCTATGTTGATGCTTTGTCTGTTTTATTGCATGGGGAATATCTTCATGCTAGATAGGCAAACTATGACTATTTATTACTCTGTCTCGTTTTCGGATTCGTCACACAAACAAAACAAAACTACAAAACAAAACAACTCAAATTTGCAAAAACCAATTTGCCTAATTGATTCTTGCAGAATAAGCAGTGGGAGGCATGGCATGCCCCTCGCTGATTATCCTGCAAGAATCAATTAGGTAAAAATGAATTGGACCTGATAAGGATGAAACCGTTGTTTTCCAAAGATCTCATGGAAAACCCACTTTCTCTCATAAACTTGGATCGACAGCTTTCTTACACTATTAGAGGGATTTGCAGCAATTTCATCCTGAATTTCCCCTTTAACTGATAGTTCCTAGCTTTTCTTGGAAGCCCTTCTCCACAATAATGCGACAAATGCCATCCAAAAATGGCTTAGTAGAAGATTAGCTACTTTACTTGTTTCTCTTAAGCTACTAACAACCCTTTAAAATTTTCTTCGATGCGGTAAACATTGATTTGGAAATGTATCAGCTTCTTGCTTCCTCACAATTACCATGCATGTTGTACTCTCCGTTTAAGAAGACAAAATTTGGCGTGCCTCAGGCAATTGGGTCCAATTATTTTCTCTATTTTCCTCTTTGATATTCCGAGAATGCTTGAATTTTGCCATTTGCATCTTTATGCCGTGTAGAATGTCTCAAGGGCTGTAAGCCTCATCAACAAGGATTTTTGAAGTATCATAGAATATTCAAATAAAAATGGTTTGAAGTTGAATGCTGCGAAGACTGAGGTATTATGTGTTGGGTCGGAGAAACAACGGGCACTTATCGAGAATAAAATTATAACTTGGTAATTAATGGTGGGAAGCTTGAGTGTATGTATCGTTAATAATTTGACATTGGCCTAATACGTGAATAATATTGTAAGGAGGAGTTTCTTTAGGTTGAAGTCACTACATCCTTCGAAGACACAAATTCATGAAGATGTTAAATTGAAACTGGAGGTCCTTGATCTGTATAATTTTTTTACTAAACATAATAAGTTGAGGCTTCAGCGTATCCAGAATGTGTGCTTTCGTTTTGATTGCGGTATTTCGTATTTCGCTTGCATCTGAACGAGTTGAGGGTTGCGGACAGAACAGAAAGCTTTATTTAACGTTTCATTTTAAACTACATTAAGGTAAAACCCTAAAATATCTTATTGATTTGAAAAGATCAGAATCATATAATATTAAGATAAGGACAGATACATTTGAGATTCCTCAGCATATGATGTCAAAGTTCAGTGGTTCGATTGCTTACCTGGCACCTGTATTACTGAATAGTGCTTTGCCACATTTGTCGATTCCACTATATGCATTGCACAAAGAGATTTAAAATATGGTCTTTGAATCCATGTTTCATTATCACTCTTTTAAAGCTCAATTATTTTAGTGATTAAGTCATTTAGTATTAGATTAAATTTATTACCTAGTGACAAAATGTATGATTTTTTTTAACTAGAAATGCTTTCAGGGAAGATGTAATAGAGCCAGTCTAATCTTACCCTTTTTCCTATATGAACGTATACTGTACTTCCACGTTTACTGTGAAATCATCTGTATTATGCAGAATAAACCATATTCTATTCTATTCTATTCTATTCTATAATTGGCTGACAATAATCCTTAACACAAAATTAAATTCGAAACACCTATCAAAGACATTATGTAACACGTCTGCCATCCCGATTTTCACATATTCCTTGGGAGTAATAAAATGGATAACAGATATAGAAAACATAAATAAACTCACTAGATATGGATTGACGAAATACAAAAACAACACCCAGGTCATGTAAAGAGATACTCACAAGAGATAAGAAATAAGGAGGAATAGGACCCAAAAAAGCAACTAATTAAAGAAGATAAGGAACACTTAAAAATAATCTTTAACAGGAAATTAAATGCGAAGCGCTTTTGCAAAGACGTTAACACGTGTGCCATCCCGCTCTTCACATATTTTTTGGGAGTAATAAAATGGACAACAACAGACCTCGAAAACATAAATAAACTCACTAGATCTTGACTGACGATACAGAGAAAATTAAACCCAAACTCACGCAAAAAGAGACTGACAAGAGATGGGAAAGAAGGGGAAATAGGGCTAAAAAAATAACTAACTAAAGAAGATTAGAAACGCCAAACAATAATCCTTAACAGAAAATTAAATTAAAAGCACCTATTCAAAGTCATTAACACGTGTGGCATCCCGCTCTTCGCGTATTCCTTTGAAGTAATAAAATGAACAAGAACAAGCCTAGAAAATATAAATACACTCATTAGATCTGAACTGACGAAATATAACAAAATCACACCCAAACTCATGCAAAGAGAAACTTATTAGAAATAGGAAAGAAGGAGGAAGAAGACTGAATAAAAATGCACCAAACTAAAGAATATAATTAACGCCTAACAATAATCCTTAACAGGAAATTATATCCAAAGCACCTTTTCAAAGTCATGAACACGTATGCCATCCCGCTCTTCAAATATTCTTTTGGAGCAATAAAATGAACAACAACAGTCCTAGAAAACATAAATTAACTCACTATATCTGGACTGTTGAAACATAAAAAGTTTTACGCAAACTCATGCAAAGAGAGTCTCACAAAAGATAGGAAAGAAGGAGCAAG
>MU182119.1:241641-299498 GCA_016904865.1 Pissodes strobi | reverse complement strand
CAAGAGGACTGATTAAAAAAGCAACTAACTAAGGAATATAAGAAACGCCTAGCATTAATCTTTAACAGGAAATTATATTCCAAGCACCTACTCAAATTCGTTAACACGTGTGCCATCCTGCTCTTCACGTATACCTTTGGAGTAATGAAATGAATAAAAGCAAGCCTAGAAAACATAAATACACACATTAGATCTGGACTGACGAAACATACAAAATCATAACCAAACTCATGCAAAGAGAAACTCATAAGAAATAGGAAAGAAGGAGGAAGAAGACTGAATAAAAAGCACCTAACTAAAGAATATAATTAACACCTAACAATAATTCTTAACAGGAAATTAAATCCGAAGCACCTTTTCAAAGTAATGAACACGTGTGCCATCCCGCACTTCAAATTTTCTTTTGAAGCAATAAAATGAACATCAACAGACCTAGAAAACATAAATAAACTCACTAGATCTGGTCTGCCGAAACATAAACAGTTTCGCGCAAACTCATTAACACGTGTGCCATCCAGATCTTCAAATATTCCTTTGGAGTAATAAAATGAACGATAACAGACTTAGAAAACATAAATACACTCACTAGATCTGGACTGTCGAAACATAAAAGTTTCAAGCAAACTCATGCACAGAGGGTCTCACAAATGATAGAAAAGGAGGAGCAAGATGACTAATTAAAAAGCGACTAACTAAAGAATATAAGAAACGCCTAACAATAATACTTAACAGGAAATTAAATCCGAAGCACCTATTCAAAGTCATTAACACGTGTGCCATCCCGCTCTTCACGTATTCCTTTAGGGTAATAAAATGAACAAAAACAAGCCTAGGAAATATAAATACACACATTAGATCTGGACTTTGGAAATTACACCCAAACTCATGCGAAGAGAAACCCATAAGAAATAGGAAACAAGGGGGAAGAAGAATAAATAAAAAAGCACCTAACCAAAGAATATAATTAACGCCTAATAATATTCCTTAACAGGAAATTAAATCCGAATCACCTTTTCAAAGGCATGACACGTGTGCCATCCCGCTCTTCAAATATGCCTTTGGAGTAATAAAATGAACAACAACATACCTAGAAAACATAAATAAACTCACTAGATCTGGACTGTCGAAACATAAAAAGTTTCACGTAAACTCATGCAAGATAGTAAAGAAGGAGGAAGAGGAGTGATTAAAAAAGCAACTAACTAAAGAATATAAGAAACACCTAACAATAATTCTTAACTGGAAATTAAATTCGAAGCACCGATTCAATGTCTTTAACACGTGTGCCATCCCGCTCTTCACGTATTCCTTTGGAGTAAAAAATGAGCAAAAACAAGCCTAGAAAACATAAATATACTCGTTAGATCCGGACATACGAAACATACAAAATCATACCCAAACTCATGCAAAGAGAAACTCATAAGAAGTAGGAAAGACGGAGGAAGAAGACTGAATAAGAAAACACCTAACTAAAGAATATAATTAACGCCTAACAATAATCTTTAACAGGAAATTAAATCCGAAGCACCTTTTCAAAGTCATGAACACGTGTGCCATCCCGCTCATCAAATATTCCTTTGGAGCAATAAAATGAACAACAGACCTAGAAATCATAAATAAAGTGACTAGATCTGGACTGTCGAAACATGAAAAGTTTCACGCAAACTCATGCAAAAAGAGTCTCACAAAAGATAGGAAAGAAGGAGCAAGAGAACTGATTAAAAAAGCAACTAACTAAAGAATGTAACTGAAACTTTTTATCAAGTAATTGAACAAGCATGCACTCTCTTTGTGCCTTTGAGGTGTAGAGCTATCTCAACTTATCCCTCTTGGTTTTCAAAAGATCTAAAACAACTTATCAGGGCAAAAAAGATAGCTCACTGTCAGTTTAAGAGACAAGTCTTATGAATCATATTTGCTATTTTTGTAACTTTCGTTCAGGATGTAAAGAGCTTGCCGCTGTGTGTCGTCGAAACTATGTTGTCGGGCTGGAGAATCGGTTGAGCTCTGATCCTGCTCAGGTTTGGAAATTTGTTAATTCATCTAGATCCAATAACAACTTGCCAAATACCATGCACCTGGGCACCTCTACTGCCTCAGAGGGTAATGGTATTTCAAACCTCTTTGCTGGACACTTCTCTACCTGCTATAGCGACAGATCCCTCAATATCAACATTGATGGCTCAAAATTTCCTAAGATATCTGAATTTAATCCAGTTGTGTTTGGCCTTGCCGAAGTGTTTGAGGGCATCATGTCTCTTCCAAACAAACTTAGCTCTGGTCCAGATAATGTCAGACCTTTCTTTTTGAAATGTTGTGTGAACACCTAACAATAATCCTTAACTGGAAATTAAATTCGGAGCACCTATTCAATGTCTTTAACACGTGTGCCATCCCGCTCTTCACGTATTCCTTTGGAGTAATAAAATGAGCAAAAACAAGCCTAGAAAACATGAATATACTCATTAGATCTGGACATACGAAACATATAAAACTATACCCAAACTCATGCAAAGAGAAACTTATAAGAAATAGGAAAGACGAAGGAAGAAGTGAATAAAAAAGCAGCTAACTAAAGAATATAATTAACGCCTAACAATAATCGTTAACAGGAAATTAATTCCGAAGCACCTTTTCAAAGTCATGAACAAGTATGCCATCCCGCTCTTCAAATATTCCTTTGGAGTAATAAAATGAACAACAGACCTAGAAATCATAAATATATTGCTTTTTTAATTACTCTTCTTGCTCCTTCTTTACTATCTTTTGTTACTCTCTTTGCACGAGTTTACGTGAAACTTTTTATGTTTTGACAGTCCAGATCTAGTGAGTTTATTTATGTTTTCTAGTTTTGTTGTTGTTCATTTTATTGCTCCAAAGGAATATTTGAAGAGCGGGAGGGCACACGTGTTAATGACTTTGAAAAGGTGCTTAGGATTTAATTTCCTGTTAAGGATTATTGTTAGGCGTTAATTATATTCTTTAGTTAGGTGCTTTTTTATTCAGCATTCTTCCTCCTTCTTTTTATTTCTTAAAAGTTTATCTTTGCATGAGTTTGAGTGTGATTTTGTATGTTTTGTCAGTCCAGATCTAATGAGTGTATTTATGTTTTCTAGGCTTGTTTTTGTTCATTTTATTACCTAACCAAAGGAATACGTGAAGAGGGATGGCACACGTGTTAATGGCTTTGAATTTAATTTCCTGTTAAAGATTATTGTTAGGCATTTCATATATTTATTTATTTATTTATTTAATTAACGGGACCACCCTTTTTTTACAAAAGTTAATAACAAAATATATAAAAAGGCAAATACTATGTAATTATATCACATTTCAAAAACAACATTCTATAAAACCATGAGCATTAACAATAATTACTTTAACTAATATTAACAAATATTTACAAAAATATTCACAATGCTGAATAAAAAAGCACCTAACTAAAGAATATAATTAACGCCTAACAATAACCCTTAACAGGAAATTAAATCCTAAGCACCTTTTCAAAGTCATTAACACGTGTGACATCATGCTCTTCAAGTATTCCTTTGGAGTAATAAAATGAACAACAACAGACCTAGAAAACATAAATTAACTCCCTAAATCTGGAATGTCGAAAGAGATAAAGAAGCAGGAGGAATAGAATCCACAAAAGCAACTAAGCAAAGAAGATAAGAAACACCTAACAAAAATCCTTAACAAGAAATTAAAATCGAAGCACTTTTTTCAAAGCTATGAACAAATGTGCCATCACATATTACTTTGGAGTAATATAATAGAAAATTGACCTAAAACAACACATAAATATAGTCACTAGATTTGGACTGACGGAATATAAAAAATTACACTCAAGCTCATGCAAAGAGAGACTCTTAAGAGACAGGAAAGAAGTAGGAAAAGGACTGAGTAAAAAAAAAACAACTAGTTAAAGAATAAAGGAAACGCCTAATAATAATCCTAAACAAGAAATTAAATTCGAAGCACCTTTTCAAAGCCATTAACACGGGTGCCATCTGTTAGTTACACCTAAACTCATGCAAAGACAGACTCACAAGAGATAGGAAAAAAGCAGGAATAGGAGTCAAAAAAATTAACAAACTAAACAATATGAGAAACGCCTAATAATTATCCTTAACAAGAAACTAGATTCGAAGCACCATTTCGAAGCCATTAGCACGTGTGCCATAACGCTCTTCACATATTCCTTTGGAGTAATAAAATGGACAAAAACATACCTAGAGAACGTAAATATACTCAATAGGTTTTGACTACCAGAACATAAAAAAATATACCCAAACGCATGTAAAGAGAGACTCACAAGAGATAGAGACCTGAATAAAAAAGCAACTAACTAAAGAATATAAGGAACACCTAACAATAATCCTTAATAGGAAATTAAATTCGAAGCAGCTACTCAAAGCCAATAACACGTATTCCTTTTGAATAATAAAATGACTAACAACAAACCTAGAAAACATACTCAATAGATCTGGAGTGACGAAACATAAAAAATTACACCCAAACTCATGCAAAGAGGTTCCTCACAAGAGATAGAAAAAGGAGAAAGACGACTCAAAAAAAGCAACTAACTAAAGAAGATAAAAAACGCCTAACAATAATTCCTAACAGAAAATTAAATTCAAGGCACCTTTTCAAAGCCCTGAACACGTGTGCCATCCCGATCTTCACATATTCCTTTGGAGTAATAAAATGAACCACAACAGATATAGAAAACATAAATAAATCACTAGATCTGGAATGACAAAAACATAAAAAATTACACACAAACTCGTGCAAAGAGGCTCCACACAAAAGATAGGAAAGAAGGAGGAAGAGAACTCAATAAAAAAGCAACTAACTAAAGAATATAAGACGCTTAACAATAATCGTTAATACGAAGTTAAATTCGAAGCTCCTTAGCCATTAACAACAAGGCCATCCCGCTCTTCACATATACCTTTGAAGTAATAAAATGGACAATAGCTGACCTAGAAAATATAAATGAACTCGCTAGATCTCGACTGACTAAATATAAAAAATTACACCCAAACTCATGCAAAGAGAGACTCACAAGAGATAGGAAAGAAGGATGAATAGGACTCGAAAAAAGCAGTAACCTAAAGAATGTGGAAAACGCCTAACAACCTGTGCCATCTCGCTCTTCACATATTCCTTTGGGGTAATAAGATGAACAACAACAGACCTAGAAAAGATAAATAAACTCACTAAATCGGGACTGATAAAACAATAAATAAATTAAAAATTACACCCAAACTAATGCAAAGAGAGACTCACAATGGACAGGAAAGAAGGGGGAAAATGACTCATAGATATTCACAGACTTCAAGTAATTTAGATAGAAAGCCTCATAAAATACCTCCATAATAAGCGTACTTCCTTGCACAGAGCAGTCACATAAGCAGAAATAGAATACACTCCGCTGAATGTCTCCCAATGTGCACCACAACCACAAAGGATGCAAACCCCACAAGATAAAAGAGAACAATGGTCGCGGAAGGAATTACATAGAAAGCACCTATACATTACTAACAACGAATATATCCACAAAGAACGCATGTAATTTGGAGGAAGTTATTCATAATCCTCGGCACTTAATTTAAGCGGAGTATACCTCACTGCAACGGGCTGTTGAGCAGCTGGAAAAGTTTCAAATGAAAAATAATTTGTTAGAAAAGCATAACACAGACCCGAGGCAAAGGTTATGGAAACAGAAAAGGATGGTGTTATCCAGAATTTACAGGACGAAGCGATTCATTTACGGAGTATACCTCATGTCGGCTTGGGCTATTCGGCGCTGTAGTTTAGTATTTCTGCCATGGAAATATTATTACAATAATTATTATCATTATTATTATCTTTATTAAAATTATTCTTATGCCATTCGAAATTTTTCTTTACTTGGGTCTTATCATCTAGTAAAATACTAATCGTGGGAGTTCAGGTGATCTAAAAATAAATTTCGGCAATATAATTCCGAGTGCATCTGAATTATGATTTAACACCCAGACAGGGTGACCTAATTCCCAAAAACATAATGACATCTTGCGATAAATTGCATCAAAGAAAAATGCACTTAATGCAATAATTTTATTAGAGCGAGTATTGAAATAAATTGGATACATTTTTATTTCCTTCGAGTTTCGAGTTCCCATTTATTAGATTTAGGGTTGGTGCCGTAATAAACAATATGATTTAAAAAAGCTCGCAATGTTTCTACCACATCTGTTTACAATTCGCATGAACTTAAACGGAGCTTAAGAATTTTAAACAAAATATTTAGAAGATTTAAAATTAGTTTGAGGTGCTAGTAAGTCACGTATTCGTAATTGTATACAGGTGGGTACCGCACAAATGTGTGTTAGTGGGTGGTGAAAAATTCCACTATATCGCATGGTTACAGCAGCATGCCGTAACAACTGCGACGCATTTATTCTTTACAAGACTCATGTTCAACTTTATTCAGTTTATCGATCTACAAAATTAGAACAGTTAATTTATAAAGTTTTAAAAATGGATGATACAGAATGGGAACTTTCGCCTTACATAATAATTTAATCGTATAGGATTACAATTGACAATATAGTGAGATGATTTTTTAAAATCTTCTTCGATATATTTCTGAATCTTGAATACTATAAATTATAATAAAGTGGCCATGTAAATTATAGTTATGGCTATAATTTATTTATTTATTTATTTATTTAGTTACAAACTCTACAGATACATGGATCCAATTACAGAGTAGGAAAGATACTCCTTTTAAGAGAAAAAAAAGAAGTTCTAACAATAGTCTACTACTAATTTCCTAAAACTAATTATACTTATATTAAAAATGTCACACTGGTTTTTTATTTGATTATATAATCTACACATTTTTATGATTGGAGAGCATAAATAATAATTTGTACGAGCACCATTCACATAAAACAATGACGGATTCCTAGTTATGTAATTTGGTACATTAAAATTAAGCATAGACAACAAACCAGGATCATTTATCTTATTATTAACAAGTTTATACAAAAATGTCAAATAAGCTAAGTTGCGTCTAGTTTCTAATGGCTTTAAGTTATATTTATTCATGATCTCCAGTTTAGGTATATGCAATTCATATGTACCTGTTTGCTTATAACGTATATATCTTAATATTTAATTTTGTATCTTTTCTAAATTATTTTTATGTACCTCATAACAAGGACTCCATACAATTGCGCAGTACTCCAAAATGCTCCTAATATATGTGACATAGAGTGTTATAATACATTTTATACTATCAATGCCCCTACAACTTCTAACAACAAAACGATACATTTTTGAAGTTTTACTTATAATTGCATATATATATATATATATATATATATAGGTCTTATAATTGAGTTGCACATCAAAAGTAACACCTAGATCCCGCATTACAGTAACCCTAGACAGCACCGCTCCATTCATCTCATATGGATATACAATGTTATTCCTTTACGGGTAAAAGTCATTACATAACATTTGTCAATATTGAACAACAAACCATTCCTTTCAGACCAAGACAATATTTTGCTTAAGTCATCTTGAAGCTTTTGACAGTCTTCAAGTTTTTGAATTTTTGAATATATACTTAAGTAATTTGCAAAGAATAGCGTTTCTGTTGTATTAACCTCATTAACCAGATCATGGACAAATAAAAGGAACAACACTGGACCAAGGTTAGATCCTTGCGGTACACCTGATGCGGCGTGAAAATTATTGGACGTATGTCCTCTAATAAAAACTTTTTGCCGCCTGCCTTTTAAATATGAGTGAATTTTTTTTATTAATCTATTACTAAACCCATATTCATAATTAAGTTTATCTAAAAGTATTTTGTGTGAGACTTGGTCAAACGCCTTAGTAAAATCCGTATAGACAACATCAACTTGGTATTTTTTGTCCAGACTCTCTAATATAAATTGCGTTATAGAACATAAATTTGTCGCAGTTGATTTATTTTTGAGAAAGCCGTGTTGTCTACACGATATCTTACCACAAACATTTGCATATAGAAATTTATACAAAATTGATTCAAACATTTTTGCAGGACCTGACAAAATAGCAATTGGTCTATAATTTCTAAATCATCAATTCTAAATCACCTTTTTTAAATACTGGACATATTTTGACCCCTTTCCATATTTTAGGGAAACAACCTGTGCTAATTGCCATATTAAAAAGTATTCTAAGCGGTTCTGCGAAAAAGCCAATCATGCCTTTAATTATATACGATGGTACATCCCACTGCTTTGTTAATTTTGAGACTTTTAACGGCATCACACACATCATCATAATCAATTTTTTTAATATCAAAAAGCTCATAGATATTATTTCTATCCTTGAGACCAATATCATCCAAGTTATCAGTTTTATATACAGATCCAAAATATGATGCAAATGCATTTGAAATTGCCCCACCCTCAACGTACTTCACCCCATCACAATGCATTTTTTCGGAAATACTAGGAGTACTTTTGTTATCATTAATGTACTGCCAAAATGACCTAGAATTCCTATTTATATCTTGCTTAATCTTATTTAAATATTGCATATGAGCTATTTTTATGTCTCCTTTAATTTTTGCCCTAAGATCTATGAATTGATTGAAGACATTTAAATTATTTGATTTTCTACTTTTAATTCGTAGTTTATTCTTAGTGTTAATATCTTTAATTGTGGCTTTGCTAAACCACACCGGATATTTTTTGCGGGAGCTGACTTTTGGAACACATATTTCAAAATTAGAATTAACTTTATCGTAAAAATGCTTAACTGCTAAGTTCACATCATTGAAGCCATCCAGGTCATTCCAATTAACATTTTGGAATAACTGATACATAGCCGGAAAATTTGCTTTTCTAAAACTTAAGTGCATTGTGTTGGAATTGTTTGTTAAACATTTAGTCTTTTTATCTTTTAATGTAATTTCAATAGTTAATGGTGGATGAAGAATATCGATTTTAACAAGGCTATACGTACCTTCAAATACACTGCATTGACATTTGGTCAAAACTAAGTGCAAAATATGCTGATTGGCATTTAAAATATAATTTTTTTGAGTACAATCAAAAAATTCCATAAAATTGATTAGCAATTCTATTTGACGATCCGATCATTCACGTAGTGCTTATTTAAGCGACTAATATTAAAATCTCCCAAGATTACATACTTATTTTCGTACAAAAAATCTAAGCTTTCAATGAATGAATAAAGTTGTTCTCTTTCCAATATCGAAGATTTAGGTGCAATATAAATTACCAACACATACATAAAATGCACAACATTAAACCAAACTTTGACAACCAACAGTTCTATGTGTTCTTTCTCATACTCTAACTCTACATTAGTACATTTGTAGTTTTTTCTTACCGCCAACAGCACACCTCCACCTCGCGCATCTTCTTTTCTATTTCTACTTCTGAAAACTAAAAAATTGTCAGGAAATAACTCACTATCATGAATATTATCAGATATCCACGTTTCGGTTAGTGCAATGGCATCATACTCATCTTCAGTAACACAAACGCTATTATTAAACTCAGCAATTTTACTGTTTAAACCGCGCACATTTTGATATGTCAAACTAAAAGTACTGTTATCATCTGCTAGATGCTTATTGCCACTGATGATGTTTACTTCCGCCCTAAAAAAGGTTCGTCTGAATAATTTGTGTATTGCTGTTGTCGTTCTATTCTTTTTATGTATACAGGACAGTTTGGATTACGTGCTGTGTGATTCCTTGCTGCCAGTTTTGTTTTATTGCAGTTGGGACAATCAAAGATGGTTTCGGTGCAATCCGCGGTCAGATGCGATTTATAGCAACATAGTTTTCCTGATTAATTAAAAGTCAGTTTTCAGCTAATAGTTTTCCTGTGCAATACTTAGACAGATGCCCAAACAAGCAACACTTAAAACACAAAGCAACGTTGGTGTACAGGGTGTCCGGTTATAAATGTAACCCCCCTTTAACTTTTTAATTTGCCCTCGTATAAAAAATGTTAAATACAAAAGTTGTAGGGATTTTCATACAGTTTTCTGCGGTGTTACTAGAAAAACAATTGAACATCGAAATTCTACTGTACAGATTAAATTAATGTTTTTTTTAATGGGACACCCTGTATATTCTTCTGTATATCGATAGCGCTCTTTAAGGCGAGTTCAGTACTATAAGGTTTGTTGGGTCTAGCTATAATAGTTACACGCCATTTGCAAGAATGTCGGGTAACTGATTATTACTGAACCCCTCTCCTAAATTATTTATTTGGTGAGCTAGAAAAAAATTCTTCCTTCAGAAGCTTTTCTGATGTTCAATTGTTTTTCTAGTAACACTTTTGTATACAACATTTTTTTCTAGCTCACCAAATAAAGAATTTAGGAGAGGGGTTCAGTTTATAATCAGATACCCGACATTCTTGCAATTTACGTGGTAACTATTATAGCTAGACCCAACAAACCTTATATTACTGGACTCGTCTTAAAGAGCTCTACCGATACCCGAAAGAATATACAGGGTGTCCCATTAAAAAAAAAACATTAATTTAATTTGCACAGTAGAATTTCGTTGTTCAATTGTTTTTCTAGTAACACCGCAGAAAACTATATGAAGATCCTTACAACTTTTGTACTTAACATTTTTTTATACGAGGGTAAATAAAAAAGTTAAAGGGGGGTTACATTTATAACCGGACACCCTGTACTCCTGAACATATACTGGACATAAATCAAATGCGAGATCATTATTCCTTATTATTCATTTAAACAACTGAGGCGATGTTTGAAATACCCAATTTTCCTTTGCCTCATTTCTACATCCTCTCTTAGTTGTAAACTTGAATGCATCGGCTACATTTGTTCCAAACGTGTCAGTTATGCAGGGATTTGCTGAAATAAATTCGGCAACAAATTCATTTGGGGAGTACCCTTTTAAAATACCGGTTATCATGATCATAGGATCATTATTAACTATATTTTTAATCTCTATATTATTCTTTTCTACCAGACTATCTTTAAGTTTTTGTTGTTGCAGGGCGTTATCACATTCAATCACTTCCATTTTTGAGCTGTTTAATCTTCTTAAATTGTCCATCAATCTTTGCAGCTTTTACAGTTTTTTTAATTTCATGTAATACCACTTTGGGATCGCTCTGATCCTTAATTTTGACAATGCTTTCATGCTTGACTGGATTTTGCGGTGGTGTTTTCCATTCTTCAATGTCAAGTTTTGAAGCTGGATTATTTTTCGCTGGTGTATATTTAAGTGCCTGACTAAATGTTTTCTTGTTACTAGAAGGTGGTGGCAGATTAAAAACTGAGTCACTCACAGAAGGTGTAGGCAATGAGATGATTAACTTTTTGTATTCTCGCATTTGATTATTTAAATCCAGATTTGCCTTTCCGCCTGCCCAATTCTAAAAGCCAACGTAGTAACATGTTTGTGCACAGTAAATATAGCGGAATTCATGGAACTACTTTCAACCAATGGCAAGCCAGCAGTTGCCTTCTGAAGCGCCTGAAGAGCAACAAGTACTTCATTTAAAACTTGCTCCGTTGGCAGAAAATTGGATAAACAATCAGGTGAAGAAGGGCTAGTCTGTGTGTCAATGTTGTTTGAGTTATGTTTTTTTAACTTATTTTTTCCTAGCATAGAGGGACTTGAGTTTGATCGCTGTCTCTTTAGCGAGTGGGCTGTACTATTCTTATTAGCAACAAAAGTATACCCATTATTTTGTACACATTCATTTTGTGGCAATACTGTTGGCGGCGTTCTCGTAGCTGACTTTTTTGGCTTAAATATTAAATTAACGTCGTCGCTGCTAACACACTCTGCTGTAGAAATATCATCTTTGCTACTATACTTATGTCTTAAACGAAAAGACCTTTCTCTAAAGAGAAGTTGGGAAAACGTCTGTGCAAATTACAGCTTTCTGCAATATCTCGAACTTATTTGGATTGCCATATTCACAGTAGCGTAACTAGAAATTTCGGCCCCCCCGAAAATTTTTTTTGGAGCCCCATCGACGCCCTTGTATTCCAGAGCTTTTCCTTTTTATCCCCCCCCCCCCTCCGCAATGCGGAGGCTTGCGGGGGTTTAGTTACGCCACTTCCGGCATATTCTGACCTTATCTACGCTTTAACCTCAAAGGGGCGTATTTCTAACGCAGGCAAGTTAGATGTGAAACTGAGTACAGCTTAAAATTGATCATTTCTTTTGCATTAGCATCATTAAACAACGAAGAGACAACTTAACTTGAGCCTCATGTTAATAATTTGAAGACGAGTACTACCAACAGACTTATAGGAAAAAATGCATTTTTTATGGCGTTGGCACACACACTAAAGGGAAATCCTATGATGCTAGACGAGCGGTGTGTCTGCGACGATGTTGATTGACACGATTCTTGAATAGCTGTAGGTTATAATTAAGCGAAAAAAAATGTCCTGGGAGTGAGTCCCACAGTGATGCAGTGCGCAAGAAAAAGGAGTCCTTGTAAAGCGATGTTCTAGGTGTTTCCAGCTGTACAGCGAAAGGGTGCGCTCTAGCCGTCTGTTGTGACTGTCTGACAGGCGTTGCTGGAGGCGTGATGATACCGTCCAAATCCTGGGAGCATATGCCGTGAAAATATTTGTAAAAGAGGGAGATCTCGGCCACATGTCTTTGGTGTTCTAGACTATCCAGATCCCGGGTCAGCTCTCTTCTGAATGGAATGCAGCAGCTTTAACGTGTGCTTTGGTGCGGCACCCCATATGCGTGAGCAATACTACTGTATACAGTTTTTTATTACGAAATAGCGCACCAAGCCTCTGCGAGGCTGAATTTGCGATGTTAGCGACGTGTTCATGCCAGGACTTATTGCTGTTGACCGAGACGCCCAGTAATCGGATTGACGAGGATGAAGGAATTGTCGAACCTGCCATAATGATATCAGGGGCCCGTCGTATTGGCTTTCTTGGTAAACGTAACTGCTTGGGGCTTTGCAGCATTAAACTGGACCAAATTCCTGTGGCTCCAAGCTCGACCTTTCTCCAGATCCTGATTAATTGTTGTAATCTGCTCCTGTCCGCGGTGGTAAGTTTAGTCTCAGTCGCTGGTAGAGGTTTTTCTGATCTAAATTGGAAGATAAGAGTACTGTCAAGAAGATAAGAAAATTGTAAACAAGATTATTGGTCTCGGTCAGCAGGTCATTATTATAGATGAGAAACAGAGTTGGTGAAAGTATTGCGCTCTGCGGCACTCCCGCATGCATATTTATATCTATCACTCGCTATCGCTCATCCTGAGAGCCAAACGTAGTTTCTTATCTATGACATGTTATGCAAACGCGCCTTCATAACTATCACCTGTAATCGCTAAATAAACTGTATTTTAATTTCCCAGCGAAAACAGAGGTCTTTTAATCTGGAGGTGTTCTCACCTCCAGATTAAAAGACGCACCTTTTTTATGAATATTATGCTGAATATTACTGGAAATTTGTTATTCCAAACTCGATTTTTGTATCCTATTATACAGGGTGTAAAGAAATAAGTGCGAAAAAAATCAGGGGGTGATTCTTGGGTAAATTTGAAGAAAAAAACTTTAGATTAACGCATGTATGTCCTAAAAGTCTTAACTTTTGAGATACAGGGTGGTAAATATTTAAGAACAACATATGTTTTTTTTATAATATCTGTGAAATCCCTGTAGATATTGTAGCATAATTTGGTATGCATTTTCTGTGCATCCACCCTGTATCTCAAAAGTTAGGACTTTTAGGACATACGTTCATATAGTTTTTTCTTAAAATTAACCCAAGAGTCACACCCTGAAATTTTTCGCACTTATTTATTTACACCCTGTATAGTACCACAGTATAAAAGAAGTACACCTAATAGTACTATACACGGTGTCCCATATAAGAATGCACAGTACAGGGATCTCGCAAACCAGAAGAGGTACAAAGATGATTAAATTAGAGAAAAGGTGTGCCATGCTGAACCCTACAACGTCATGCTTCGAAATGTAAAAAAATCCGATTACTTCGGAAGATATTTGAGAAAATACAAATTTTCTTGATTTCGTTTTTATCTTTTTCTGACTTTATTTGAAAAGATATGACAATACAAATTTCTCTTTCTTATTGCCACTTTTCCTGCTCTTCAAATTGGTGCTATTACATTTTCAATCTGACGTTTCGTTTCTTAGCAACCATCATCAACTTTGTTTTTTAAAATTTATTTTATTCCTAAGAAACTCTAATTTCAATCCTAAATTCAACAACATATCGCTATTTACATTTATCCGACGTTTCGGATAAAAAAACCATCATCAATGGTATTTGATGATGATAACGAAGAAACGAAACGTCGAATCAAAAATCTAATTACGTCATCATGTAGAGGAGGCAAAATGGTATAAGAATATGAGTTTTATTTTGATCAATTTTCTTTATTAAAGCCTTAAAAAAATTAATAATTGCATCTACTAATTCTTGAAATTTAAAATATAATTAATTTTTTTCAGATTTTAGTGAAGAGGATAGATCATAATAAAATTCACGTTCCTATGCCAATTTTTGTCCTCTACCTAATGACGTAATTAGATTTTTGATCCCACGTTTCGTTCCTTCGTAATCATCATTAAATAACATTGATGATGGTTTTTTTCAGCCGAAACGTCGGATAAATGTAAGGAGCGATATGTCTTTGGATTTAGGATTAAAACTAGTGTTTTTTAGGAATAAAACAAATTTTTTCGACTATTTGAA
This sequence comes from Pissodes strobi, assembly GCA_016904865.1. Taxonomy (NCBI): domain Eukaryota; kingdom Metazoa; phylum Arthropoda; class Insecta; order Coleoptera; family Curculionidae; genus Pissodes; species Pissodes strobi. Next base: position 284,717 of record MU182119.1, on the reverse strand, counting down.
AAAACAAAGTTGATGATGGTTGCAAAGAAACGAAACGTCGGATTGAAAATCTAATAACATTAAATTGAAGAGCACGAAAAGTAGCAATGGGAATGTGAAATTTACATTGTTATGTCTTTTGAAATAAAGTCAGAAATAAATAAAAACGAAATCGGGAAAATTCGGGTTTTTCCAAATATCTTCGGAAGTAATCGAATTTTTTTAGATTACAAAGCATGACGTTGTACGATTCAGCAAGGCACGCCTTTTCTCTTATTTAATCATCTTTGTATCTCTTCTGGTTTCCGAGATCCCTGTAGTGTGCATTCTTATATGGGACACCGTGTATAGATCAAAATAATAACGATAATAATCTCTCAAGTTGTATTTAACATGAATAGTACATGAAACTATCAAATGAAATAATAAAAAACAACAAAACTTTTTAAACATTTAGAAACATCTGAGCAAAACAACGGTAAAACTTATACAGGTAAGTACGAAAAACTTAAGAGGGTTAGTCCTTGTTCAAAATAATGGGTAATTTGTTGTATAAACATTAGGGAGATATCGCATTAATAGAGGTTAGTTACTTTTAATTACGTTGACTTTTGACCCAACATTTATACAACAAACTACCCTTTATTTTGAACAATAAATTACCTCTTATTTTTTTCGCATTTTTTTTTTAATAACCTGCATACTACTCGTATATTATATAAGAACTTGACATTATTTAGCTATTTTTTCTAGCTCCTAGAGCTCGACTTTGCGTGACACAACTTTTAAGGCTATGAGGAGCTAGACTTTCTTTATTGGTTGATTTGTTCGGGTTTCTTCCAGACTGAAATCGTCTTCTTCCTGTAAATTTGGTCTTTCTCCTTGCTACACTTGTGGGTTAGACAGAAATTTTAGTACCTTTCCTAGTTGTGTGTACAATTTTCCTATTTAAAGATGAACAGCATGGTTTAAAGGCTGTGTGCAATCTACTCAGAAGAGACGACGACCTGTTAATATGTTTTTTTGTAGTTTTGCATGCCTTCACCCCACCTACAACGTTCTCAGGATCATCCAAAAGATTTTGTTGTACGTTAAGATCCAATTCGTGTACAAATGTTTTCCATTCGGCTAAAACACCTGTGACCTCGGTTTTTTCAATATCTTGTTCCCCTGGGTGCCCAATATTTAACAACAAAATCGTTACTGGACTCTACATTCCGGCTTTCTTTTATGGATGAAGGTATATTCTGTTCTACATCAGTTATATATTTTTTTAGTAAAAGGGGTTTAAGCAAATTAGAAGGGGGTTGGTTCCCAGTCGCTATTTTATAGATAATGTGTTTCTGTTATTCGGAAAGAACATTGCAGGCATTCGTAATATTATATTTTTTAATGACCGCCGCTTGATGCTTACAAATTTTCCATGTACTACCCTGAGGACAAGAACATACACCAATTTCCATGTCTACAAAGTAGGTGTGTTCCGTGGAAGAACTCGAAACAGTATATTGAAGACTGCTTATCTGTAGAATTTTATCGGGATCGACATCTTTGTCGTCGGCGATATATCTTCTGATGTCGACTCTGTTGATAACTACATTTAGTAGTCTCTGTTCGTAGTAACAATTAAAATTAACCACAATGAAATCAACAAGTTGTACAAGATTATATGCTTTGGTTTATTTATCGCTTGATCGCTTATAGTACGCTTACTCAAAGCTGCAGCGCTGTCTGTCGTGTGGTTGTGATTATTTTGGAATGAAATTAGATATGGCCAAGTTTTTACCAAGTCATCTGATAGCTGTTTGAACTTGGATGCACGCGAATTTTTGCTAGGAATCCGATTTATTATAAGGATTAATTTCGCTGGACAGTTAATATTTCGAGATATGTGCTTTCGCTTCCTTTGATTTGGTTGGACAAGCTGTGTTTGCCTAGTATTAAAATGGCAGTAATAATATCTCTTTAGTAAATTTTTTTTGGCACTTTTTATGGGAGTTTGAATAGTTTGTCTTATACTCCATGTTGTTTTTGTAACATTTTGAAAATCAGAAATCCATTTCTGCAAAAAAATACAGTTTGAGTGGAAATTAATTTAAAAAAAGTGTTTCATAAATTATCTAGGCTTATGTATGAACAAAATTCTAACATACCCTATACAGAGTGTCTCCACAAAGTGCGGAAAAAAGTTACCTTTTTATCTTGATAATAAGTAATAGATATTTATTTTATCAGGAGTAAAAATACCGTAAAACGTGGTTACTTTGGCACCTTGAGCCTACTTTGGCAGTATGTCATGTGTAATTATAGTTACATTCCCATGGAAACTGCAATTCTGCAGATTACGTCAGCCTTCCTAGATTTCGATATCTTTATTCTCATGCAACATAAGCATTTATTAGTTTATAAATATAAGTGAAACGCCTATGTTAGTCAGTTGTACTTGTAACCTGCTTGTAAGAAATAAATTTTTTAAAAACGTTCTCCTCGTCTACGAGATAGTAACTGGCGCAGTCGGTAGGATTTGTCAGCAGATTTTCGTGCACCGAGCATATCGATCTGTGTTCGTTTCAACGATTTGTGGCATTTCCGAACTTTCTAATCAAGTTGGTGCAAGGAAATTCAACCAGGCCATGGAAGAAAAGACAAAAATCGCTCAACGTCCTATTGGTGCGAGAATTGGGAACAAGCATCGTCCTGAGACTCATACGTTAATCCAGGGAAGAGACAAGCATCGCTCCTCCTATTGGGCCTAGCAGTTAAGAATGAAAATCGTCGTACTTCTATTGTTGTAAGAGCATCATTTCTTTATCCTTTTATTGATTAACTTATCGATTTATTATTTCTTTCTCGTATAAATTGGAAGATCTGATAATTTTAATTCGAGTCTTTATTTTTAAATTTTAGTTACTAAATAATTAAAATAACAAAAATGGCAAACCTTAATTATGCGTTAATTAGGTACCAAGCCGAAAATATACCTTTATTTGATGGAAATCAAAAACAGATAAATCGTTTTATTAATGCGTGTGACAATTTCATTAATAATCATAAATATGTAGCTAATCCTGCTGCACAAATAAATGTTTGTTTATTCGATACAATCTTAAATAAACTAGTTGGTAGAGCTGCTGATCTAATAGCGTCTAGAATAGAATTACAAACTTGGGATTCACTCAAAGAAGCCATAACTAATACATTTTCCGATAAAAGATCAATCGATTGTGTAATACAAGATATTATTACGTTAAAGCCGGAAAAAAATGAAACTCCGCAACAATTTGGTATTAGATTACAAGATGCAATGCAAGAAGTTTGCTATTCTCAAAAGTGAATATGTCTAATGATACCAGACAACTTAAACTATTATAAATAAGCGAGTATGGTAATTTAATTTTAAAAACATTTATAAACGGACTTAGCTATCATATGCAATTAGTGGTACGTTTAAAAAATCCAACGTCACTCGAAGAAGCGATGTGCTTCACTCAAGAGGAAGAAAGCTTCTTATATTTTAAGAATCGCGGAAATTTAAATACAAACACTACAATAATACCTTCTAATGTACAAAAATTACCAATTATTAATCGAACGCATTATTCTGCTAATGCTCCAATAAACAATTATGTACCACAATTTATTCCTAGAAATAATACTTTTGCAAACAGACCACAATTTTTAGGATTTAATAGATGGGCCTCTAATAATCCAAGTTTTGTCCAAAATAGGCCATTTAACCAGCAATTTCAACCTAGACCAAATTTTGCGAATTTTATGCAAAGACAAGCTCCAAATAATTTTAGACGTCAACCAAATAATTTTAATAACTCAAATCATGTCGTTGACAAGCGGACGTCCGCAATTATAAGAACGCAACAACCTGAACCTATGGATGTTTCCTCTGGAAACACTGTTTTAAGAAATGCACAACAACCAAGACAAAAATATGTCGTTGAAGAATTATTCAATTCAATCAATCGGTTGAACCGCTAAACAATTTACCCGATTATTCTGAAAGTCAAGCAGAACAAATTGATTATCCTGTTAATCAATTATGCGACTATCAATATTATTGTCCGGAATATGAAAATAACCAATCTTATACAAACACCCCAGAACAAAATTCTTATGAAAATATGTATTATGAAAATGATATTTATCAAAATAATTCGAATTATATTGATCAACATTCGAATAATGAGAATTTTCAGGGTACCCAAATTTCGGACCCACCAACTTAATTTTATTAAATAATTATACAACTACTGATTTACCAGTTATCACATTACCAGAAATTAACGCAAAATTTCTAATCGACACTGGTAGCGGTAGAAGCTTTTTAAAACCTAATCTTGCTTATAAAATATATCCAAACTCAATTATGTCAGAACCCTTTTTCGTGCGATCAGCACATGCGACTTCTATGCATAATGAAGTAATGCATATACCAATATTCCCATCTTTTAATTGTACAGGAGATAATAAATTTTATCTTTTTGATTTTTCCCCAAAATTCGATGAACTTTTAGGTATAGATTTTTTAACACATGTGCTAGCATAAATTTAAAAACGTTGTGCTTAGAAACTAAAGATGTTATATTACCTCTACATTACCAAAATAAAATATCATCTGTACATCATTTTGATGCATTTGAAGTAATAATAAATCCCAGAACTAGTCAAAAAGTTAGGATACCCGTAGATAAACCAAATGGTGTAGGTATTCTTAAATATAAAAATTTTGGCAGTGTAGAAATGCCTGAAGCGTTAGTAAAAATCATTGATTCTTACTCATTCACAGTAATTACTAATCCACTAGAAAAACCTGTCAAAATTAAAATTTTAGAACCTTTTAATATCGAAATATTAGAAGAAACTGAAATTAATTTCGTAGAAAAAATGGAAACAGACTCCGATTTAAAACAATACCTTGATGATTTGCAAAAACAAAATCTAAAAAATTTGCGATTACAACACTGTAATCAAGAAGAGTACAAAGCTATTCGAAATCTATTCTATGAATATAGGGACATTTTCTACTGCGAAAATACCCCACTAACATTTACAAATCAAATAAAACATAAAATAAATCTAACTGACGAATCACCAATATTCACTAAAACATATCGATACCCACACATCCACAAACAGGAGGTAAATTCTCAAATTACAAAAATGCTCAAAGATGGTATTATACAAGAATCAATATCACTTTGGAGTAGCCCAATTTGGATAGTTCCAAAAAAATGGACGCCTCCGGAAAACGGAAGTGGCGTATTGTTATCGATTATCGTAAGCTTAATGATAAGACTATTGACGAAAAGTGGCCTGTTCCACAAATATCCGACATTCTAGATAAACTAGGAAAAGCACAATACTTTACATTTCTTGATCTAGCTAATGGCTTCCATCAGATCGAAATGGAACCCTCTGATATAAGCAAAACAGCTTTCTCAACAGACATTGGCCATTATGAATTTCGACGCATGCCCTTCGGATTAAAAAATGCCCCCTCCACCTTCCAAAGAGTTATGAATAATGTCTTAGGCGGAATTCAAAATGAAATTTGCCTCGTTTATTTAGACGATATTATAATCTTCTCAACATCACTTCAAGAACACATAAATAGATTAAAATCAGTTTTCGAACGATTGAGACAATCTAATTTTAAAGTACAGTTAGACAAAAGCGAATTTTTACATAAGGAAGTAGCATACTTAGGCCATAAAATCACACCTGAAGGAGTTAAACCAAACCCCGAAAAAGTAACCGCAGTAAAAAACTTTCCAATTCCTAAAACCCAAAAAGATATAAAATCATTTTTAGGATTAGCCGGTTATTATCGTCGATTCATAAAAGACTTTGCCAAAATTACTAAACCACTTACTTTATGTTTAAAAAAAGGTACGAAAGTAGACCATTCGCCAGCTTTTATCCAATCATTTAATCACCTAAAAGAATTACTTATTAATGCCCCCATTCTAAGATATCCAGATTTTTCAAAACCTTTTGTCCTTTCTACGGATGCCTCTAATATCGCCCTTGGTGCTGTGTTATCACAAGGAGAACCTCCACTAGACCAACCAGTAGCTTATGCATCGCGTACTCTAAATGAAACAGAACAAAAATATTCAACAATAGAAAAGGAATTATTAGGTATCGTGTGGCAAATATTTCAGACCATATCTTTATGGCCGAAAATTCAAAATATACACAGACCATAGACCTCTAGTTTGGTTATTTAATCGAAAAGAACCAAATAGCAAATTAGAACGCTGGAGGCTAAAACTTGAAGAATTCGATTATCAAATTCTGTACAAAAAAGGTAAACAAAATACGAATGCTGACGCATTATCTAGAATACAATTAAATGCCCTTGAAACGGATTCTATTATTAACTGTCAGGGAGATATCAATGATGATATTAATCAATTTTTAAATCAGGACTTTAACCCGAACATTTTAACCTCAGAAATTGTTTCCGAAACCCTTGCCGAAATTGAACAAATAACACCAAAACCCCCTAAGATAAAAATTCTTCAAAACATACAAATTAAACCACCTGTGAGACCACCTTCTATTGCCAATACTGTACATAGTACTAACGCAAATGAAAACTACACTGAAATGACTTTATTAGATGAAAGAATTAACAATAAACCTCATCAAATTATTGTCAAAAAGTCCCCATATGATCAATACATTAAAGTAGACCGCGAGATATTTGATGGTCATCAAATAATAAACGCAACCTTACCTACGAATATGGCGGAAGTTACTAATTTCTTAAAGGAATACTAAAGTAAAAAAATTACATACATTTACTTCTTTTCAAAAAATTTACGTCCTTATTTTCGACAATCTATGACCAATCACTTTAGAAATTTGAAACTTATCGAATGCACAAAATTAGTTAATAATGTCGAAGAAAATGAAAGAATACTAATGATTAAATTTCGACACGAAGGAAAAACAAACCATCGTGGTATCGAAGAAACACTCAAATTTTTAAGAACTAATTATTACTGGAAATCTTTAAAAGCAGATGTAACAAATTATATCAATAACTGTGAAATTTGCCATAGATCCAAGTATAATCGAAGACCACCTGATCAACCTTTAGTACTCACCGAAACACCTAGTAAACCATTTGAAATCGTGCATATTGACACCTTTATTGTCGGAAAACAAAAATTTCTAACATTCCTAGATAAATTCTCCAAATTCGGTCAAGCACTTCCATACCATGGCAATGCCTTATCATGTTGCGACCAACTAATAAAAATTTTTCATTTTTTGGAATACCAAAACAAATTATCTCAGATAACGGAACAAAATTCCAAAATGTAGTAGTAGACGAACTTTTAAAAGCACATAATATTAAAGTTCACTTTACAACGCCCTACCACCATGAATCAAATTCACCTGTAGAACGCCTACATTCTACCTTAATTGAACATATAAGATTACGAGAATCAGACCGAAATTCTGATATAACCAACCTAATGCCATATGCCATTATAGCATACAATAACACTATCCATTCTAGTACACATTTTAGTCCACAAGAACTCGTGTTAGGACACACAAATTCGCGAGATCCCATGAATCTTGTACCATCTCATGTTTACACTGAATATATTAATAACCACAAAAACCAATACACAAATTCTATACGATCAAATCGCAGAAGAATCAAAACAATTAAAACAAAAAATTATTGACAAACTAAATAACCGTTTCCCCACCATTAAATTTACTTATGAAGTCGAGAACAATGGCAAACTTCCATTTTTGGATACTTTAGTGATTAGGAACGATAATAACACACTAGAATTTGATATTTATAGAAAAAGTACTGCCACTAACCGATATATTCCTAATGACTCCTTCCACTGCGACCAACACAAATTGGCCAGCTTACATTTTTTGGTACACCGTATGGTTAACTTTCCTCTCAGCAGAGAAAGATTTAATAATGAAAAGGAGACAATTAGGAATATAGCGAAAGTTAATGGTTTCAATACTAACTTAATAAATAGACTAGTTAATAGGCATTTGTTTAGAAAGACCATTCGTGATTCCACTTCTTTCGTCAATCAGGATGAAAATACAAAATATGTCTCGATACCATATAATCCTCAGTATACTAGAGGACTTCAAAAAGTCTTTAAGGAAGTAGGTTTAAAATTAGTATACCAAACTCAGTTCAACATTAAGAAATTATTAGGTGGTCCAAAGGATAAAATTGAAATATTAGAAAGAAGTGGAATATATGAAATTGGATGCATGGATTGTAACCAAAAATATGTTGGGCAAACTAGAAGATCTATACAAACGAGATTCAAGGAACACATAGCTCATTTAAAGTATGGTAGAACAGAAAAATCAAGTGTTGCCGAGCATGCTTTTGATAACAATCATAGAATAACAATTAAAAATTTAAAATTAATTCATAATATAACTGATAGGAGATTATTAGACGCATATGAAAGTATGGAAATTATTAAATGTAAGAATAGTTTAAATAGAGATAGAGGGCCTATTCCGTATAGTCCATTGTATTGGTTGATCAAGCGTGACTAGTGGGATTCCAGGATTGGTTCCTTTGGTTCCGCTTGATTAAGCAAACATTTAGTATAAAAGCGAGTTAGGTAGAGTTTTAAATTTAGTTTTAATCATCTCCTGATGATGCTAACATGGTTAGCGAAACGCGCGTCGAGTGCAATAATTCTGTTTCGGTATTGTGGATAAAACTCCGTTTTAGTGCATGTTGCCGAAGGTTCCAAACCCCAACATAGACAAAGTCAATCAAAATAAAACAACGAAAAATATAATAATCGGTTCTCAAGTATACAAGAAAGCCGAACAAAGATCCGGGAAATCAAAAAAGAAATTCTCTGGTCCATTCACCTTAACAAAAATTTTAGAAAATAATAAAATCGAGATACAAAACCCAAAAACTAAACATACAGAAATAATTCATATAAATGAATCTAAAATAATACCCATTGTTCCAGATGGACCTGGACCGTCGAATCAAGCGGTATAAAATACCACGATTTAAACAGCTACCCAGGGTTATTACCCTTCAAATTACGAACAGCCAAAATAACATCGAACCACTGGTCCTTTGTAAAACACGTCAACTTGAATTCGCTGATTAATCAGTTTTATTCTATAAAAGCTCAAGCAGAAACGCTTTCCCTTAGCTTAAAAAATGATACTACATATTACCAGCGAATATTAACTACGATAAGAAGATTCACTCTACGCGGCGGCACGTCAACGGTATGTCTCCTTCCCCGCGCGAAAACTAGCATGATACTGGCATGTGACCTTTGGACCCGGCGCACACTGGTCGAATTTCTAGGAAAGCTGGCCATAATAAGGTTTAACAGAAATAAGATATAAAAGTAATTAAGTATTACACGTTTAATATATCGTGTTTTAGACAAATAATTGTTGAATTTTTTGCTCATCATCTATATTTATATATAGGGAGTATCAATTATCACTGACGATAAAAATCATGTATAAAGATCATTTGTATGTTCTTAAATCGTTCTAAAAAATGATTTTGAAAATTAAGGGCTCCTTCGTGGTAAAAAAGGATTTTAAATTTTTAATTCGATGATCCAAATTTTGATTTTGCAACGGTTAATTCAGGAGTCTTACGAGCAAAATGAATGTTAAGCGGACGACAGAAACGCGTTGATGAGGGCCTGCAATTTTGCCATACATGTATTTCAGAGTTATCGCTATCTTTAAAAATTAATCTATAGGGACGAAATTAGTAAAAAATATAGAAGCATCAGTGCAGCTGTTGTTCAAAAACACTTGATTATATACTATCCCAAGGTAATATCAAAGTCATATTTACAAATTAAAACTAAATTATAAATTGTTTTTCTGCTGATTCAGCCAAATTATTTATTACCTCTTTTTTATAATAACATCAGTCTTGCATCAGCAATAATGATTCTACCTAAATTTCAGCCTCAGTTTCACTTACTACAATATTATGGGATTAGGGGTGGGCGACAATAATCGATTATTCGATTCACTTTTAAGATATTACCGATTAGTCGACTTATCGATTAATATTTCAGAAAATATCGATAATCGATTATTTCGATTAATCGATTATTCAGTTATTTGCTAAAATATTAAGCGTTTAATCGATTATCCAATTTCTTGCCCACCCGTACCGATAAATTTACAACAGATATAGCTTTTATAATTCCAATTTAATAATGCGTTGCGTTAAGGGTAATTTAAATGACATTTGAAAATACTTTCAGTACAACATATGAAGCAAAAAAAAAACAGAGAAACGTAAATGCTCAAACAAGACAGCAGCAGGGAAAACTGCTCACGTTACAAACTTAGCCAATAAGGGATCATTTCGACGCCCCATTTTCTGATAATCTGGCTTCAGTTGTTGCACAATTAGGTATAACACAACACATAACCTCAACGGAGTGTTCGCACGTTAGCAGTATAGTACATCAGTCTTTATCTTTTTATTATGTATTTGGGCAAAACTATATGATAAGAAAGATCACTCTCCGCGGCGGCATGTTTTTTTTATGGCAGTGGCACACACACTAAAGGAAGACCCTATGGCGCTCGACGAGCGGTGTGTGTGTGCGAAGATGTTGATTGGCACGGCTCTTGAATATTTGTAAGTTGTAATTAGTGGGAAACAGATGTCCTGGAAGTGAGTTCCACAGTGATGCAGTGCGCCAGACAAAGGAGTTCTTATAAAGCGATGTTCTAGGTGTTTCCAGTTGTACGACGAACTGGGGCGCTCTTGCCGTCTGTCGTGACTGTCTGACAGGAGCTGCCAGGGGCGGGATGAGGCGGACCAAATCCTGGGAACATCTGCCGTGAAAGTATCTGTAAAACAGAGATATCTCGGCTACATGTCTGCGGTGTTCCAGACTATCCAGATTCCGGGTCAACTCCGGGTCGCCGACGAGACGCACAGCTCTCTTCTGAATGGGATCCAGCAGCTTTAGAGTGTGCTTTGGTGCGGCACCCCAGATATGGGAGCAATATTCTAAGGACGGTCTTATTTGCGCTTTGTAGAGCAAGAGCAACTGCTGCGGTGTATAGAGTTTTTTGTTGCGAAATAGCGCACCAAGCTTCTGGGAGGCTGATTTTGCGATGTTAGCAACGTGGTCATGCCAGGATATATTGCTGTTGACCGAGATACCCAGCAGTCCGATTGACGAGGATGAAGGAATGGTCGACCCTGCCATAATGATGTCAGGGCCCGCTGTATTGGCCCTCTTGGTAAACGTGGCTGTTTGGGTCTTTGCTGCATTGAACTGGACCAAATTTCGGTCGTCCCAAGTTTGAACTTTCTCCAGGTCTTGATTAATTGCTGTAATCTGCTCCTGTCTGAGGTGATGAGTCTCAGTCGCTGGTAAGGGTTTTTCTGATCTAAAGTGGGAGACAAGGGTACTGTCATCTGCAAAACTGTAAACAGGATTGTTTGTTTCGGTCAGCAGGTCATTAATATAGATGAGGAACAGAGTTGGTGAAAGTATTGCGCCCTGAGGCACGCCCGCGTTGATGGTGAATGTGTCCGAGATGTGTCCATCGACTGCAACGTGCAGAGATCGGCTCTTAAGGAAACTGGCAAGCCAGCTGCAGAGAGAGGCTGGCAGTCCGAAGGACGGTAGTTTGTTGAGCAGTCCGTCATGCCGAACTCTGTCGAATGCCTTTGAAATATCCAACGCAATCGCTCGAGACTCTCCGTAGTTCTCAATTGCCCTACTCCATATATGAGTGACATAGGCCAACGGTGTGTCTCCTTCCCCGCGCGAACACTAGCAGAATATCGGCAGGCCATGATACAAATAAAACAATCATGTTGGCAGGCGACCTTTGACGCGGCGGCCATAGACCAGCTCATCCTTTTGTCAGATTAATTTCCACGCCTACATTCTATAGTCGAGTCAATATTCGATAAAAAATAATATCGCTATTTTTTAGTTGTGTTTTATTACAAAATAGGAATGAAATATACAATAAAAATATTGTGCGAAACCTTTAACCAATTTTAAAATCACCCAACACTCCAAAATTTAATTAAATATTAAAAGATGGGGCAAACTCGAGCAACATTTTCATCTTGATGTCTTTTGTCAGAATATTAGTATTCGGAAATATGGTGAAATCATTAACACAAAATCAAAATCTTTTAAATATTAGTTATTACATTGTACCTTGAGTATTGTTATCAATAATAACTAATTAAAAACGTTAACAAATTTTTGAAACAGCCAGTTGAATACAAACTTTATCAAAATATTTATTTGGTGATAATAATAAAAAAAAAACGTAAGTTTGACAGGGCGCTGCAAACAATTCAGAAGATATCAATGGTGTTTTTCCAAAGCCAAATAGAATATTAGAGTGCTATAAATAATTTCGTCATAGATTTGATTAAATATACCGCAAACGAAAATATCGTTTATGTCCAGCTTTTATTTAAATTCAACCAGTGTGCGGCGAAGTTCGCCGATTGTTACCAGGCAACGAAGAAAATAAACGACGATTCCTTTGTAGCGCGCTCTTGCCATTGAGTGGGCCTTCTTGTCGTAGTTGATATTCGCTGGTTAGAGTCAGTTCAGTTATTCATTGAGTGTTGAATAGATATTAGTGGTAAAGTTATAAGACTAGTTTAGAGTGTTAAATTGTATACAGTGGTAGTGAATAAAGAGAGTATTAGTTGAAAAGAGCAAAGTTGTAATTCTGTTAAGAATCCACGGGAAAAAACGTAACATTTGGTGTCAGAAGTTGGATTGTGAAGGGACCGGACTTGCGAAGTATTTTTCGAGGAAAGAAGTACGTCAACGAGACCGTTTGATTGGTGGATTCTGGTAAAATTTTATAACATTCTATGGTCAATACAAGGCAATAAACGGCGGAAATGGACCAAATAAATAAAATGTTGGCCGATTTTATGGATAATTTAAATGCTGAGAGGCGAGCGGATCGGGAAGAGGAAGAACGTAAAAAGCAGATAGAACAGGACCGGCTTCAGAAAATTGTACAAGACCAGGAAGACAAAAGGCAAAAAGAACAGGACGACCGGCTTCAGAAAATTTTACAAGATCAAGAAGACAAAAGGCAAGCTGAACGGGAGGAGGATGAACGTAGAAGGCATGCTGAACAGGACCGGCTTCAGAAAATTTTCCAAGACCAAGAAGATAAAAGGCAAGCAGAACAGGACCAGCTTCAGAAATGGATGCTGGATGTAATTGTAGGCGAGCAAGGAAAATTACAGAAGATATTGGACGGGCAAAATGAGAAATTTGAAAAAGAAGTAGGTAATATACAAAAAGAAGTTGGGAGTGTACAAAAAGAAGTAGGAAACGTACAGCAAGAAATGAGGAATCTACAAGCAGAATTTATCAGACTAAAAAATCAAGGACCCACCGAGAGGGTATTCGCCACAGGGCATAACATCAAACCTCCAACGTATGACGGTCAAAACTCCTGGACAATGTACAGAAGGCAATTTGAAGCCGCTGCTGTTGCCAACGGTTGGAATAACGAAGAAATGGCTACATCACTAGTGGTAGCGCTTCGTGGGTCTGCCCTGGAACTATTGCAGACCATTCCCATCAGCCAACAAGGGAAATGTGACATACGTGCTGCTGCCCTGGAGAGACGATTTGGAGACCAACATAGAAGACAACTGTATCAGGCACAAGTTAAGTCCCGACATCAGAAGCCTGGTGAAAACCTGCAATATTTTGTGGATGGTATTAGAGATCCAGAAGCTCAGAAAATGCTACGCCTAGCCAAATTTGATAACAGCAGCGACGCTTTGGGTCGAGCCCTAGAAATCGAGTCAGCCTGTAACATCTCCAAGCCAAAAATCAGGGCCGTATCCATCCAGGAAGAAAAGCCGACAAACAGCTGTGAATTAACTCAGATGGGCGAAATTTTGAAGAAATTAACGGAAGTTCTTCAGGCCACAGGGAGATTCCGGGAGCCAATTGAAGATAGGCCACGTAACCGAAATACATCAAGTCAGTGCTATAGATGCGGCTGGACTGGACATTTCAAAAGAGACTGCCGAGTACAACTACGGTCTAGATCTTCATCCAGAGACGCTAGGGCCTCCAAGTCAAATCAGGAAAACTTCAATTAGTCAACATTGCGGGGCGGGTGTTGGCTAAGGAAGATAAAGCCCCCAGGATCGTCTCCATAAAAAGCCTAGGGAAAGCCGCCGACAGTCTAACTGTTAAAGGAAAGATCAACGGAAGAGCCATAACAATTACTGTTGACACTGTTGCGGCGGTATCTTTGATAAGGTCCAACAGGGTAAATAGAGTAGAAGTTCTACCCATATCAAAGAATGTAGTTTTACGTATAGTTACCGGTGAGACAGCTGAAGTACTTGAGGAAATGGATATCGAACTTCAACTGGGACGAATTAAATTACACCACACAGTGTTAGTCGCCGACATCGAAGACGAATTTATTTTGGGGATGGATCTCATCGGTCAACATGGATTCTCTTTTGACAACAAGCTTAATCTTCGGAAGTTTGGCACCGAAGAGTTCATCCTTAACAAAACAGACGATGACACACCGACTAAAGTAGTAATGGCATGTACTGTCAGAATAAGCGGAAATACCGAGCAGATAATTTTCGGGAAATTGGAGAAGGATTTTGGAGGTTGCATCGGACTTATCCAACACCACGATTTGCCTTGCAAATACCTCGTAGGCAAAGCACTAGTCAGAACTGATGGCGAAATACCAATAAGGAGAGCAAATATTTCATCCAATTCCATCAAAATCAATAAAGGAGATGTGATAGCCACTTGCGAGCCGGTGCAGTGGGTAGCCAGTTGCGAAACGCAGTCAGAAGTAACACCCTCAACATCACCTAAGGAAGTCCTAGAACATTTCCAGAAGTCATGGCATCATCTGTCTTCTGAAGAACTGAAGAGAGCTACACAATTTATCAAAGAGCAGAGCACAGCCTATGAGAGGAAAAATGGTTTTCAACACTCGACTTAAAGAGCGGCTACAGGCAAGTAGGCATTGACCAACAAGATAAGGAAAAGACCGCATTTTCTAACGGAAGTGGTTTATATCAGTTTAGAGTTATGCCTTTCGGACTATGCAATGCCCCTGCTACTTTTAAGCGTCTTATGGAGGTTGTTCTACGAGGCCTCACTTGGAAGACATGCCTGGTCTATCTTGATGTTATAATGGTAATGGGAAAAACTTTCGAAGAGCACCTACAAAACTTGCATGAAGTTTTTACTAGAATCAAGAATGCTCAGCTCTTACTGAATCCAAAGAAATGTTTTCTTTTCCAACAAAAAGCTGAATTTCTCGGGCATGTCGTGTCATCAGAGGGAATCCAAACCGACCAACGGAAGATTACAGCAATCAAGGACTGGCCTCGTCCTCGCGACAAACATGAACTGCGGAGCTTCCTTGGACTATGTATTTATTATAGAAGATTTGTTGAAGGATTTGCAAATATAGCTGCACCTCTACATAAGCTCACTGAAGAACGAGCAAATTATAACTGGGATCATAACTGCGATTCT
Source organism: Pissodes strobi (assembly GCA_016904865.1). NCBI lineage: Eukaryota > Metazoa > Arthropoda > Insecta > Coleoptera > Curculionidae > Pissodes > Pissodes strobi. The sequence goes on along the minus strand of MU182119.1, from coordinate 269,142 downwards.
GCGTTCAGGAAATTAAAAGCGGCTCTATGTTCTAGTCCGATATTGGGATATCCGGAACAAAAGGGCAAATTTGTATTGGACACAGATGCAAGCAACACCGGCATCGGAGCAGTTTTATCACAAGTATAAGCAGGGGAAGAACGAGTTATCGAATACTACAGTCGAACACTTGCGAAACCTGAACGTAACTACTGTGTAACCCGAAAAGAGCTTTTAGCAATAGTACGGTCTGTTGAGCATTTCCATCAATATCTATATGGGCAAGAATTTCTGATAAGAACTGATCATGCAACACTTAAATGGCTTTTGAATATGAAACAGCCTGAAGGACAGGTAGCCAGGTGGCTTGAAAAGTTACAACAATATAACTTTAAGGTTAAGCACAGGACAGGGAGATTGTATAATAATGCAGATGCTTTATCCAGAAGACCATGCGCGGATAATTGTAAGCATTGCCAAAGAATAGATCAACGAGAAGGAATTACTCTGATTGGGCAAACGAAATTTGAGGTTGATCAGCAGTGGACCACAGAGCAACTTAAAAAGGATAAGCTTGAAGATAGTGAAATAGCACTATTCCTAAGAGCTAAAGAAGAACATCAACCAAGACCAAGCTGGAGCGAGATATCAACTAAAGGACTTGCTTTTAAAACTCTGTGGGTTCAGTGGGATTCCCTGGTGGTGGAAAATGGACTTCTTAAACGAGCCTGGGAAAGCGCCGATGGAAAAGTGGTGAAGATACAGTTAGTGCTGCCAAGGAAGAAGATATCAGAAGTCCTGGAAGAAGTTCATAATGGAAAGTCTGGTGCTCATCTCGGAGTGAACAAAACGATTGACAAGATTCGCGACAGATTTTACTTGTTCAACTACTGCCAGGGTGTGAAATCGTGGTATCGGCAGTGCTCAACCTGTGCCGCAAGCCAAGGACCCAAAACAAGATCTAGGGGCAAAATGAAACAGTATAATGTGGGCCTATCGTTTGAACGTATCGCCATTGACGAAGCTGTCCCTTTTCCAGAAACAAATAATGGTAACAAGTACATTTTAGTGGCAATTGGCTACTTCAGTGAATGGCCTGAAGTATTTGCGATCCCCAATCAAGAAGCTGTTACCATAGCAGAGGTCCATGTGAATAATTTATTCAGCAGATTTGGTGTTCCGTTAGAGTTGCACTCAGATCAAGGACGCAACTTCGAATCCAAGGTTTTCCAGAAAGTCTGCGATTTACTCAACATCCATAAAACACGGACTACCGCCTTACATCCACAATCAGACGGCATGGTTGAGAGGTTTAACAAGACCATTGAAGAACATTTGTCCAAGGTCGTAGATGAACATCAGAAGGATTGGGACCAACACATACCACTATTTTTAATGGCCTATAGATCAGCAGTCCATGACACGACAGGACTAACACCAGCCATGGTTTTATTTGGAAGAGAACTCCGTTTACCCTGTGCTCCTTAACCTCCTAAGTGTTTTTATCTATGTACTTGTCTTACCAATGCAGCTTGACCATGCGGTTCTAATGCTGGCCTTCCTCAAATTACTGGTAATCTCCATAATTTTTCAATTATAACTTTAATTGTCTTTTGATGTAGATCATTATTTTTGGCGTAAATTTTGGCACCTCCACCATTCTGTCGTGAACTGTTTCTTGTTGGTTGTCGCGCTTAAAAAGAATAACAGCGTCTATTGAGAGAAAGTTTCTCGATTTGAGGTATATTTTTAAATTGTTTATATGTCTTTAGTCACTGTTTTATAAATATAGTTTTTCTTAAGAGTTTGTGTTGTGTTTCATTTAAGGTTATTTTGATAGTAAGATCACACGAATATGGCACTGCACTTTGAACTACTTCACAGATTCTACTTAGAAAATGATCTTTTTTAGAACTTGGACAAATTTATTATAGATGCGACTTTTACTACTGCGGTTATGAAACCCCCAGACTTCGCGATCATGTGATCGAGCAAATCCCCAGTTTGGGTGAGGAGAAAAGAATAGATTAGATTAGCGTCCATGTGGACAGCCAAGGAGCTGGTTTTAGGTGAGAGACAGAAGTCTGCCCAACTGATGGTTCGCCAGCGTATTTATGTCACAAAAAGTGCTGATCGTTGCATGTTTAAGGTTCATCATCTCTTCCGTTGACTGCTCGCTTCGTTTATAGTTTGTCTTGTTGTCTCTAATGTTTATATAATAATTTTAAAATTCAAGTTCAAACCTAGGTCAGGGTGATATTTATTTAGTAGCATATACATTTTAGTAGTTCACAATATTGTCAAGTCTCTGGCTTGAAGAACTTTATTGCGGTAGTCAATCGCAGCAAACATTTTCAGCCAAATACAGCAATAACTGTTTAGGTACTCTTGAATCCTGCACGCATCGCCATGCATCTCAGAACTAAGTTTTGTCGTCAGAATTGTATCAACAGCTCTAATTAACTTTGGGAGAAAAATGCTTAACAAAATCTCCCACCTTTGGGGATTGCCAGAAAACAAGTTGTATAAGCAAGCGATGTACTACTCTAAAAATTGTAATAATTCGAGACGTTTAAGGTCGTTCTGTAGGATTATTTCACGAGATCTGGCAAGTCTGGAGGAGTGATAGATAATTAAGTCGTCTGCACAAAGTTTATGTGTGATTTGAGGCGAGAGATCTTTGTCAATGTTTCAATGGCGATTAGAGTGTAGTGCACAGAACCGATCCCAGAGAAACGCCATTCTCGAGGGGTTTTGCGTTAGAGAAATGTCCATTCATTCTGACTAAGAAGCTTCGTTCATTCAAAAAGAAAGAGACACATTTTGGAAGATATATATTATCTTTCATTTGTTTAAGTATGTTATATCTCCAAGTGGTGTCAAATGTATTAGATAAGTCTAATGAGAGTGCTATTAAATGTTATTTTTGGTTAAAACAGGACTGGATATCAATCTCCAGAGAGATTAAATTATCTATAGTTGATTTTTGGGTTTGAAGTCAAACTGAGAGTTCTTCAGAAAGTATTTTGATTCAGTAGTTTCTGGGATTGCCATGTTTATGTATGGGTATTAAGATGAAGTATCTCAAAGGTGAAGCGAGAAGGTCATGTAGCCAAAGGTACCTGTAGAAGTTAAGGAGGGAGGAAAGGGCGTTAGTTTGGAGATTAGTGATTGGTGGTTCAAACCCGAGCTGCTTTAGATCTATTTCATCAAATTTCAATCAAAACAAATTATTTTAGCATGTTAAGGTAAGCTCGGAATTAACGGTTATAGCACCTCTATCGGCATCTTCAAATAAGTATGCTATTGCCCCATAAACTATACCAATGGTCACTTTGGGTGGAGGCATTGGTTGCTCAAAAATACCATAAGGATTCTCCGAACTTAAAATTTAAACATTTTGCGGATGTGAAAATGGGCCTAACTAACCCAGTTATCGAATATGCGGTACTCTATGTGGTCCAACGATTTAAGATGTCGGTCTAATTGAATTTTGTTATATTTGAAGCTCAATTACTGTGCCTGATGACGGACTGAAGTTCTTAGCTTTCCTCACACATTTTTAGTCACGTTATCAATATTTTGATTTGAGTGAGCTGAACCAGAATGTTAATACTTGTTATGACCTTCTATCGATCCAGTTTCTTCAAATCGGTGCACAGATTCAAGCATTTACGACTCAGAGGACGATGATTTTGACCATCACGTATTCTGCATGGAGAGCAATAAATTCGTTTTGTATCCTCTTAGACAAATAATGTACCTGTAAAGGCTTATGGGTTTCCTGCGAAACTTTGATTTAATTTACATGCTCTTGCAAATCGAATAATTGGTGAGTGATTGTAGATTGGTTCTTCAGCTTTAACTCCAGTGCTATCCATTGCATGCAGCACTCCTTATGACTTGCACTGCTTTCGTGTGCTGCTATTCTATTATAAAGTCTGTTCCATTTCAGGAATATTGAATATCCGGAAGCTAATTTTGACCTAAGCGTTTGTGCTAAATTTGTAAATAATCTACAAGGGAAACAGAAAAGAGCAATTCTAATATCACTCCAGAATAGCCAATCGAGTTCTACAGTTTCTCCATATTTTAGTGAGGGTCTCCCACCTTCGGGGACTGCGAGAAAACAAGTTTTATAAGCGTTGCACTACTCCAAAAAATGTAATAATTTCTGGACTAGACTGGAATGCTTCAACACCAGATAAATTTAAGCCATGTGCCGCATAGGGAGAATAAATAGCTAACGGGTTGTTTCGAATAATATGAGCTTGGGCACCAACATATATACCACACATATTGCTGCCATTGTCCTAAACCTTGCCGCGATAGTTTTCTAGTTTTTGCTTAAGAATGTAGACGAGAACTTTTTATAAAAAATCAGTTTTTTGTTAATATATTTAATACGATTTTACTGATTTTGTTGAAATTTGGCAGGATTATCTGTAGTAATAAGGGGCTCATTTAGCTTTAATTAGATTAAAAATATGAAGTCCAGTGGCGTCCCAGAGGGCATCATACCGAATATTATTGACAAAAAAAGTGTGCGCCGCTGACTTTTTCAAACATTTTATATTTTTTTCGTATTAAGCAACTAAAAATACAATATTTTTGATTCCCGAGTTGTTTTCGTATCTTGCGTCGTTTTCGATTAAAAAAGTAAAAACCGATTTATTACATTTCCAAACTTTTTTGATAAAATCGATATTTTTATTTATATCTTAAATATGCTTTTACCGATTTTGCTGAAATTTAATAGGGTTATCTGTAGTAATAGGCGGCTCATTTAGCCTTTATTAGATTAAAAATAGAATGTCCAGTGGCGTCCCGGGGGCATCATACCGAATATTATTGACAAAGAAATGTGCGCCACTGACTATTTTAAACATTTTATATTTTGTTCGTATTAAGCAACTAAAAATTCAACTTTTTTGTTTCTTAATTTGTTTTCGTATCTTGCTTCGTTTTCGAGAAAAAAAATAAAACCGGTTTATTACAGCGTTTGATGTAGAATTTTGTGCCCTAAAGAAATGTAATAAACTGGTTTTTATTTTTTTTCTCGAAAACGAAGCAAGATACGAAAACAAATTAAGAAACAAAAATGTTGTATTTTTAGCTGCTTAATACGAAAAATATATAAAATGTTTAAAAGAGCCAGTGGCGCACATTTCTTTGTCAATAATATTCGGTATGATGCCCCCCGGGACGCCACTGGACATTTTATTTTTAATCTAATAAAGGCTAAATGAGCCGCCTGTTACTACAGATAACCCTATTAAATTTCAACAAAATCGGTAAAAGCATATTTAAGATATAAATATAAATATCGATTTTATCAAAAAAGTTTGGAAATGTAATAAACCGGTTTTTACTTTTTTTACCGAAAACAACGCAAGATACGAAAACAACTCGAGAATCAAAAATATTGTATTTTTAGTTGTGTAATACGAAAAAAATATAAAATGTTTGAAAAAGTCAGCGGCGCACACTTTTTTTGTCAATAATAATCGGTATGATGCCCTCCGGTACGCCACTGGACTTTATATTTTTAATCTAATTAAGGCTAAATGAGCCCCTTATTACTACAGATAACCCTGCCAAATTTCAACAAAATCAGTAAAATCATATTTAAGATATTAACAAAAAAACTGATTTTTTATAAAAAGTTTGACACCCTGTATCTTGGAAACTATGCATTTTCGGACCCATGTTCATATGAAAAAATGTTCATGATTTCTCATGTAGAATCACCATCTGTAATTTGGCGATGTTATTTCCGGACACCCTGTATAAAGGCTGTGTGTGATTTGAGGCAAGAGATATTTGTCTATGTTGTTAATGGCCATTAGAAAGAGTGTAGTGCTTAGAATTAATCCCTTAAAAAGGCCATTCTCGAGGGGTTTTAGTTAGAAAGATGTCAATTCAGTCTGACTGAGAAGGTTCGTTCACTCAAAAAATTAAAGATAAATTTGGCCAAAACAACTCATCGCCTTCTACAGTTTCTTCATACTTTAGTTTGGGTCACCCACCTTTGGGAATTGCAAGAAAACTAGCCGTGTAAGCATTGCACTACTCCAAAGCATGTAATAGCTTCTGGACTACACTGGGATGCATCTACGCCACATACATTTAAGCCATGTATAGCACAGGAGGAGGAAATAGCTAACAGGTTATTTTGAAGAGTATGAGCTTTGGACATCACCATAAATTCGACACATATTGCTGCCATTATCGTACACCTGTCCGCGCCAGTCTTCCGGTTTTTGCTTAACAGTGTACACGGGAAAGTTTTTTCTTCAGCAATCTTTACGACACTTCGCAAGCACATCCACACCTAATAGTAATATCAACATTGGAAGGTACTAAGTAGTCTATTGCAACTAGTCCAATATGAAATTTTGCGTAACTTCAATTGGTGTCACTGTCCGTGGAGTATCGGTATCGGTGAAATCTGCAAAGATTCCATTTCCGCTTCAATTTTGATCGGCAATTGACGTCGTTTGTGCATCTACTACATCATAACTAAAGTTATCCTAGCTGGTATGGAAGCTTTCATCTCCTCTTCTATGAAGCGTATCTCAAACAGTAAACCATGGTTTGGGAAAAACTGCTCAAGAGCGGTCAATGCTAAGAATGCCGCCTACGGCAAATGGCGCTGAGTTCCAACAGCCGAAAAACCAGTGTAAGGTGATCATTGACGAGAGCAAGGATGAATATAACGAGCAGATCAAGAACATGCTTTTAAATTGTCCTAACCGATTAAGATCGTTTGGTCAGTTGCAAATGGTGTCAATAAGGGTTTCTCAAAGACGTCAATCACACCACTGATCAAAGATGATTACTCAATAGCGGAAACGGCCAAAGAAAAAGCGAAAATTCTTGCCGAAATGTTTGAGTCAAATTCTACGTTAGATCCTCAAGGAAAGATTCTCCCATTTATCCCGAGAGTGAATTCGTCAGGTGGTGAAATGTAACGAATACTCAAAAGTCTAGACACTAACCAGGTCACAGCACCGGATGCCGTTCCCGCAATAGTGCTTAAGAAATGTGCTGCTGAACTAACAGCTCCGCTATGCAGACTTTTCTCCCTATCATACAGAACTGCATGCATTCCTTCTACCTGGAAGTACAGGTGTAACCAATCCTGAAGAAAGGTAAAAAAACGATTACAAATATCTGCCGTCCAATTGCCTTAATTCTCATCATGTCCAAAATCATGGAGAAACAGATCAACGAACAGATCTTTAAATATCTCGAATCGGCAGGCACCATAGGCGATCGGCAGTATGGCTTCCGCAAGCACTGATCAACTGGAGACCCTCTGACTTACTTGACCTAACTGTGGACCAAAGCCATCGAGAGCTACGGCGAATCTCGTTCAATCATTTGATAGGGGCCATGACGGAGAGTTAAGCAAATTGAGAGCATATGGACTACCACCAGCACTGCTTCTATGGCTTTCTAATTTCTTAAGGGATCGAAGCATCCGAATTGGTATTGATGGACATCTCTCGGAGGAATTTAAAATCAATGCCGGAGATCCTCCAGGGTGTATATGATCTCCCACACTATCCCTGCTCTATATCAACGATCCCTTAGACAGGACAAATATTTCTATTTACAGCTTTGCAAACGACAGCACTTATATCCTCATTCATGTCGTGGACTCCAATGACCGCAGCTCGTTTCCAACGCGAGCCAAAAAATCAGATTGCTGCCATCAATGAGAATATGAATCGTGGAATGGGGTGAGGAAAACAATGTCCGGTTTAACGCAGGAAATACTCAAACAGATGTCTTCTCAAAAAAAGACAAACACTGATTCTGGTCTCATCCTTAAGCTTGCTGGGCATCAACGTAGGAAACAATATGTCTTGGCGTAATCACGTCACCAAAATCGCCAAGGCAACAGCACAAAGGCTAGGAGCACCCTATGGAGCAAAAGGGTTGTACACACCTCATCAGCTCTTACTGCTCTATAAGGCCTAGATCAGCCGATCTCTGGAATACTGTTTCCATATGTGAATCTCAGCATCCAAACACTTGCTCAAGATATTAGACTGGAGTCTATATCTGCTCTGTATGAATACAGAGCAGAGCAGTCCGCCTTGTGGATGACCCAGAATTGCCTAAAGACCTAGCATTGAATATCAAAGAAAAGTGGCAGATCTATCTCTTTACTATCAATACTACTACAAAAGGTGCTCAAACGAGCTGGTACTTATGATTCCGCGCAGACATGTACCAAACAGAAACACCCGTCAGACACAAGCTGCTCATCAACAATATGATGCAGTTGCGAACACTTAGGACGCCGCTGTTGCGGGACTCCTTTGTCTGGAGGCATAAGCGTATACATGAGGGGAAGGCGCATGACCCTCCCTGGGAATTGAACCGTCTCATTTTTCAACATACCATTCATGCCATGCCATTCAAGAGGGTGCCGAATCCTTGTTTTTTTTTAAACGATTTTAACGACTTTTGGATAAAAATTGGGCTTAGCCTCCGCCAACTTGTACCACTGCGGCCTTGTCTACGGTTCGCAATCATCCGAACTTCTAGCTTGCTTTTCAAATCGCTCCTTCCTCTCTTGAAATATTGACTTATGCTTATATACATGTTAATTATTAAAGTGCTGATTCCTGAAAATTAGAAAAAACACCATTTTTACGATAAATCTCGAATATCTATGGGGAGTCGAGTAAATAGAGATCAAAAACATGTCATTCAATAACCATAATTAGAGAGCAACTTCGTTTTGGTGTGACATATGCCAGCCATAGCTCTAAATAAATCATTCATAGCGAAAGTCGATATATCAGAACCATTTTTACTGACTTTAATTGGGAATATATAAAATAGGTGGACGATGTTGGTAGATGTCAACTACAGATGCCGCGAGATGAGACTCGAAAGAGAACTCTGATTAAATGGCGAAGAATCGTGATCTATGACCAGTGAATTACAAGGGTAGCATGTAAGCACAGAAATTTAAGCTATCTACCTGCATAGGCACTTTAAGACCATATAGATTTCTGACCATATATGCGAGGTGCCAACAACTTGAATATCCGTGCAACTCCGTGTCTTCAAAACTAGTATCTTTTATGTTTAAAACTTTTTCACAATAGACAATTCAAATTATTTTCTTAAGAATTTAAACGAATAGAATCAACATAAACACAGAAGGAAATAGGGAGAACGTGACTATAATCAGCATTTGTGATAAGGGCATTCTCGTATTTTAGATCAAGAGAAGTTGATTACATCCCGAAATTCCTAAATTTTCGGGTCCGTGACGAATATGTTTAATGAGTCTGTTTATGTGAATGAGCTAGAAAAAACGCTAGAAGGAGACACGTCCTTGACATTCACCCTGACCTTATCTAATAGGTTGATTTGCATATTTCTGATGTTAAGTGGACAATACTAGCGGAAAGAGGCCGATTATCTCTGTTAGTTGCCTCATAAGCGTGCTTGGAGCACGCACAATTTAATACTTAAGAAGAATGAATTCAGTTTGTATATTTACATAGTTTTGTCAATAGTTTCAGCACCGAAAGAAGATATCTGTCAAGATAGGGAAACACGGTATAATATAACTCTACGTTTTTGAAGTAGATGTTTCGACAATCCATCTATGTTAAGCTTTACGAGCAATTAGACACATCATTTAATCCAGTTTCCTCAATTAACGATAGTACTCAATAATAGTTATATGTGCTTATGACATCCAAGACACTTTTCTCAGTCTACCTTTCGAATGCTTCTAGTCCTTTCATGTCATAATTGACGGTCATAGTTCAAGCCTTTACCCCAATTTAATCTTAAATCATCGGCATTACCTAAACGCAAAATATTATTTTTATAGGCTAAATCAACTCTCCAATTTACAAATTATACTGAATATATTAGTTTTTGTGAACGACAATTCAACATAGTGAAATTTTAATTGATTGATCAATAGTGGCCATGGCTGTTTGCTTACAGTGCCAGTCAGGCATATTCGAAGATTCAGATATTGCTTGTGATGCTTGCAAAATGGGTTTCTGTCTGGACTCCTTCGGATTGAGTCTTACGTGTTCTTCGTTTGTCATTTGATGATTGCTTGTACTAGCTGCAAGTTGATAGCTCGGCAGTCTCTATTGGTTAAAGAACAATTAGTCATCTAAAGGAGGAATTAGCTCTTTTAAGGACTGATATTGCTGATAAAGAATATAATATCTGATAAATCCAGAATTATTATCAAGGTGATCGAAGAGAAGATCAACTTAATTGCTGTCACTGCTGAAAACAATCAGCTATCATCTTCAACACATAAAAATAGAAACATTAGTGTCTGCTGTCTCTAAAGTTATAGCACAGGCACAAGCATCTTTGCAAGGACATCCAGTCACTGTTACTCAAAACATGCAAGTGAAGGGATTGCAAGCTTCATCTAATCCCAATAAAATAAAGAGCACCTATAAAGATATTCAAAACCTCTCTGCTGCAAATGTGAGAAAGTGGTTCTTCATTATTAATTTAAAGAGGGAAATCCCTGTATACAGTAACTGAGCACTTACAGCAATGTTCCATTGAAGTGCTCTCTTGCGAAAAGCAAGAATCAGCTTGTGGCCTAGTTTATATTGACCATTAAACACCAACAGATGCTAATAAAATATTGGATGGATCGACTCGGCCAATAGATGTGAGTGTTAGATCGCTTAGATTTAATGAAGGAGATGATCTGTGCGGAGACATTATCGGCATCTAAGCCAATTAAGCTTGAATCAATACAATTGCATTACCAGAATGTCAGGGGTTTGAGGTCAAAAATTCATGAGCTCTCATAGTCCATGGCTTTGAAATTATAATGTTTTCAGAAACATGGCTTTCTGATGATATCTCCGATGGAGAATTGGGTTTTGGCAATCATACAATTTTTTGATGTGACCGATCAGAAGAGAATAGCCAGCGCAAACGTGGAGGCAGTGTACTTATAGTTGTTGAGAAGTCCATTATAACCAAACAGATAAGGGCATCTATTAATAATGCTGAACATCTCTTTGTGATGCTATGCTTTAAACACTGTAAATTATTGCCAGAGTGATGTTGATTACAATAGTTTTAGTACTTTACGTCTGCAATGTAAAACCCTTGCCAAGGAGTGATATGATCTTTACATAACAAATGCTGAAAATTCCATTAATATTAACGTAACATTTTTCTGGAACTTTGTTCACTCTCAATCTAACCATAATAGTATTCCGAAATCTATGAGTCTCAATACCGAAAAAGCTGACAATGGTATTGATATTTCAAATCTCTTTGCCAAATACTTTTCATCGGTATATAACCCTAAAAGCGCAGCAAAAGTAAGTACTTTCTCTAAGAAGTTTGAGACTGTTTCTGGTATTAGTATTATAAGTGCACTCGAAATAGAAAAATTATTATCACAATTGGATGTAAGTAAGAGTGAAGGTCCTGACGGCATTCCGAATAAGGTGCTAAGACAATGTTCTCACTCCCTTTATCTTCCTCTTTATTACTTGTTCTGTAGGTCCATGGATACTGTAGTATTTCCTGAAGCCTGGAAACTGTCATATGTTTGCCCCATCCATAAGTCTGGTAGTAAAAACGACGTCACAAATTATAGACCAATCAGCATTCTCTCTGCGATTCCAAAATTGTTTGAGCATTATGTTGAAAAGATCATGTCAAAATTATTCCATCAAATTATTATAACTCAACAACATGGATTTATTTCTGGGCGATCTGTTGATACCAACTTGTTTCTTTTTACAAACTATATTTATGACTCCTTTGAAAAGGGCGTTGAAACCCATGCTTTGTATATGGATTTCAGCAAAGCCTTTGATAAGGTCAGTCACAGCATATTACTTTCCAAGCTATCAAGTTATGGTGTCTCAGGTGTGTTGCTTTCTTGGATGGAATCGTATCTAACTGGGAGAAGGCAGCAGGCCAAAGTTGACGGCCATATATCCAAACAGTTTACTGTTACCTCTTGGGTACCTCAAGGGTCTCATTTGGGTCCCTTATTGTTTGGTCTGTTTATTGATGACTTGGGTGACTTACTGTCATCTAACTTTCTGCTGTTCGCCGATTATATGAAGCTCTATAGGCAAGTGTCATCTGCCAATGATATTGCTGTCCTTCAGAATGATATTAACATTGTTTTTGAATGGTGCAAGCTCAACGACATGTCATTTAATATCGATAAATGCTGGTTTATTAGGTTCAGTAGAATAAAATTAATGATTCCGGCACAGTATTTTATTAATAATGTGGCACTTGGTGAGGTATTTGTTGTGAAAGATCTTGGCGTCTACTTGGATACTAGATTAACGTTTACCAATCACTTTGAAATAATCATAGCAAGAGCCAACAAAATGTTAGGGTTTATCAAAAGAACTAGTAAAGACTTTAAAAATGTACAAGCAGTAAAACCTTGTACGTTTCACTTGTAAGATCTATATTGGAGTTCTCTAACATAATTTGGTCACCATACTATCAGATCCATATAAATAGGGTAGAAAACGTGCAGCAAATATTTATTAATTTTAAGGTATAAACTGTTCATTAATAATATAAATCTTTCAAGTGAACAAACTATGTCATACATGTATATGACATCTCTTGCATGCAGAAGGGAATACTATGATGTATGTTTCTCATTTAGTGTCCTAAATCGCTTTATTATAAGTCCTGAATGCTTACAGCTTTTTCGATTGCACGTTCCTGGGCGACAGACACGTAGTCAAAGCCTTCTGCATATTCCGCATTGTCGTACCTGGTATTTGTTATTTAGTCCCATAAACAGAATGTCCGCTAATGTAAACAAATATTGTAATAGACTGGATTTTTTTTGCAATTCCAAAGATAAATTTAAAATCTTGGCCAAACGGGCAATTTTTAGTTAATAGTTTTAGTACCTAAGTATTTATGTAAATCTTGTAAACGTTGCATACGTTAATAATAAATAAATAAATAAATAATATGTATTTTCCACCTGTATACGCTTACTATGGACTGTATACGCTTACTATCTTCTTTTGAAGCAGTCTGTCTATTGATGGCTCTGATTAATGGCACAATTATTTGTGGTGATTTCAACCTACCTGAGGTAGATTGGTCAAATAGTTAGCAATATTATACATAACTCGGAAACGGAAAATCGGATCGCCAAAAATAATTGATGGCGGCCTAAAAACGTGACAAATTTTAAATTTCCATTTGTAGAAGCTTTCGAAAAAAATTAAGTTGACGCGGACTTTACTCGATGCGTTGCCCAGGAAAAAGTCTACTGAACGCTCTTAAAAAAGATTACGGAAAGCTTTCTCTTCTCGCGCTCTCCAGCCGACTATTCCCGAAGGAGCGTTAAATATACGAGCTCAGTCTTCTTCATTGCTCAGGAAAAAGTGTTTTTAACACGTTAAAAGAAGTTTTCACTGGAAAGAATGTTTATAAATTGGTTGGAAGTGTCATAGCTTTAATTTCAAAAGGCAAACAAATGCTTTCTAGGTAAATTTATTAACTAAATATATAAAGCATAATATACATCTTTTCACAAGGCGTGTGAAAAGCATAGTACAACTTTTCACACGCTGCGCGCAATGTAAAAACTACAATTTTCCAGAGTAAGTAGTTTGGTGGGTTTTTGACCATTCTCAAGCCATAGCTTGAATCTTTCGTTTATTTTTAATACATTCTATATTATGCGTACAGAAAAAATATTGCATACAAAACGTGTAGTAAATGCGCTATTACCCAATAAATGTCACGTGCGAGCGGCAAAGCCGTACTTATCGCAATTAATAATACTTCTAGCTTACCAATAGCTAATTTGATAAAAACCCTTAAAACGCGAGAGAGGCATGATATTACAACGTGATGCAAATACGAGTTATGATGATCGAATCCAGCAATAACCCAGAGGAAGAAGTCGCAGATAAAATTCAACTAATTTCTTCTATAGCACCGATAACTACGCCGCTGATCCTAGCTCCTATAAAACAAACATAATAGGTCAAGATTTTGAGCTAGGTCATTATCCCATTTATTCATAATTAGCTTATATTTTGGCTATTTTATAGTCCTAATAGTAAGATTATGTTTTCCTAGGTCATAGTGGATTAATTTGAGTTAACGTGCCTCAAGGAGCACAATACGTATATTTTAATATATGCAGCTTTGGTCTATATATATTTAATAGGTACATTAAAAGTAAGCGGATTTCAACAAAACATTTTACTGCTTTAGGTTATGGCCATCGCTGTGATAAACAAAACCAAATTACTATTTCTCGTAATTTATAACATTTTGGTTCAATGAGACTTTTGATAAACTTCATCATCATCATCATCATCACACAGGTATATGTTCGTCCACTGCTGGACATAAGCCTCCCGTAAATATTTCCATCTCCCTCTATCCTTTGCTGCATTTAACCAGTTGGTTTGGATGCGCTTCAGATCATCTGACCAAAGAGTGGGCGGTCTGCCTCTGCTGCGGAAAGCGCGGTCTCGTGGTTTCCATTCAGTTATTTTTCTAGTCCATCTGCCGTCGTTTATTCTGGCTAGGTGATTCGCCTAATTCTATTTTAGAGTCGATATTCTTGTGATGGCATCTGTTACTCCACTTCTCCTTCTCACCTCTGTGTTTGGAACTCTATCTCTCAGGCATAAGCCTAATATTATTCTTTCCATGCTTCTTTGCGCTACTCTTATTTTGTTCGCGGTGTTCTTTGTTAGAGTCAGTGTTTCGGCTCCGTAAGTTAGTACTGGTAAAATACATTGGTCGAAGACTTTCTTCTTAAGACACATGGGAATATCAGATCTTAAGATGTAGCTCAATCTTCCAAAGGCTGCCGATGTAAGACCTATTCTTCTGCCAATTTTGCAGGTTTGATTATCCCTTCCCAATCGAATGTCGTGGCCTAAGTATTTGTAAAAGTATACTTGCTCAATGTTTAAGTTGTTCACTGTTAGGTTTTCACTGGCAACTAGATTTGTCATGAACTTTGTTTTGCCTATATTGATTTTCAGCCCAACCACTCTGGATGCTAGGTTCATCTCGCTCATCATTTCTTGCGCTTCTTTGAGATCATTTGTAATTAATATCAGATCATCGGCGAAGCGAAGGTGACTAAGTTTTTCACCATTAATGTTGATGCCGAGGTTCTCGATGTTTGTGCATTTGAACATGTACTCTAAAAGGTTGGTAAATAATTTGGGGGAGATGACATCCCCTTGCCGCACACCTCTCTCTATTTGGAAGCTAAGACTATCTTATGAAGTCTAATGACAGCATTTGCGTTCTTGTATAATTGCTTAATGATGTCGATATAGCGATGGTCGATTCTGCAATCAGCGAGGGCACTAAGCATATTATGGTGGTCTATTGTGTCAACAGTTTTCATAGTCTACAAAAATGAGAACTAACGGTTTATTATACTCTATGCATTTTTCAATGAGGATTTTAATTGTATGAAGATGATCATTTGTGCCATAGCCCTTAGGAAATCCTGCCTGCTCAATAGGTTGGTAAAGATCGAGTTTAGCTGTCAGCCTTTTGGTGATTATTCTCATAAACAGCTTGTATATCTGCGATAGCAGGCTAATTGGTCTGTAGTTTTCTATTTGGGCTATATCTCCTTTCTTGTGTAAAAGTATTATGATGGACTTATTCCATTGATCAGGTGTTATGGAGTTTTTTAAACAAGCGTTGTATTGCTTACACAGTATTTTTAGAAGTGCTGATCCTCCTAGTTTTATATTTTCGGTGCTAATTTCGCAATCTCCTGGTGATTTATTGTTTTTCATGTCTTTTAAGCAGTTGTTTATTTCGCCTTGAGTGATTTCTGGGATGTCTTCTGATCCCTGGTTTTGTATCACGGGAATACCTATGCCAATTTCTGTTGTTGTAGTTTTCTTATAGAGTTCCACATAGAAGCTTCTCACGATTAGCAGGATGTCTCGCTTATTTATGGTGGTTTGTCGATTCTTGTTGTCAATTATCTTACTTAATTGTTTCTTACCCTCAGACAATTTTTCCTAAGCACTTTCATTCCCCTGTTTTTCTCTATCACCCTAGTTATTTCCTCTGTTTTGTGTAGCCTTACATCTCTTCGGATAGCCTTTGATATTTCTTTGTTGATTTCTCTTAGCTGAGTGGCATTGTTTTGATGTTTGTCTGTTAGATTTCTTCTTTTTTCCTTCAACTTCTTAGTACTATCACTCAACTTCTCCTCCTTTCTAACTCCAAGCGATTCCTTGCACTTGTTTTCCGCTTCTTTCATTGCTGTTATAATTTGTTTGTTTGTCTCCTCAATGTCTATATCCTCTTCATTTGTCAGCATTGGTGACGGACGAGAATTAAGGAGTTGTGCGTATTGGTCCGCGCTTTGTGTTGTTAATGATTTTCTAGAAGCTGTTTTTCTTATCAGTTTTGACCTCTCCTTTCTTGTATTTATGACTATTTTTGCTATGACGGCTCTGTGGTCACTTCCGATAGAAAATTTATTCAGAACAGTTACGTCTTGCACTATGTTTTTCATGTTTGAAATTATCAGATCGATTTGGTTTTTTGTAACTCCGTCTGGGCTAGTTCCATTTTCTCTGGGGGGCCTTTTTGAAAAAGCTGTTTATTGCATAAAAGTTATTTTGTTGTAGGAAGTCAAGCAATACTTGTCCTCTATTATTTCTTCTCCCAAACCCATGACTTCCCAGTGATGTTTCACTGTCGTCTTGTTTGTGGCCTAATTTGGCGTTAAAATCTCCCATAATCAAAGTGTAATGGGAAGGTGTCTGTCGCAAAGTTGTGTTGATGTAAAAGCTTTCAAGATCTTCGTCCTTTTGCGTCGAGGTGAGGGCATAGGTTTGTATAATTTTCAATGTATACCTACTGTTTAATCTAAGTGTGAGGTATGCTACTCTGGGACTTACGCTTTGGATCTGTAAGACATCTCGCACATGTGATTTGTGTATTAAGAAGCCCACTCCACCTTGGTTTATATTGTCTGTACTTACATAATATAGTAGGTGACCTGATTGAAGTATCAATTCTTTATCTTCTTTTCGTTTATGCTCACTGATTCCTAGTATGTCCCACCTTAAGAACTTGAGCTCTTCCTCCAATTCCTGAAGTTTATATGTTGTCGATAGGGTTCTAACATTGTAAGTGATAATTTGCAGCGTTTGTCTCCTGTGATAGCCTGATCCACTCAGGGGATTCTTAGCACCCTCCACCCGTGCTCTTCTCCTATCGCTACCTTGATTGGGGAGACATGGGTTGCCGGAGACTGAGGGCCTTGTATCTTCTGTACTCATATCGTATCATAAACGGGGTTTTTGGCCGTTTACCCTAACACGCTGGCCATTGCGGGTTGTTAAGGGGTTCATGGAGAGTTGCATTTCCTCAGCTCTCGTTCTAACGGTTATTCCGCCGTGACTCGGACGCCAGAGCCTCGTCGGTTGTCTTAACTAAACTTAACTCACTGTAATTGTTGGACAGGCGAAAGAGGTACCGTAAAATGAGGTGTCTTCGGACGATTTTTAGTTTTTTTTTTAAACTAGTGTTATTAAAAGATTAAAATAATTACTATAAATGTATTTGCTATTGGTGCATAAATATCCCCACTATTATTTAAATTTTACCTTCCTCCCCAATTGTTTTAAAAACATTTTTCGCTGCTCATTTTGGAAGTTACTTTGATACAAAAATGTTTTTAGACTGATGTTTAAGTCTTGTCGTCCCAAAATACATACATTTTGGCGATAAATATATGTATTTTTGGCTAGATATGGGTTGAAAATAAAGCATTATATTTGAATTGAAACATTTATATATTGAATTAAAAACAAGTTTTAAAAAGCATAAACGTAATAAATTCTATATATAAAATGATAGAACAAACATTTTACAGCGTTTTAAACAAAAATAAAGTTATTTCAATGTAAAAAATGGATTAAACAACCTTACCAAATTTGAAAACAAATATCGGCCTTTTCGTTAAATTTTCAGATATCTCAGAACGTTACAATACTTTCATCATTTATTAACGAAAAACATAAAAATATTCGATTGCTATTGCTTTTTTTCTTCTTAAAAACTGAATATAATGAAGAATCGGAGGAAGAATGATTAGTTTCTTCTACAATTATTCAAAATAATATTTAAACTTTAAACTAAAGGCACATTTATAACAACAAACATATCAACATTAGGATTTTTTAAAATAGCATCAGTTTTTGGGTTTTCATTTTATTATTCAGGAATATCAAGGGAACCTCATCCTCCGAATAGGTGGCTAAAATGTTATTAGTATATGCGGTAAACTGTAGCGGTACGGAAGCCCTACGGTAAATATGGCAGTAAACACGGTAAACGGTAGCGGTACGGAAGCCCTACGGTAAATATGGCAGTAAATACGGTAAACGGTAGCGATACGGAAGCCCTACGGTAAGTGCGGTACTAGATACGGTGAACTGTAGCGGTCCGGAAGCCCTACGGTACGTGTGGCAGTAGATACGATACGGAAGCCCTACGATAAATACGGTATACGGTTCTCAATAGCTCCAGCTCTATGACACGGTCGGTTCAGCAGAACGGTTCCCTAACTCGGACGTGAAGCCTGGATGGACTTAGTTTGGAAGGATCCTTAGCCGGGATTACTCCACTTGCCAAGCCAGGATGGCCGGGATTACTCCGCTTGCCAATAGGGGAGCCGGGTTTACTACGGGAGGAAGGCCGGGATTACTCCGCTTGCCAACCGGGATTGCCAAGCAGGGATGGCCGGGATTACTGCACTTGCCAATAGGGATGGTCGGGATTACTCCACTTGCCAAGGCAGGATGGCCGGGATTACTCCGCTTGCCAATAGGGGAGCCGGGAATACTACGGTAGGCCGGGATTACTCCGCTTGCCAAGGCAGGATGGCCGGGATTACTCCACTTGCCAATAGGGAAAGGATCATGGACCAGGAATACGGTACGACGGATATTTACCTGCTCGGTCGGTCGGTCCTTCCCGGTTTGTCTGGAGCTGGCTCTGTGCTAGGCTGCCTCTCGACTGCCGACTGACTCGACTCGAGAACCCCGGGTGGGTACTGCCTGTTTAGCGCGATGCCGCCCGGTTTTGTTAGCTCGACCCGTAGTGGGGATCGCAGCGATCGCGTCATCGGCCGGCCGATAGGTGGGGACCTTACGCGCAGCGTGATGCGACGAAGATCACGACGCTGTACTGGTACTACACGAGAACTACGGAAAAAGTGAAAACCGATTTCCCGGCTTTTCGCGACGGAATATTTTATAGAATTTAATTTAGCATATTTAAATTATATTTTATGAAAAAGAATGATGTTAATAGCACGTAAAATAAGAAAGTTAATCCGTAGTGCATCTTATTCCCCAAAAAAATATAGTAACTTCGTTACAAATCATTAGACACACCTTGTTACCCGGGTGTTACATTTATATGCCTTCTCCTGACCTCAGGACGAACTTCTGGCGATCTTGTTTTTTGGAAAAAATTAACAGTGTGTCAGACACATGGCTTCCTATTAATAGCGCCGGATTATTGTTATTGGTATTGGGTTGGTGGTATATTTGATACGAATGATACGTTTTTTCTACGGGACAGTATCTTCAAGATGGCTTCGGAATCGTATGAAAAAATCACGCATGTTCGAAATCCAAATGTCGTTCATTCAAACTAACCGATTTGATTATGCCATAGCGACTACTAGAAACGCCATCTTGTCACCACTTTTTATATTGTAAACTAGAAAGCGTATTAACTAAAGAACACTCAGTCTAGAGTTTGCGCTTGATACTTGACACTGAAGGATCAAATACTATGAGTATTATCTAAACATGTTCTAAACACAATCAGTCAAATATCAACAAAATTTAGTATAATAGAACGGGCAAATCAAGTAGATGACAACTTATCTGGTTGAGTAGTTCCCTTTTAATTAAGGCAAAACGCTCCTCCTGTAATAAGCTCAAACCCTCCCTATCCTGATTATCTGGTTAAGTAGTTTCCTTTTAATTAAGGCCAAACGCTTTTCTGGTGACTAGGGTCACCTCCCGACCTTGACTATCTGGTTAAGTAGTTCCCTTTTAATTAAGGCCAAACGCTTTTCTGGTAACCAAGGACAAACCTCCCGATCTTGACTTTCTGGTTAAGGAGTTCCCTTTTAATTAAGGCCAAACGCTTCTCTGGGAACCAAGATCAGACCTCCCCTAAAGTTACGTCAGTGAAAAAGTAAAGTAAAAAGTAAAGTGAACCATAGATAAAAGTGAAACCTAATTAAAGCATGCCATTATAACTGAAACGAATTTTAACGCTCATACCAATTTAAACTAAAAGTAAACTCAAGGGAGCCGAATAGGTCAAGTCCAGTCAGTCCTCGGCGAATGGTCATGCGTTTTACGCCATTCTGGTAAATTGTATTCAATCATAGTTTTCATTCTAAATACATACCTTCCTGTATCTGAAGACCAATATACGTACAGTTTGTTTCGAATTAAGCGAGTCGTTATTCCATCTGATATAGAACCCTCAGCTCAAGGAGGAACGCCGCCAGTAATCCCACTCAGCAGCACGCATCTGAGAAGCGCCCAAATTCCTCTTTGACAATATCTATGCCTTGCTTCATAGGCCACCAGAAGCAGATGCAGCCATCATTACATTAATGCTGATTTTTGAGGAATCAATGATTCTGTCACAGTGTTTAGATATACGTTGCAGACAACCTTAGGTTTTCCAGGATCGTCGCTGAAAGTGGTCTCATCGTAATTTACGATGCTTCCACCTGGAATATCTACAGTTGATTTTTTCAGCTCCAAATAGTCGTATCAATCACCCCAGCTCTACTTCGCTTCATGCCGAGAAAGAAATTTTTTGGCCGGGTATATTATTTTTCCATTGTTTCACTGGTTCTCCTTTTCTTGTTAAATAATCTTGAACTACCTGACGAATATAAAATTCCGTTAGCGGAAAACATAATTCTGCTGCCAGTAAGATAGCTTCAATACGTTGAATTTCTTCTTCTGTGGTACGTAATGTCTGTCCGCCATGTTTCTTTGCATGAGTTTCCTCCGTTGTATCGTTAATTGTGAATTTTGAAATGTGAAAGGGCTCAGACGCCTGCCTAAGACTCATTTTCGGTTTCTACTTTGCATCGAGTTCTAAAGGGTTCAATAATTTCTTGAACCAATCGTCCTTTCATACATCCGCATCATTGTCCAATATCGCCTCCCTCTACTTTGTATTTATTTACTTATTACCAGACGCGAGTAATAGCGAACTGACGCGAGGACAGCTAAATGTATTGGCCCGAAATCTGAAAAAGATTATAAAGCTCTGAGCATGGAATGCAGGGCGGTATCTCGTTTTTATTGGATACTTGCTTTAGAATACAAATGCATGATCCTTCCTTTTTTGGTTTTTGTGGAGTGTAATTTGCCCTCTGAGGTATAATTTCTTGTTATGTGGAAGAACGGAATTAGATACAGTTAGTTTTCCAAATCCTTTTTGTTATTTCCATTTGCATCGAGACTAAGATTACATAACTTTTTAATGCATGTACTTGTTTCATACAAGTAAGGTTTTCTGCAACTTTTATTAAAAAAGGTATTAAATTTGAAATAATTTATACATTCTCTAAGAAGCATTTTCTCTTTCTTATCGACTAAATTGGTCTTGTTAAAAAATCATTTGAAACATGTTTTTAAATCTGGCTATTTAATTCGTATTATATTAATATTCCACGCCACTGTATATCGCATTCCAAACAATGCCCTTTAAAAACTCGCGGCGACACCTTTGGCGCCATCTCTTGTCACAACGTTTATTCATCATCAGTTTAACTAGAAGCAGAACTGCTTCGAACCATGCAATCCACTTATTTCAAAACACAAGCTAGGGTCAGCTACAAGCAGAAACGCATACGGCCAATCACAGTGGTTCCTTCAGCGACTACTGGAAACAGTCAATTTAGCGTCCCTAAATTCCGATCTATGATAATCGAATTTTATAAAAACTAGTCAGCAGTTTTCGATCGAGTTTGTGTTAAAATTCATAATTTTATTAGACAATCGGTGATGTTAAGTTTTTACATAACTTCTCTATATTTACGTTATTTACCCCTTACGGAAGTGATATGTCAGTAGTGGGGATCACTTCACGCGCCAAGGGAGAAGGAACGTGTCCTCACCTTCTTGAAAATACTTTTTCCTCGATTCTCTCCCAAGTAAGTTGCGATAGTCCGCTGCCACACTCTTCCTCTGTTTAATAGCAGAGAGGAAGGTTATAGTTGATATGAAATAATATTAAAACAATAAAAACAATAAAGCAAAATCAAATAAGTTCAAGACCAGTAAACAGAAATTAGGTTAAGGGCGCCAGCAGCTCTCTACCAGTTGAACTGCTAACTGCCTTTGATGTCCTAGGTACCACTCTTCAATAACTAAATAAATTGATGAATAAGTTTGCAAGTAAGTAATGAGGTATTAGACAACAGAAAAAACTAAAATTTTAAAACATTGTCCACGTTTATTGATAATGTTGTTAATAAGTATAAAAGGATCAGGTGTCCTGCTATTGAAGTTCTTAGGCTAGGTTATTACAATAATGATTATACCACAATAAATCTATAAAATTTAATCAGGGGAAAAAACAAAATCTTCAGCAACTTACTAATTATCAAAAGCTGAGATCAGATTTCCAACCTAATACTGAATTATATTAAAGTTATCCAATATCCAATATTCAATCACTGAAGTTAATTAAGGAATTAATTTAGTGAAACCAAATAACAAATTAGTTAATGAAGTGAATTATGAAATTAATTCAATCAGGTAATTAATCAGTATAATGAAATCAATTAACAAATTAATAAATGAAGTTAATTAGTGTAAAATCAATTCAATGAAATTAATTAACAGAGTAACTAGTGAGGTAAATCACCAACTATTAACTGAATGAGAGATTAGTTTAATGATATTAATTAGCAAATTGATCAACGAAGTAAATTACCAACCATTAATCAAATAAAATAAAATAATTAAATGAGATTAATTAACAAATTAATTAGTGCAGTAAGTCACTAACTAGTAATCTGGTATATAGTTAATTCAATGAAATTAATTAACAAATTAATTGGTGAAGTAAGACACCAATTTTGAACAAACAATGTTAGCTTGCCTTAATGACAATTCAAAATAAGGTAGGTATTAGGTAAGCCGAACTAAAATTGAATAAAGTAAGGTAGGTTTAGGCAATAAGGTAATTAAAATGGAATCAAATTAAAAATAAGTAAAAACCACAAAATAATGTAGGTATATGAAGCCCGAGCAAGCAGCCTATATTAAATATTAGTAGAGAGCGATTATATTCAATTAAGTACGTATTATTAAATAATGATAGCAAAAATCGAAATGCTTATAAGCGAGGCAAAATATCAAGGCATAAGGTAAAGTAATAACTAATATGCAAAATTGTTAGACGGTTTCAAAAATAAGAGAAATATACCTTGCAATTTACTCTGCAAGGTAAAATAAACCCTAGATGCCATTGCGCTACCAACTGAAGATATTTATGCATAAATTCTCAATTCACTCCAACTTGAGTCATTCTTATTTGAAAGAAGTTAAGGTACATTGTACATAAAAGCTAAGGAGAAACTTAATTTAAGTGTTTTAAGTGACTTTCCCTATGTTGGAAGATAAACTGCTCAACGATTGAACGTTACTCGTCAATTGGTGAATATATTGTACATAGTATCTTATTGTAGACATTAAGGTAATATTTATCCTTTTATTATTACTTGTATATTACTGTATTTCATCTCAGGGTTATCTCAGATAATCAAGCTCACTCTGAGTGGTTCCGTAGAAACTTCAGCAAATATTTAACTGTGTTTAGCTGCAATACTTTGTTAGGAATATAATATTGTTTAATAATAATATTTGTTTATGTAGTTCTTTAGTTTTTATAAGTATTGTTATTCTGATATTAATCTGCATTTCTGTTGTGTGGTCTTAAACACAAGCCGTTTTTATAAACTAATACAACATTTGCAAGCTCCTATGTTTCATCAATGTTATTACATAATAAGAAGTGATCGGTAAAGTTCAAGCATTTGCCACTACCGCGCACTATCGTTCACGACCTCCCCGACCAGCAGCTGCATATAACGAATATGCCGAAGAAACTAGTATCATAGTGGTGCAGAAAGAAGCCTCGTAAACGCATAGGACCTAAGGGTGTCAGAAAGTTAGCGTAAAACTAAAACATTAGGCGACAGGGGAATTTGTTGCTTTAATCTTTAATGCTTCACGTATCTGTTTTGTTCCGCCCATTTTAATTTTTTCAAAATTCCAAATGAGAAGAATGGGTCGCCGTATGTTCTATATGCCTGTTCAAAATCTGGTTGGAGCGAGAGAAATATTAAATGGCATGAGCATTTAAAAACAATTGCGGCATATGCTATTATACTATCAGATTAATCCACGTTTATCTCCACTTTCTTGAGTGAATATATATGATAATTCTACAGTATCACTAATGATAATTTTAAATAAAATTTCATATCGTCTCGTCACTCGAGATGAAAAGAAATTTTCTCTAGTTAGTATAAAAATAAAATAAAAAAATAAGATTTCTATATATAATATTAAGGGGTAAGACCTTGGGTTTATGACACATCCTACATAAAGATCAAACTACAATATACTTAAATCTTAAGGCTGTTAGGAAAGTTTGGAACTGACCAGATATAAGTTACTTTACTGGAAAAATATTTGAAACTAAAATATAGAGTAACCGAACCTGCTATTCATCTACCACGTTTAATACACAAATAGAAAAGCTATAAATAGAACAGCTTAATGCAAATTACGTGATCTTATTGTAGTTTTCCTTAAATAAGGGGTAATTATATCGTTTTTTACAGAAATGGCAACAAGGCGCCAGTCAGCTGGAATATTAACCTGTGCCTTACTTATATTGCATAGTGATTTTTAATTTATTATAAAGGTGATATAAAAATTGTACACATGATTTTAAGATCGTAGCTAGATATGAAATTATTTAAAAATATGATATGATATATACCTTACAACATATGGTGCGATTTGTAATTTGTATTACAATTGTACTTAGTATAGAATAACAAATGCTTCAAACATATCGGTTATTATGACAGCAAAACGTGTTAAATAAAAGTAGCTGAAATTTTTATGGCGAATTTTAATGTATCTTAACACGACTCATCACTAAACGACTCATTATCAAAAAAGCTGCTTAAGAATACCATTAAAAGACTACAAATGAGTACTATTTTCATCAGTGATGTTTTCATTCGAAATCTCATTATTTCCGTTCGCAATTACAATCTCTAACTTCAAATAATACTTTATCTTTTCTGTATTCCAGTCAGGGACTGAAGTCAAACATGAATAATTTGATACCTATCATACTTGAAGTTAGAATTATAATTGTTATAAGTTTTATACATTTTCTGTTTATAACAAATATTTTCATTGGTTCAAGGTACAAGATCTTTTACACCTTTTTTGTTATGCGCAGGTGAATTTCCACCGATCTATACATCACTAACGCCATGCTAATGCCTGATCATCAGTTACTTTTTTATTTTCTTTGCTGTTTGCACATCTCATTTTCCTCAAATAATGCATTTGACTATGCATAATATGGTGATGCCATGATGTGAAAAAATTTACATATATATACATACATCAAAATTCAATAGGGGACAAGCCTAAAAACTATTTTCACTTTGAATAAATATTATTGACAAATATGAAAATATTAAAATTTGTTTATGGAAAAATGTGAAATGAGCTAATACTTAATAGGCACTAAGCAATGTGTTTAGAAGTGTTTATTGGACGATTTGGAGAAAAGATTAAGTGAATAAGAAGAACCGTCACCATCTAGACCGCGAAACACAATTGAGGGCGATTGGTATGCTGCAAGTGGGTATGATAGTTAGGACCACAGCAGAAGCTGTGATCGGACGAGAACTACTTTTTACTCTTGTAACTCAAACTAACCCAAACTAACCCAAACATGTAACAACTGTATTCTTTCTCATTCTATCGCAGGCTGCATCCTATAGATCTCTTTTTCCTGTCGGTTTTTCTTTTCATCGAGTCTCAATCAGCGTTCAATCGTTGAGCAGTTTAGCTTAAAACACAGGGAAAGTCACTTAAAACACTTAAACTAAGTCTCTCCTTAGCTTCTATATACAATGTACCTCAACTTCTTGCAAATAAGAATGACTCAAGTTGGAGTGAATTGAGAATATGCAGTAATATGCATAAATAACTTCTGTCGGTAGCGCAATGGAGTACCTTGTAGAGTAAATTGCACTGGAAAACATCACACTGTATGAGTGTGCAAGAGAAAACTTCAATTTAAGAAGATGCTTTTGTAGAAATGCGATTTTAATACACGCAACAAAATGGATTATAAAACACGCTATGCTGGTCGCATAAGTAGGCTACAATCCGAGAAATGGAAATAGCACATATAAGAAACTTTATATTATAATAAAGCAGAGAGAATATTGGCCGAGTGCCAAAAACGCCGTTTACCTTTTGGCTTTTGAGAAAGAGTGAGTCTAAACGAGTGAGTTTACTTACATGGAAAAGTGTCACGGGGAACGCTTACTATGGCGACTTACTTGTGAGAGAATCAGGGAACAACTTCCATGGCCGAGTGCCACGGGGGGCGCCGACTATCGCGACTTACTTGAGGTGAGGACGCGTCCCTTCTCCCTTGAACTTATCCCCACTACTGACATATCACTTCCGTAGTAAAGGGCAAATAACGTAAATATAGTTATGTAAAAACTTCCGATTAAATTAAATTCCGAACTAAATTAAAATTATGAATTTTAACACAAACCTGGTCGTGTTGCTGACTAGCTTTTATAAAATTGGAATAGTACAGATCGGAATTTTAGGGACGCTAATTGACTGTTTCCGGTAGTCGCTATAGGAATTACTGTGATTGGCCGGATACGTTTCTGCTTGTAGCTGACCCCAGCTTGTGTTTTTAAATAAGTGGATTGTATGGTTCGAAGCAGTTCTGCTTTTAGTTAAACTGATAATGAATAAACGTTGTGACAAGAGATGGCGCTAAGAGTGTCGCCGCGAGTTTTTAACGGGCATTGTTTTGAATGCGATACACAGGGGCGTGGAATATTAATATAATACGAATTAAATCGCTAAATTTGAAAATATGTTCAAATGGTTTTTGATTGTTGTAACCTTATTGGGGCGCTAGAACAGTAAGGGCAGCTTTATACCTATTATACGCTGAGAGAAAACCCTATTAGCCGTTAGGACAAATCCATTATTGCCAAAAAAATATCTGCACCAGAAAAGTGTCTTATTGTGGCGAAGAGAGCTTTCTTTTTGGAAACACTTTTTAGCCCCTAACATTTTTTTTTATATTCTATTTTACTAGGATGAAGGAGCTTTTCAA